>JBBBDQ010000460.1:6690000-7020000 GCA_037127315.1 Ascarosepion bandense | reverse complement strand
TGAAGAAATGTGCCCCTGAACTCTCCTCTGTCCTTTCTAAGCTCTACAACCTCTGCCTATCTTCCTCCTGCTTTCCTGCCTGTTGGAAGTCTTCTTCTGTGGTTCCAATATTCAAAAACACTGGTGAACCCTCGAACTCCGCAAATTACCGCCCTATCAGCCTTCTTCCGATCTTCGGCAAAGTGTTCGAAGCCATTATCAATGCCGAGGTCGTTCAGCATCTCACGGCCCACGGGCTCCTATCGGACAAACAGTATGGCTTCCGCTTCACCAGGTCTACTGCTGATATGCTAACGTCCATCACCGAGTATATATACCAGGCTCTCGACCAGAATGCTGAAGCCCGAACTGTCGCCCTGGATATCTCTAAAGCATTCGACAGAGTATGGCATGCTGGCCTTCTACGGAAACTGCGAAGCTACGGCATTACTGGACTTTTGTTGGACTTAATCCTGTCATTCCTCTCCAACCGCACACTGAACGTGGTTTTAAACGGACATGCCTCCCAGAACTACCCTACTAACGCGGGTGTCCCCCAAGGATATATCCTAGGTCCTACGCTCTTTCTAATCTACATCAATGATCTCCCCGATGCCATAAGTTCACAAGTAAGCATCTACGCTGATGATACCACAGTATACGCTCGCCTCGATCAAAAATCTGGTGTTGATGATAAGGCGAACCTCGAGGCTGAGCTTGAAAAGGACCTTCAATCCGTGGTGGATTGGGGTAGGAAATGGCTCGTAAAATTCAATTCTTCCAAAACGAAGCTGCTGTCAATTAACCACCACAGACGACCGCACCTCCATCCCATTCGCATGGAACAGGCATGCCTCCCAGAGAGTAAAACACTACGCCAGCTTGGCCTGACACTCTCAGCGGACCTCAAGTGGAATGACTACGTCGAAACCATTGCTAAATCCGCTGCTATAAAAGTTGGCTCTCTGTGCAGGGCCCGGAAATTTTTTCCGCTTGAATCTATCCTGCACTTATACAAATCTACCATCCACCCGTGTTTTGAATACTGTTGCCACATCTGGTCGGGTGCCCCTGCTATTCTCCTCGGGCTTCTTGACAAAATACAGCGAAGAATCTGTAACGTGATTGATACCGACTTAGCTGACCGCCTGCAGTCACTCTCTCACCGGCGTGACGTGTCTTCCCTGTGCCTTTCTATAAATACTTTCATGGCTTCTGCTCTGATGAACTTAAATCACTGGTGCCCCCTAGGTGTGAGTTTGCACGAGATACTAGATTGGCAACTAGGTCCCACCCTTTTACAGTGAAACCGATAAAATGTAACCGCAATTTCTACTCCAACAGCTTCTTTTCTCGCACTTCCCGCCTGTGGAATTCCCTTCCGCATGCTTGCTTCCCCGACGGCTATAACCTCAAGGAGTTTAAATGTAAGGTCAATAGACACCTCCTAACACACTAACCCTCCCATTCTCTCCAACTCTCCCCCTATGTACATCCTAACTCGTCTATCGCCCTATGTAACCCCCTGCGCTATAGTGGCAGTGGAATGCCTTGCTTGGGGTGACATGATTAAAAAAAATATCCAACAAGGCTTCAGTGGCACACCTCTACTTGATGGTCAAAATTTTTGATAACGTCCCTGCATAGTTGCACTCGATCTCACCAATATGTTTCATTATTTCGTCCTTCAGCTGTTGAATTGATGTTGGCTTGTTGGCATAGATCTTAATTTGTAGATGACCCCAAAAGAAGAAATCTAAAGGAGTTAAGTCGCACGATCGTGGTGGGCAAGTGACATCACTGTTTCGAGAAATGATGCGGGCTGGGAACTTCTGATTCAGTAAAGCCATTGTTTCACTGGCTGTGTGGGCATGTGGCGCCGTCCTGTTGGAACCACAAATCTTCGGCATCCATAGCATTCAATTCAGGCAATAATTTCCATGACTCAAATAACATGATCCAATAGTGAAATCAATAAAATTTGACACTTTTTTATTTACTACTAACTTCGATCCGTCTTAATGTAACACCCTATATATATATATATATATATATATATATATATATATATATGGCGAGATATCGAACAAATAGGTAATGTATTTGACTTTTATTAAGGTATCATCATCATCAGAGAATGAAATATTGAAAAATACTAACGAAGAATTTGTGGTATATTTATTTTGTGCTGTTTGATTTTGATTGGTTGATCAGTTTTCACGGAAGTTCTGATTTGATTGAGAACAAAAATAACAAAGTATGAGCTTCTTTTAACCCACAACTTTGAGTATAGTACATAACAGACTGGAAAAAATATAAATTATTAAACAGACAGAATGTGTTTCTTTTTAATCAAATTTTAGATGAATATATGCTGCCTAAATATACCTTAATTAAACACGCGCACACACACACTCACACACACACACACTCACACACTCACTCACACACACAAATTGTCACACACACACACTCTCAAATGCACACCCTCACACAGACACTCTCACATACATACATTCACGCACACACACACACTGTCACATACACACACGCACACACACACTCACAAATTCTCTCTCACACACACACAAAAACTTACCGCTGGTTACGTTGTTTCCACTTAAGTCATTTTCGATTATACGTTTTTTGTCAAAAATATAAAAATCAAGTTGAAGTTATTTTATTTGATTTTACATGTCCGCCACAAATATTGAACTCGTATCAGTAGAAAAGCTTCAAAATCACATAAAATCATGTTACTGTAAAATAAATAAAAATAAAAAGTATATAAAATCATACTAAAATGCGTACTTAATGTTAATTACTGTATTTGTTATTTAACCTTACAAAATCATTTTATTTTGTAATGTCTTAGAGAAAACTACGTTCACAGCCAAAGAGGTCGCGATGTACTGTAAAGATCGCCAAATTGTAAACATTTACATTCACAGTTATGTACGCACATGCATTCGTAATTTTAGATTACTTTTTCTGTACTATATTCAAAAATAGAATTTATTTGTTTCCAAGCTGAAAATAGATTCATATATTATAAAAAATGTATTTATCAATAAAATACAGAACTGGGAATGGTGATTTGTGGTTTAGATCAGTGACAAGTAAATTCGGGGAAAGGTAAAATTGGCTAAAATTGTTTTTCAAGTTAAGTTACCTCTCCTAGAACAAATTACCGACGGAAGGTGAGGTATACCCCCTCTCTCTCTCCCCCCCTTTCTCTCTGTCTCTATTATATTAAATTGTAATGGTGCTTAGTGCCAAAATTACTGTTTTTCAGTAGTTTACTGATAGGGAAGCATTTTTGGGGAGCAGTCCTCGATATTAAGTGGTCTATATCAACACTGTGTTAATAGAATAAATGTGGAGAGTTTTGTTTCAGTCATGCCAAATTTAAAGTTTCGTAAAGGTATTATGATATCTTCTTTCATCAGAGGTTTTGTTTATCTGTATCATATATATATATATATATATATATATATATATATATATCAACATCTCGTTCGCTAACAAACGAGATATACGCATTAACTTTTACAGTGTCGAATCCTTTCTCTATGTCAACTCACCTGACATCCTAGCCCTCTGTGAAACTAACCTTGATCCATCTATCCTCTCTTCTGAATTCTATGTCCCTGGTTACCTTCCACTCTTCAGGAAGAACTCCAATGTCCACTTGAATGGGCTTGGAGTTTACGTCAGGGTGATCTCTCTTGAATCACTTGATCATTCTTATATGTGTTTCCGTATCTCCCTACTAAACTCAGTTAGCTATCTCTTCTTACTCTACCGCTCCCCCTCATTTCCCGACTGTTCAGTTCTTGACAGCATCTCCATTAATATTGACAAGGCTATTTCGTCTCATTTCCTCTCATCCGTCTGCCCATATATTAGTGTTTGGCGACTTTAACGCCCACCACGCGAAGTGGCTGAAAAAATCTGTCACAGACCTTGCTGGTGCCCACACCATGAATTTTTCAATCACTCAGTCCCTTACGCAAGTGGTGGAGTTCCCCACATGTTTCTCTAATGACCCCAATGGACCTAACTCACTGCTACATCTCTGTTTTACTTCCAATAAAATAGAGATCTAGCAGTGAGTTAAGTTTTTTAGGGTTATTAGAGAAACGTTTGGGGAATTCCACCCTGTCTCTTGCAATGTCAAGCAACTCTGCCCCCTCGGAAACTCTGCCCCCTCGGAAACTCTGACCATGCAGTGGTTTCCGTTATCATCCCCTCCACTCCCACTCCACCCAAGGACCTCAGACTAGCAGAATATCTTGCTGCTACCGATTGGGATTCATTCCGCGGTTTCCTGTGTGACGTCCCTTGGAACAAAGTCTTTAGTCTTCCTGTTGAAGACTGTGCGGCTGAGGTGTCTTCTTGGGTTTAAGCTGACATCGAAGTTTTCATCCTAGCCAGGAAGTTGAGACTTAAATCCCACTCGTCTCCTTGGTTCTCCTCCGCTTGCTCGGCCGCCATCGCCCATTGAAATCCCTTCTTCCGGCTTTATCGGGCTCACGCGTTGTACCATAACAGGCGCCTCTTTGCCTCTGCTCGCAAGGAGTGCATGAAGATACTTAAAGAAGCTAAGCTGCTGTTTGCAGCCAGAATGAAGCACCGCGTAGCACCCCATAAGTTCGGTTCCAAAGACTACTGGAGGCTCGGTAAAAGTGTACTAAACAATAGCACACCCTCAATCCCACCTCTAATCAACGAATTTGAGGTCCTTACCGCTACAACAAACAAGGCTGAGTGCTTAGCTGGCAGATTCTCAACCAACTCGACACTGGACTCATCTGGAGTATCTCTACCCGACTTCCCACCCCGAACTGAGGCTCAACTGAATTACATCCATATTAATCTCTCGGTGGTCTCTTAACATAATTTCAAAGCTTGACCACCATAAAGCGAGCGGCGGTGACGGAATCCTAACCATTGTCCTGAAGAAATGTTTCCCTGAACTCTCCTCTGTTCTCTCCAAACTCAATAACTACTGCGTCTCTGCTTTCCTGCCTACCGGAAGTCATCCACCGTGGTTCCAATATCTAAAAACACTGGTGAACCCTCTGACCCCTCTAATTATCGCCCTGTCAGCCGTCTACCGATTTTTGGCAAGCATTCGTAGCCATCATCAACGCCGAGGTGGTTCAACATCTCACAGCCCACAGACTCTTCTCTGACAAACAGTATGGTTTCCGCTTCAATAGGTCTACTGCTGATATGCTCACGTCCATCACTGAGTATATACACCAGGCTCTCGACAATAACGGCGAAACCCGATTTGTTTCCCTAGATATCTCCAAAGCTTTTGACAGAATCTGCTGACCTTCTACGCAAACTGAGAGGCTATGGTATAACTGGCCTATTGTTTGATATTATCCAGTCATTCCTTTCAAATCGCACAATAAAAGTAGTATTGAACGCCCATGCCTCCCAGTACAATCATACGAATTCGAGTGTCCCTCAAGGCTCTATTCAAGGTCCTATGCTTTTCCTTATCTACATGAACGATCTTCTAGATATAATAAGATCCCAAGTAGGCATATACGCTGACGACGCTACGGTTTACTCTCGCATCGATCAAAAATCTGCCAAAGCTGACAAAGCAAACCTCGCTACCGAGCTTGAAAAAGACCTCCAATTGGTGGCGGATTGTTGTAAGAAATGGCTCGTGAATTTTAATGCTTCCAAAACGAAGCTGCTATCTATTAACCATCACAGACAATCGCTCCTACCCCCCCACATTAACATGGATCAGGCTAGTCTAACTAAAAGCAAAACATTGCGCCTCCTCGGGTTATCTCTCACAACAGACCTCAAATGGAATGATTATATAGAATCCGTAATTAAATCTGCTGGTAAGAAAGTCGGTTCTCTGTGTAGGGCCAGGAAGTTTTTCCAGTCTGAAACAATCCTGCACATATATAAATCTACCATCCGCCCGTGCATTGAATTCTGCTGCCATATCTTGTCGGGTGCTCCTACTATCAACCTAGGTGTCCTCGACAAAACCTAATGGAGAATCTGTAATGTGATCGATCCCGACTTTGCAGCTCATATACAGTCACTTTCGCACCGGCGCAACGTGGCTTCCCTGTGCCTCTTCTACAAATACTTTCACGTCTTCTGCTCCGATAAACTTAGCTTACTGTTGCCCCCTATATATGAATTTACTCGTGCTACAAGATTAGCAACTATCTCCCACCCTTTTACAGTGAAACTAATAAAATGTATACGCTAATTCTTTTCCATCAGCTTCTTTTCTTGCACTTCTCGCCTGTGGAATTCCCTTCCATTTTCTTGCTTTCCCGACAGCT
Source organism: Ascarosepion bandense (assembly GCA_037127315.1). Classification (NCBI taxonomy): domain Eukaryota; kingdom Metazoa; phylum Mollusca; class Cephalopoda; order Sepiida; family Sepiidae; genus Ascarosepion; species Ascarosepion bandense. The sequence continues at coordinate 7,013,686 of JBBBDQ010000460.1, read as the reverse complement.
ACAATCTCCAATAGTTTAAATGTAAAGTCAATAGTCATCTTCTATCTCACTAACCTGCATCCTCCCTCTCATGCTCCATTCTCCGTCCACTCCACTCTCATCAGTATTCTCTTCTTTCTCTTACCCACTCGCTGACACCCCCTATAACCTGTCACTCTTTCTCATGACTTTCCTCCCCGACGACTACAATCTCCAGGAGTTTAAATGTAAGGTCAATAGACACCTCCTAACACACTAACTTCCATTCTTTCAAACACACTAACTTCCATTCTTTCAAACACTCTTCCCACCCACCCAACTATCTATCACCCCCCTTCTGACATTTCCTATATCTAACCACTCTTCCTATTTACCTCACCCTATGTAGCCCCAAGCGCAATAGTGGCAGTGGAATGCCTTGCTTGGGGTGAAATGATTAAAAAAAAATAATGTACTCCGCTGCAAAACAATGGCAGTAAAATGCCTTGCTTGAGACTATATGATTTTGACATATATATATATATATATATATATATATATATATATATATAATATTGTACACAGGGAACTTGTAGTAATAAACTGCTGAAGGTACACCAAAATAATAAAAAAAATTGATCAATACTGGATCGCGGCCAAATTCTAGTCTCTGGAACTACCAATATATATATATATATATATATATATATATATATATATATATAGCGGTGAGTTATGATAATTTCTGGCCCCAAGATTGTTGTTTTTTCAATAGTTTTACTGATAAAATTTATTTTCGCAAGCAAGTTTGTTTTTTTTTTACCGTAAATTGCTCGATACCGAGGTGGAATTAGAGCGTTGATAGTTTTAGTGCAAAGTATTTGTCACTTCAACTGAGCAGGTTCATGCCGACTTCAAAGTTTTGTGAGGACACCGTTATGATGCCTTCATTCCTCGAGGCTGATGAACTCACTATATATATATATATATATCGTCATCCACAGACAGATCTTTTTCACAGTATTACAGCTCATCAGTACGGTTAGATATGCGATTGCTTCTAGCCAGGATAAAAACCCGACAGAATTGACATCAGTCAGCTATTCTACCTTTGAGCGCTATGGGCGCTCAGTAGAGCAACGCGGACTTTAGCGTGTTATATACAATGTAAACACACTCCTGTGGCCGAGAGTGTTCAAATTCATTACTGAATCAACGATGCTTAAATGCGTGAATAGCTACATTTTTTATAAAGTCTACCATTCCTTCATTCTTATATATATATATATATATATAGTTTTGAATATACGTTTATTTGAAGTTAACTAGTAAGATAAACCCTCTTTAGATAATTGTGTTCATATGTATCAGTACAAATCTTATTTTGAGGGGAAACATTCCAAGTTATCATCTGAGATATAGTCATGGTTGTATAGCTAATGTATAATTTTAATTTATTTGCAGCATGATGTATACCACATGTTGATTGCATTTTTCATTGAGGCATAAAATTGAAGTTAATGACTTACCTTGTCATCGGGTAGATACGGCAAAGTTTCGTCCCCGTTGTGGATTTCCTGTCCGCCAAACACAACGTTATAAGTACTTGTGTACACAAGTCTTTCAACATTCATCTGCAAGCAAGCTGAAAAGAAATAGAGCCAAAGGTGACTAAATTGTGAAATTTATAATTATAGCGGTCATTGTTGTAATTCTGAATCACCATTGTCTTTCACGCTTTTTTTTAGGTATCGATCTTGAAAATTTAAATAAAAGTAAGCAAATAAAATGAACTTCAAAGAAGAATTTGTATTTTTATTGATCCTGACCTGTTATTTTGGGTTGTATCACTTTCCTTCTGCCGTAATGTGACTTCCCTGAGTATTTTCTAAAAGTACATTTATAGTAATTGTTCTAATGAACTTTCAATGATGGTACCTAGACTTTATGAATTTAAGCGTAGTAGTAGATTGGCGACAGTGTCTCATCATTTGACTGTTCAAAGGACTAGATCCAAACTGTAATTTATTTGCTAACAGATTCTTTTCTAACGGTTCTCACCTGTGGAACTCTCTTCTGAATTTCTGCTTTTCAATCATTATCGATCTTCAAAAATTTAAATGTCAGTCATTATCACCTGTTTTTTAATATTTTTTTTAATCATTTCACCCCGGGCAAGGCGTAAATGCCACTGATGTGCGGGGTGGGGGGGGCTACATAACTGAAAGAAAGTTAATTAGAGGAGGGAGAAGAGGATTACAAACCAATTAGAAAGAAGCAATAGAAAGATGAAAATGCAGGTGTGATGTCAGTTGCAAGGGGGGAGAGAAAGGGAAGGATATACGGGGTGGGGGAAAGGCTAGAGTCAAGTGGTTAGTAGATGAGTATTGACATTGCATTTAAATTTCTGGAGGTTGTAGCCGTCAGGAAAGCAAGAATATGGGAACGAGTTCCACAGGCGGGAAGTGCGAGAGAAGAAGCTGCAGGAGTAGAATTGTCGTCTGCATTTGGCTAAGCTAACTGTGAATGGGTGGGCCCCAGTTGCCATTCTGGTTGCACGAGTAAACACCTGTTGAGGAGGCACCAATGACTTAAGTTCGTCTGAGCAGAAGCCATGAAAGTACTTATAGAACAGACATCTGTTTTTTTAATTGCTGTGTATTTTAGTGATCCCACTATTTTTTTCTTTTTTTAGATTCTTTCATGCTCAGTAACTTCTCCCTCGTCGTTTTAGTGGCTTTATTACCTTGCTTAGGCTGAATGATTAAAAAACAGTTACTTTATATTACGGACATCAATTTTAGACGAAAAATATCTGAGTATTGTATAAATAGTCAGAAAATGTAAGATTATATTCCAGATTACTTTAAATACTCTCCCCCACAAAATGATTAAGATTACTTTAAATACTCCCCGATAAAATGCTTAAGATTATCTTAAATGCTCCCACACAAAAAAAGCTTAAGATTATCATAAATTTCCCTAAATTCTTAAAGTTATCTTAATAAACCTCCAAATGCTTATGATTATATTCAATGACCTTGCCAAAAATGCTTCAGATTGTTTTCAATGATCCCCTCAAAAAATTCTTAAGATTATCTTAAATTCTTCCGAATAAAGATTGCATAAGTTTATGATAAATTCTCCCAAAAATACTTAAGATTATTTTAAATGCTCCTCGCAAAAAATACTTGAGATTATCTAAATGTTTCTCCTAAAATATGCTTTAGATTATCATAAACGCTCTCCACAAAAATACTGAAAATCATTTTAAATACTCCCCCGTACTCCCCCGAAAAAATGCTTAATATTATCTTAAATGTCCCCCAAATGATTAAGATTAACTTAAATATCCTCTCCAAAAATTCCAAAGATTATCTTAAATGCTCTCCTCAGAAATACTTAAGATTATTTTAAATTTTTCTCACAAAAGATACTTGAGATTATCTAAATGATTCTCATAAAATATGCTTAAGATGATTTTAAATGTTTCCGTAAAAACTGCCTTAGATTATCATAAACGCTCTCCACAAAAATGCTGAAAGCCATTTTAAATGCTCTCCGCAAAAAATGCTTAAGATTATCTTAAATGTCATCCAAATGATTAAGATTAACTTAAATATCCCCACCAAAAATTTCAAGGATTATCTTAAATGTTCTCCTCAAAAATGTTTAAGATTATCTTAAATGCTCCCAGAGAAAACTTGCTTAAAATTATCTTGAATTCTCCCAAAACTGATTAAGATTATTTTACATGCTTAAGGTTATCTTAAATGCTCTCCCGAAAAATGCTTAAGATTATCAGAAATTCAATCCACATAAATCGCTTTTGATTATTTTAAATGCTTTTCCCAAAATATATTTCAGACTATCTTAAATGCTTCCCTAAGAACTGCTTAAGATAATCATAAATACCCTCCACACAATCTTAAATACTTTGCCAAAAATGCTTATCTTAAATGCTTCCAAAATGTTAAGAAAACTTTTCACTCGGATTTATAATTCAAAATGGTAGGTTTTTTCTCATGAAAGTGGTGTCTGTGATAAAAAGTAACTTTTAACTAACATCTGTTAACTTCTTGTTCCTTTAGAATATAAACATTTAATAGCTGAGTTGGCATGCCTTCTCATAGTCGAGTTTTCATTGGTGTTTAAACATAACCGTAGGAAGCTGAAATTTATTAATGCTTTTTCCAGGGGTATTGGCAAAAAGGTGAATGCAACTGACTCTTTCAAACGAAATTCAACAACGGTCTCTATCTTCCCTGATTATGAGTTAAGAAAGTCGAATCTTTGCACCTTGTACTTTTCGCTCAAAATGACAATTTCGAACAATTTCTGGCTAAATGTCTTCCTTGTCCTGCGGTTTGCTGTATATATAATCAAGGTAGGACTGCTACTGGTGTGCAAGGGGCTACAATGAAAGAAAAAGGTACAGGGGATGTTGAAGAAAGATACGAGATGGATGAGATTTAAGTAGACAGATGATAATTGACATTGCATTTAAACTTTTGAAGACTGTAGCTATTAGGAAAACAAGCAAAAGGAAGGAAGTTTACCAACTTGGAAGTGCGAGAAAATAAACTGTTAGAGCAGAAGAGTCGGTCGTATTAATGTATTTTGACGGTAAAAGAGTGGAACATAGATGCCAATCTTGTAGCATGCCTAAAAACACGTGGTTGGGAAGCAAAGAGAAAAAACTTGTAAGAGTAGTTGCCATGAAAATATTTGTAGAAAAGACAGAGGGAAGGCACATCACGTCGGTAAGAAAGTGACTGAAAACGGACTACCAAGTCAAGATCGATTATATTGCAGATCCTCCTTTGGATTTTGTCAAGAACTTATTTTATCAAGAATTGTAGCTACATTGCATTAAACCACCCTTTTTTCTTTCTTTTCTCTGCGAATCACTGTTCCAAAGAGGATGTTTTCCCGATCACTACCATTTTAACCTGTTCAAGTCTAGGGTTAACAGTTATCTTTCCCTCCTATCCGTATGAAAGGCATCCTAATGCAACTTTCTACCACTAGTGTCCCCAGGCCTTATACAGATTTAACTTGAAAAAAATAGAAAAAAAAATAATGATTCTAAAACTAATTTCAGAACATCGAACTTGCATTTAACATTACCTTCTTTTTACTTTGTCGTCATTACAATAATATTTTTCAATTTTGTTTTGTTTTCCGTGCAGTGGATTAAACATTCTATAAATATTCCTTGGGATTTCAAGAAAGTAAATCTTGGAGAATCCGGTAAAATTCATAAAGCCGTTGCCACATCGAAAAAGTGGTATGTACTCTTGTAGATTGTATACAAATTATGGGAATAGCTTGCGCGTTAACGGAGTCCATATTTCCCAAGATTTCATCATTACGTTTCGGAATATTAAAAAAAAATGGGGTAAAATGACTTATAACGTAAAATGCAGTTTGTATATATGCATGTTTTGCGTGGGTGTTTGTTGCCAGCTAAATTGAGAAAGAAAGAAAGAAAGAAAGAAAGAAAGAAAGAAAGAAAGAAGAAAAAACAAAAGAAAGAAAGAAAGAAAGAAAAAAACAAAAGAAAGAAAGAAAGAAAGAAAGAAAGAAAAAACAAAAGAAAGAAAAAACAAAAAACAAAAGAAAGAAAGAACGAAAAAACAAAAAACAAAAGAAAGAAAGAAAGAAAGAAAGAAAGAAAGAAAGAAAAAACAAAAGAAAGAAAGAAAAAAGAAAGAAAAAACAAAAGAAAGAAAGAAAGAAAAAACAAAAGAAAGAAAGAAAAAACAAAAGAAAGAAAGAAAAAACAAAAGAAAGAAAGAAACAAACAAAAAACAAAAGAAAGAAAGAAAGAAACAAAAAACAAAAGAAAGAAAGAAAGAAAGAAAGAAAAAATAAAAGAAAGAAAGAAAGAAAGAAAAAACAAAAAACAAAAGAAAGAAAGAAAGAAAAACAAAAAACAAAAGAAAGAAAGAAAGAAAGAAAGAAAAAACAAAAGAAAGAAAGAAAGAAAGAAAAAACAAAAGAAAGAAAGAAAGAAAAAACAAAAGAAAGAAAGAAAGAAAGAAAGAAAGAAAACAAAAGAAAGAAAGAAAGAAAGAAAGAAAAAACAAAAGAAAGAAAGAAACAAACAAAAAACAAAAGAAAGAAAGAAAGAAAGAAAAAACAAAAGAAAGAAAGAAAGAAACAAACAAACAAAAAACAAAAGAAAGAAAGAAAGAAAGAAAGAAAAAAAAGAAAGAAAGAAAGAAAACACAAAAGAAAGAAAGAAACAAAAAACAAAAGAAACAAAGAAAGAAAGAAAGAAAGAAAGAAAGAAATCGGGAAACTCAAGAAATGCTGTTCGAAGGAGACATTGACATATACGAGAAAACATTTACACTCGCGCACATGACACACAATAGCGGTTGCATTATACATTAGCATTGATATGCACGCGTCATTGCGTGTGTGTTGTGATGATTAACTGAAGAAATTGACAATAAAAATAACAGAAAAAATGTGAACACTTAAAAGTAAAGTTGGGGAAATGAGAAAAGTATCTTTGAAATATAAAATATTACGACGATCTCTGCGCATGCGTACATATGATAATTCTGCGTACGATGTCACCCCAGCTAATTAAGACCAATCAACTTCTTTCCAGTCAGGGTTAAACCCGCTGTTCATGATTTTAAGCTTAGCTATCTCCCGGCATACTTTAATACGTTCATTTGACATTGATAAAATGGTTATTTAAATTTGAAAACTGGTATAAGATAAAATGCAACGAAAAAAAAAATACGTATAGTAGCTTCCCTGTGTGTTTTCTGTAATTAATTTCATGAATGTTTAATTAAATTTATTGATTACTAAATGTTGCCTAGAATTTATGAGTTAAAGCGTAGTACTAGATTGGCAGCAAGGTTTTTTTTTGTTTTTTTTAATCGTATCACCCCGAGCAAGGCGGTAATGCCACTGATGTGCAGGGGGCTACATAATAGTGAAAAGATTGGAAAAGAGAAAGCCGGAAACCACATCCTAAACAGGGAACAAAGGATGAGCCCCTTAACCTGTTCAATAGACATAGGTGGAGTGTGAACCGGGCGATAGATAGATCTATCTACTCCAATTGAAAAACAAACAACAAAGTGAAAAGATTGGAAAAGAGAAAGCCGGAAACCACATCCTAAACAGGGAACAAGGGATGAGCCCCTTAACCTGTTCAATAGACATAGGTGGAGTGTGAACTGGGCGATAGATAGATCTATCTACTCCAATTGAAAAACAAACAACAAAGTGAAAAGATTGGAAAAGAGAAAGCCGGAAACCACATCCTAAACAGGGAACAAGGGATGAGCCTCTTAATCTGTTCAATAGACATGGGTGGAGTGTGAACCGGGCGATTCATCATTTTACAGTTGAAATATTTAAATGTAAACATAAATTCTATACTAATAGTTTCTTCTATCACACTACTCACTTCCGGCTTCTTGCTTTCCAACCAACTTCGATTTAAAAAAAATTAAATGCATTATCAATCATTATCTTCTGTCTATTTAATTCCTGTTCTTTCATTTTTCTTTCTCCTTAATAGTGTTCGTTTCACCCACTAAACGTTTTTGTCTTAGTGAATTTATTGCCTATCTTGGGAAGAAATTATGTTTAAAAGGCCAAACGGAGAAGGCAGTAATGGTAAAACCAATTTTCCTTGGCCGAATTCCAAAAAAGAACCAAATTCAGGAAATATTTGGAGAATTCAATCGAAAGGGACCGAGAAGCTAATTAGAAGGAGACAGCACCTATTTAGGTCTTTAGGGAAAAAGTATATGATATTTTTATTTTTTTATTTTTTATTTTTTTTTTTTATAATACGTATTTATTAACAGAAGTAAAAATTATCCTTAGATTTTTACAATTTTCAAATTTAAGAACATTCATAAGTATTCTTTGGGTTAACTGTGAAAGTACCTACTTATATCTGACCTTTTACATATTAAAATATGTTTAAAGATGTACCTCTATAATCACATATAGATTAGCCGTCAATTTATTATTCAACCACAACCGTGGTTGAATATATTCTCATGTCCGACATTGAGTGAATCTAGGCAGCTTTCAAGCTTCACCACTAATTCAGCTCTCAAACAAATTTCAAACAGTTTACAGAGTTAAATAGGACACCTCCTTTGCTACATTTTGAGAAAAAGAATTAAATTTTGATTCAGTAGAAAAAGTTAGATCAAAATATGTGAAGTTCGAAAAGGGACACTAACTACGTAAGTACATTAGTGAGTGACTAACTACGTAAGTACATTAGTGAGTGACTAACTACGTAAGTACATTAGTGAGTGACTAACTACGTAAGTACATTAGTGAGTGACTAACGCTTCTAATAATAAATCTTAATCTTTATTATTTTTTTCTGTTTAATATTTTTACAAGCGGTTTTCAATATTTAAATTCTGCTGATATTTTTTATCATTTTTGTCAATCAAATTTTGCTTATCACTTATCATTTTATAAGAATTAATTATCAGAATTAATTATAAATAATCATTTTTATTGTTTATTAATTACCTATAATTTATTTTCTTTTTAATATTTTTGAATGCGGTTTTCAGCACTATATTATTAAATTAATAGCAATGCCAGGAAAAATCATGAATTACATGAAAAAGTGCATGCATGAAAAGCAATATTCTTAAGATTATATTAAACCTGGAAAAGAACAGGACAAGTTATTAAACCTGGAAAAGGACAGAACAAGATATACTAATGAAGTAAAAAATAAGAAATTTCTTACAGAAAATATTGCAGCTAAAAATAATTCAATTTGTATTTTTAGCTGTAATATTTTAAGTAAAAAAATTCTCATTTTCTTCGCTAGAATAATAATAACTTGTCCTGTTCTTTTCCAGGTTTAATATAATCTTAAGGATTTTACTTTTCATGCGCACATTTTTCCATATAATCGCATATCTGCACATCGATTAAAATAAGTCTTTATTGATTCTGACAAAACATAAAAATAGACAATTGGTTATCGATAGTTTAAAAACAGAGTACAATACATTCTGATGTAGTAGACATTCAGTTATCTCGCGGGGTAATGGTAGCGGCCCGTTTACTCGAAATTCTGTCGTTTTGAGATTACCACCTGTTGTAGCTTAATAAGTTAATGTTTGCATGGCACCTTCTTCTATTTCTGAAGCGGTCCTGGGCATGACGGTAAACTGCATCCGACAGCAAGGATTCAGTTATCTCGCGGGGTAATGGTAGCGGCCCGTTTACTCGAAATTCTGTCGTTTTGAGATTACCACCCGTTGTAGCTTAATAGGTTAATGTTTGCATGGCACCTTCTTCTATTTCTGAAGCGGTCCTGGGCATGACGGTAAACTGCATCCGGCAGCAAGGCCTCTGATTGGGAGTTTATGAGGAGCATGGAACCACCTGTTAATTGTTGTTGTTATCATGTCCACCCTGGCCCAGAATGGTAGTACCTGTTAGGTCCCAGCTATGGGCAAATAGCTAACCCCCAAACTGTCGTCAAAATAATATGAAAGTATAAAAATACACTTTTATAGAAATATATGCATTTTTGAAGGAAAAATATTACCAACAATACATTTTTATAGAAAAAATTATTACCATAATACATTTTTGAAGGAAAAAATTATTCACAGCAAAAGTGAACTTGGAAAATTTGAAGATAAGGGAGACAGATGAAAATAACGCAAAACCTACCAAGCTAGCTTAAGAAAATTAATGGCAGAACAGGATTTAGAAAATATATAAGCAAAGAAGAATTCATTATGAGTTACAAACGACAGGAAATTGTGGAGAACCATGATAGCCAGCCTCTTAAAGGTACTTAGCATATAGAAGAAGAACTAATTCACTTCACTGCCAGGCCCAAATATAACAACAAAGCGTGGATAAAGCAAGAAAAAAAAATTTAACGTTTCAACATTGATTCCCATACTGTCACCGAAGTTAAGCAACGTCGAGGTTAATCAGCACCAAAACGGCTGAGCACTTAGAAATGACAGGTGCTGTAAAATTGTGTGTGCGGGTGGTGTAATGGATAATGACTCGAAATTGTTAATTGATGATCCGAGTTCTAATTCATTTTGAGTTTGTGTAATACTATTTCCACATCTGTATATTTTTTTGTTTGGTTTAATACAACGGAGTGAGAGAAATTGATATTAGTGGTATTGTTAGTTGTGCTTTATTGTAATCCGCGATGTGAGCTTACGTAAAAAACTATTTTTAAGACAATTATGTACTTGTAAAATCCGGGGAATAGAGAAATTGGCTGATAATTAGGAAAAAAAGAGAGAAATATAGGTTGTTGTTTTGTTTTTTTCATATACGAAACGAATTGTTTTGAGCCAAGTGGAAGTTTGTAATATGGAAGTAGCCATAACAAAATGTCAGGATTTTCTTGATGAGGCCAGGTAGGGTTAAATCTGCAAAAGTATTCCTGGGAAAAGGATATGAAAATTGAAAGAAAGAAGGCAGAAAGACATTACGTCATGTGAGCTGTTGCTATTTCATTTGTCGAGCCATGGTTCTCCGTGGGTGGAAAAATAATCTCATTGATCAAAGTCACGTAGATCCCCCAAGAGGATTAGAGATGGCTGTAAAAATGGAGACTCAGCGAGATAAATCAGAGAGAGTTGGCTGGGGAGTTGTTGCAATTGCAGTCGAAATATAACGACTGTGGAAAAGGTTCCCAAGTGGGGAGCCACGACCCAGAGGTTGATCGCCTACCACAGAACTTATGGCTGAAGATGTAAAGAAACGTAGAAAAGCCTGCCGCCGATTAACTTAAAGAGTTAATGTTGAATAATGCGCCTCAGATAAAAAAAACTGAAAGAACTTTATTGTTTTAAGGGTTATTTGGAGAATTGAAAATTTTGATTGTTCTTAACGAAAAGTTCGCACTGTCATGAAAAGAATTTTAAAAGATTTGGACAGCGACTTTCGAGCGACAAGGAAAAATAACCCACCGTCGCCGTCGTCATCATTAGCCGTCTCATTCGCTCTAATTCGGTAAATTCCGTTAAGTTCCAATAAGAACCCGAAAGAACTTTGCTGTTTTAAAATTTACGGAGAGAATTGACAGCTCTGCATAGTTTGAAAATCTCTGATATTTTTAATGAAAGCTGGAAAATATTTTTATTTGAAGATTGAAAGCGCTGATATTTTTAAACGAATCCTCTCTCCGTTGTAACCTGGCATTCGGACAATTGTATTTTCTGCTTTTGTAATTAATAATTTTTTAATTATAAAGACTTTCTTTCGTAACTCATCCAAGCGTTTTCGAACTTATTCATTTATTTAATATTTTTCTGCCCTGTTTTATTTTAACCACAAGTGTACACAAGTGTCCGGTCTGGATATGGTAGAAATACGGCTACCGAGTTTGCACAACGTGACTTTCTGAGATCAAAACACAGAGTTGGCAGTAAGTTCGTTGTTGTAATAGACGTCTTGAGGACCAGCTACTGTACCGATAGCTACTGTGAACATCGTCATTCTGCTTTCAGGCGGACGAGAGTGTCACATTTGTTATATTCACTTACACATAAATATCTTGAGAAAGGTTGAACCCATCTCTTTTTCTCTGAGCTATGAGTTAATTAGTAAGACTTATACCATCAAATAGTTATTATTTCCTGCGCAAGGAAAAAAATTATAATCGAAAAATATTTTCTGGCTTTAAAAATCGAATAAAAATCAAGTGTTTAAAAAGGCAATATTTGGTATTAGGAAGAAAAATTGTTTCTTTATGCAGTAGTTTTTCAATAAAATCTCCCAAGCTGAATACCATTGAACCTTTCTCAGGATAGAGTCTGGGATCAATCCATACGTTCATCGGCACGTGTCGCATTTGGACGGTTCGTATGGTTCAGATAAAACGTATGAACGCGGGAAAAATTATATTTTATTGAGTTTAGTCGGAGTTTGGAGAAAATTTGACGGGAGTATAAATCCATTAAATCGAACAGTCCAAAGAGTAGCTACTACACGGAATGATAGAAATTATTTGTTTGAACATTATTTTTGATCGATACTCGTATTTAAGTAGATATTCTGTGTAGAATCAAACAGTATTATATATCCATTTCTATCGGCCTGATTATTTACGATAAATGTTTGTTACGAAAATGTGCGTCATTCGGCAGGAATCGAGTCCACGACCAACATCTACATAGTGGAAGCCACCAATCGACCCGGCGCCTCCCAGACCCCTCGACCACGAACGACCAACAGTCAAATCAAGTCTCGATTGGTGGCTCCCCCTCTGTGAATGAGAGAGATAGAGCAATAGATAATATATCTACATATATAGAATAGATAAATAAATCAATTTGTGAATGACTGAAATAAATATAATAATTATATTTGAACGTAGATATAGAGGAAGAAAAGTATTGTTATTTACAGACGGTGGTATATATATATATATATATATATATATATATATATATAGAGAGAGAGAGAGAGAGAGAGAGTGGTGGGGAGAGAGAGATAGAGGGAGAGAATGTATATACATATATTATTAGATAGATAGATAGATAGATAGATAGATAGATAGATAGATAGATAGATAGAAAGCTGAACTTTTGTGTTGTTCAATTTCACAGATATGAGCAAATTTAGATATATATGCGTTCATTTATTATATATATGTATATACAGAGAGATAGTCAGCAAAGATATGTATATATATATATATATATACATATATATATATAGAGAGAGAGGAGAGAGAGAGAAAGAGAGAAAGAAAGGAGAGACAGATGAACCGATAGAAAAATATAAGCAGAATGATCTATCAAGATGTATAGATAAAGAGAGAAAGAGAATAGAAATTGAGAAGTAATCAGCAAAAAAGAAACACGCATATATATATATATATATATATATATATATATAGAGAGAGAGAGAGAGAGAGAGAGAGAGACGAACAGATTGACAAATATAAACAAAATAAGCTATCTATTTAGAAAGAGAGCTCATTCTGTTTATATTTGTCTATCTGTTCGTCTCTCTCTCTAGTATCTTTTGCTGATTATTTTTTCTATCTATCTATCTATCTATCTATCTATCTATCTATAGATAGATAGATAGATAGATAGATAGATATGGATAGGTAAACAAAAAAATAATCAATTCCATTGCTCAGCCTAAAAGTAAATTTGGTTTTAATATTGACATTTGAACACTTTTCGAAAATTTTTAAGTGAGACCCACTTTTTAATTTAAAAAAAAATCATTCATTAATTATTAAGCAAAAAAAACTAATTTTATTCCATTAATTCCTACAAGATTTTAAGTCAAATCTGGAAAACCTTTCAGCACACATTTCTTTCCTCTTTATTCTTTGCTGAGTTCAAGCTGGGCCATAATGGAACTAAAACAGCCAGGAATATCAATTCATGCTCTGGGCTACATTGTCGTCAGCAAAAAGTAAGACCTCAGCTTCAAAATCTTTCAAGAAGTAATTTCTGTTAACAAAACCGGGAAATATGTCAACTAAAATTCGCGGAGAATTGTGAAGACTTGAAGGTTGTGGCCTGAAAATATCCAAAATTTATAATTTAGAAAAATATTCAATGTATTGACCAGAATCATATAAAGTTTACTGAAGAGCCACTGTCAAGTCGAAAGAATGATAAAAGGTACCATTGGGATTAAATGAAGAAGATGAAGGGATTTGCAATAGTATTTTACAGTTGTAAGATGCTGAACCGTTGTTGTATGCATTTCGTATAATGCTAAGAGAATTCTAGAGAATGGTTGGACAGATATAGAGGAAGAAAAGTATTCTGTTATTTACAGACTGTGGTGTATATATATATATATATACATAGAGAGAGAGAGAGAGAGAAAAAGAAAAAGAAAGAGAGAGAGAGGAGAGAATGTGTATACATTTTTAGATAGATAGATAGATAGATAGATAGATAGATAGATAGAAAACTGATCTTTTTTTTTTTTATAAGCGTTTCACCCCGAGCAAGGCATGTCACTGCCACTACTGTGCAGGGGGCTACGTAGAGTGCAGAAAGGCTGATTAAATATAGGAAATAACAGAGGGTGGGTGATAGGCGGGTGAGGATACCGAGAATGAGGGTTGGGTAGATGAGAGTGTTGTGAGAATAGTTGGGAGTTAGTGTGATAGGAGGTGTCTATTGACCCTACATTTAAACACCTGGAGATTGTAACTGTCGGGAAAGCAGACTTGGCGGGAAGCGTGAGAAAAGAAGCTGTTGGAGTAGAATTTACGGTTACATCTTATTTGTTTAACTGTAAAAGGGTGGGACCTAGTTGCTAATCTAGTATCTCGTGTAAATTCCTGCTTAGGCGGCACCAGTGATCTAAGCTCATCGGAGCAGAAGCCATGAAAGTACTTGTAGAAGAGGCACAGGGAAGCCACATCACGCCGGTGAGAGAGCGGCTGCAGCCGGTCTGCCAAGTCAGTATCAACCACGTTACAGATCCTCCTTTGTATTTTGTCAAGAAGCCCAAGGAGAGCAGCAGGGGCACCCGACCAGATATGGCAGCAATATTCAATACACAGGTGGATGGTAGATTTGTATATGTGCAGAATAGTTTCAGGTGGGAAAAATTTCCGGGCCCTGCACAGGGAGCCCACTTTCATAGCAGCAGATTTGGCAATGGATTCAATATAGTCATTCCATTTGAGGTCCGCCAAGAGTGTAAGGCCAAGGAGGCGTAGTATTTTACTCTCTGGGAGGCTAGCCTGTCCCATGCTAATGGGAGGTAGATGCGATTGTCTATGGTGGTTAGTTGATAACAGCTTTGTTTTGAAGGCATTGAAATTTACCAACCATTTCCTACCCCAGGTCACTACGGATTGGAGGTCCCTTTCAAGTGCGGCAGCGAGGTTTACTTTGTCGTCCAGACCTGGTTTCTGATCGATGCGGGAGTAGATTGTTGTGTCGTCGGCATACATGCCAACTTGGGATCTAATGGTGTCGGGGAGATCATTAATGTAGATCAGAAATAGCGTGGGACCTAGGATAGAACCTTGAGGGACGCCCGCGTTCCTCTGGTAGTTTTGGGAGGCATGCCCATTTAATACCACCTTTAATGTGCGGTTAGAGAGGAAGGACTGGATGAGGTCAAACAGATGTCCAGTTATCCCATAGCTCCGCAGTTTGCACAAGAGGCCAGCATGCCAGACCCTGTCGAATGCTTTGGAGATATCCAAGGCAACGGTTCGGGCTTCACCATTATTGTCGAGTGCCTGGTATATGTACTCGGTAATGGTCGTTAGCATATCAGCAGTAGACCTGGTGAAGCGAAACCCATACTGTTTGTCAGAGAGAAGCCCGTTGGTCATAAGGTGCTGAATCACCTCGGCGTTGATAATGGCTTCGAAAACTTTGCCAAAGATTGGAAGGAGACTAATAGGACGGTAATTGGCGGGGTCTGAGGGTTCGCTAGAATTCTTAAACAGGCAGGAAAGCAGGAAGCAGATAGGCAGAGGTTATAGAGTTTAGAGAGGACAGAGGAGAGTTCTGGGGCACATTTCTTCAGTACTATGACTGGGATTCCGTCACCGCCGCTCGCTTTGTGTGGGTCAAGTTGCGCAATTATCTTGGCGACCAGCGAGGGTGAAATGTGGACTTTATTTAGTTGAGCCTTAGTTCTGGGTGGGAAGTCTGGTGTAGGTATTCCTAACGAGTCCAGTGTCGAATTGGTTGAGAATTTACGGGCAAAGCATTCAGCCTTGTCGGCTGGGGAGGTGAGAACTTCAAATTCATTGATTAGTGGGGGTATTGAAGTCTTGTTCCTGCTGAGCACGCTTTTGCAGAGACGCCAGTAATCTTTGGAGCCAAACTTAGAGGATGCTATGCGTTGCCTAATTCTGGTAGCAAACGCCCTCTTGGCTTCGTTCAGTACTTTTTTACACTTGTTCCGTGCTGAGGTGAAAAGGCGCCTGTTTTGGTTCGACGAGCAGCTTCGATAGAGCCGGAAGAAATGGTTCCGGTCGGCAATAGCGGCCGAGCAAGCGGGTGAGAACCAGGGGGACGAATTAGGTTTTAGTTGGAATTTTCTGGCAGGGATAAAAGCATCGATGCCAGCCTTAACCCAAGAGGAGACTTCGGAGGCACAGTCTTCGACAGGAAGATCAAAGACGTTGTTCCAGGGGACGTCGCAGAGGAAGTCTCTGAACGAGTCCCAGTCGGCTCTTTGGTAGCAGTATGATATTCTGCTGGTCTGGTTTTCTTGGGTAGAGTTAGTGCGGATTGATTGTGTTCCATTTCAATTAGATATGAGCAAATTTATATATATATATATATATATATATATATATATATATTTAGAAATATATATATGTGTGTGTGTGTGTGTGTGTGTGTGTGTGTGTGTGTGTGTGTTCATTTATTATATATATGTATATGCAGAGAGAGGGTGTCAGCAAAGATATACATATATATATATATATACATAGAGAGAGAGAAAGAGAGAGAGGAGAGAATGTGTATACATTTTTACATAGATAGATAGATAGATAGATAGATAGATAGATAGATAGATAGATAAAAAATTGATCTTTTGTGTTGCTCCATTTCAATTAGATATGAGCAAATTTATATATATATGTGTTCTTTTATTATGTATATGTATATGCAGAGAGAAATTATCAGCAAAGATATACACACACACACACACACACACATATATATATATATATATATATATAGAGAGAGAGAGAGAGAGAGAGGGAAAGGAGAGCTAGATGAACCGATAGACAAATATAAACAGAATGATAGATAGATAGATAGATAGATAGATAATAGAAAAAGAGAAATAATCAGCAAATTATGAAACTGCAGCTTAAATCGAAATGACAACATAATTCATGAAATATGTTAAGCAAGGATTAAGTGGTTAAGTAATTAATCTTGCACCATTCGACCGCGCATGAAATTCTGTTGCCATATCTACTCGGGTGTTCCTGCTATTCACCCCGAGCTTCTCGAAAACATCCAAGGGACGATCTGACTTGGCATTTCTTCTTCACTCACTTTCTCACCGATGTAATGCGGCTTCTCTTTGTTGTTTTTATAAATATTATCATGAAATTTGCTCTGACGAGCTTCTTTCTCTTGTTCCCCGACCCCATGTCTTTACTCGTGCTACTAGACTGGCATCAAGGTCCCAACCGTTAAAATAGTTAAATGTAACCTCCTCTTCTACTCTTAACAATTTCTTTTCTCGCACTTCCCGTCTCTGGATCTCAATGCTGTTTACTTGCTTCCCTGCCTGATAGCTATTATTTCAAAAAGTTTAAAAGCAACGTCAACTGCTATCTTCTATCTCCTTGAATCTCATTCATCTGTCAACCTTTCTTAAATCTCATTCATCTGCTAACCTTTCTTGAATCTCATTCATCTGTCAACCTTTCTTGAATCTCATTCATCTGTCAACCTTTCTTGAATCTCATTCAACTGTCAACCTTTCTTGAATCTCATTCATCTGCTAACCTTTCTTGAATCTCATTCATCTGTCAACCTTTCTTGAATCTCATTCATCTGTCAATCTTTCTTGAATCTCATTCATCTGTCAACCTTTCTTGAATCTCATTCATCTGTCAACCTTTCTTGAATCTCATTCATCTGTCAACCTTTCTTGAATCTCATTCATCTGCTAACCTTTCTTGAATCTCATTCATCTGTCAACCTTTCTTTGATCTCATTCATCTGTCAACCTTTCTTGAATCTCATTCATCTGTCAACCTTTCTTAAATATCATTCATCTGTCAACCTTTGTTGAATCTCATTCATCTGTCTACCTTTCTTGAATCTCATTCATCTGTCAAACTTTCTTTGATCTCATTCATCTGTCAACCTTTCTTGAATCTCATTCATCTGTCAACCTTTCTTGAATCTCATTCAACTGTCAACCTTTCTTGAATCTCATTCATCTGCTAACCTTTCTTGAATCTCATTCATCTGTCAACCTTTCTTGAATCTCATTCATCTGTCAATCTTTCTTGAAACTCATTCATCTGTCAACCTTTCTTGAATCTCATTCATCTGTCAACCTTTCTTGAATCTCATTCATCTGTCAACTTTTCTTGAATCTCATTCATCTGTCAACCTTTCTTGAATCTCATTCATTTAATATCCTTTCTTTGACATCTCATATACATCGTCTCTCTCTCTCTCTTTCTTTATCTCTCTCTCTCTCTCTCTTTCTCTCCCTGTAACACCGGCGTACCAGTGCCACAAGTGGAACCATTGCTTGGGGTGAATTGATTAAAAAATATTCATAGGCATTTAAACCATTCTGAAATATTATTAAAAATAAAACACTATGGTTACAGTATGGTAAAAATTAATCATCTCTTGTCAAAAGTGCCATTAGGAGAATAAGGATTAAGTAATTTCCTCTTGGCGACCTTTTAAACGCTCGAAGACGGTGATGCTTAGTACATGGTGGGGACTGGAATGGTATTGCATTTTAAGAGCTCCTTCCGCAAAATCGGTTCATATGAACTAATGTCCCACATCCAATCCGTTCTATTATCTACGGTCTTCTTTTTCTATATGCCGTGTCCCTTTAGGACGTAGGCGATCACGGACCTCCACATCTCCCTGTATTTTTTGTTATTTCTTCCAAAACCTGCTCTGCCATCCACCTGCTCAAGACCATCAAGAATGTCATGCGTAGCTGTCCTCTGTCTCTCTTCCCCTTTCTCCGTCCTTAAAGTATCAGGTTCTCTAAACCATCTTTCCTCATTACATGTCCCAGAAACTTCAACTGTCTCTTCTAGATGTTAAGTATAAGTTTTCTTTTTGTTTCCATTCTCTCCGAAACTTTGTCATAGCTCATGTGCTCGGTCCATGGTATTCTCATAATATTTCTATAGAGCTAAATTTCGTTCGCTTCAAGTTTTTCCTTCATCATTGATGAGGTTGTCTATCATTCGCTGCCTTATTTAAGGACAGACATCACATAACAAGCCAGTACCCTTTTCTTTGTTTTCAACGACATTTTTCTAT
Source organism: Ascarosepion bandense (assembly GCA_037127315.1). Lineage (NCBI taxonomy): Eukaryota > Metazoa > Mollusca > Cephalopoda > Sepiida > Sepiidae > Ascarosepion > Ascarosepion bandense. The sequence continues at coordinate 6,994,715 of JBBBDQ010000460.1, read as the reverse complement.
CTCTCAATACTTCACTCAGCCTCTGGAATACATCGGTGACCATGCCAATATGCCTTCGGATCTGATTATCGCATATTCCGTTCTCTGTTAGAACACTTTCAAGGTATTTAAATTTCTGCACTGATTGATATTGGTATTTCCAACATGTATTTGGTATTTTGGGCCCCTCATCTGTTGATGATCGTGCATTCGATTTTCTTGTAGTTTATATTCAGTGCTTTCTTTTCGTCTCTTTAGATGCCTTCTGTAGGAGGTCTTGCAGTTTCACTTTTAAATTATAAAACATTTATAATTCACAATTCACGTACAAATCGCATGAAAATTTTTCCTCACAGCAGAAGTAAACAAAAACTTGAAGAGTTGACTTATTGAAAAGAAATAACTGAAACTGAAAAGGCATGGCACGTGGAACTAGAATGATCTACTCCAGTGGACGAAATAAAGAGTTTGATTTGAAATTACAAGGTATATTATATGAAGAAGGGTAAAGCGTAGAACAGTCGAAACGTCGTGAATATGACAATATAGATGAGAAGAATAGTCCGAACAATGTTTGTTTCATGACATATAAAACAGTATATATTTTATATTGTTTCTTGATATTTAAAGATTGATATCTCGTTTTCCCAAAACACACAAATTCACAAACCCTCATATATATATATATATATATATATATATATATATATGTGAAAACGATATACCAATTTTTATATACCAGGACAAAAAGTAGTATAAAGATTTTTATATATCACGAAACAAAATGGATATTTCATAATAACAATATATATAAAAACGATATATCATTTTTTAGATACCAAGAAACAATATATAAATTTTTATATACCAAGGAACAAAGTGGGTGTTTAGAATAACAGTGTATATATATATATATATATGTGTGTGTGTGTGTGTGTGTGTGTGTAAACGCGCTATATCAATTTTGTGGAAAACAAGGGCTTTCCAGCAATCTCTAAAGCTGCGTTCCTCAAAGGGAAGCCATCAATAGATCTGACGCTCTTTGACATTTCGGCTACAGAGTTCGTCATTTCTAAATATTTCCTTTAAATACTGATCTTTTGCTGACTCTTAAAATAGACATATCAACTCAGTTACGTCTCATGACTAAAACAATAAATTTGCAAAGAAAGAGCGCACGTTTTTCTCTCGTAAGATTTCTCGAATATTCAGGCCGGTAGACGAAAATAAATAAATAAACTGAGCGTCTACTCAAACACGAGTATCTACTAAAAAAACGGGGGGTTTAAGTCATAAAAATACATGCATTATATATGTATATATATTTGAACAAGTGATAATCGGACGGGTCAATGTCTGGTGAATACGGTGGGTGGGGTAAGACTTCCTATTTAAGCGTTTCCAAGTAGGTATTCACCCGTTGCCACGTTGCAAAATTATTTTGTTCCTCTGCTCATATAGCTGCCGTTTTTCCTTTAATACTCCGCTCCAACTCATCAGTTGTATTCGAGAGCGATCTCCTGTGTTGATTTCGGTCGTTTTGAGCAGCTCATAATAAACTCTACCCAGTTGATCCAAACTAATGCAGAGAAGAAGCTTCGAACCATAGATATTCGGCTTTGTCACAGATGCTGATGCATGGCCGGGCTTATCTCACGATCTTCTACGCTTAGGTTCATCATGATGTATCTACTTTTCGTCTACGGCTATATAGTGTTGAATACACCGGTTCTCGTCCTATCACCGATATTAAGCAACATAGAACCTAGTTAGTACTTAAATGGGTGACCATTTGCAATACTAGGTGCTGTAAACGTTTGGAGGTTGGGTGCAGGGTTAACATCCCTGCCCCATAAAAAACAGCGAAAACTTGTTCATCGTCCTAATATATGTGGTAGGAGGGTGTGAACCGCAAAGTGAAAAAAATTGGGTAAAAATAAAAGGGTAACATGTTAATCAACTGGAAGGAATTTATCGGAAGTAATATCTTTACTGGTGAAATTAAATATGTGAAGAAGGAGAGGAGAACGCGAAATTTTAAAGTTTTGAGTTCTAGCATTTGCTTAAAATACTTTTTGTCGTCTGACGTCATCTTATTCAGTTTCCGATGCTTCTGGTCTTGTTTTTATAGATAATGTCCTTAATTTTTTTTTTTATAGATAATGTCCTTAATTTTTTTTTTTTATAGATAATGTCCTTAATTTTTTTTTTTATAGATAATGTCCTTAATTTTTTTTATAGATAATGTCCTTAATTTTTTTTTTATAGATAATGTCCTTAATTTTTTTTTTATAGATAATGTCCTTAATTTTTTTTTTATAGATAATGTCCTTAATTTTTTTTTATAGATAATGTCCTTAATTTTTTTTTTATAGATAATGTCCTTAATTTTTTTTTTTTATAGATAATGTCCTTAATTTTTTTTTTTATAGATAATGTCCTTAATTTTTTTTTTTATAGATAATGTCCTTAATTTTTCCACTGTTACATTTAATTACCTAATATTCTTAGAAATTTATACATCATATTCTATTTGTCTGTCTGTCTGTCTGTCTGTCTGTTTATCTCTCACACACACACACACACACACACACACACACACACACGCGCACACACACACACACATATATATATATATATATATATACACTACCGGATATAATTATTAGGCGACCCCAGTGCATTAAAAATGATTTATTTCATACTATTTTTTAGTATTTATTGCCAAGGGAATAATTGTAAATGAAAATAGAATGGTTCTTTTGTTAATCATGCACAATAACATGTGCATCAAATGAATTTATAAATAATAAATAATTTACTATATTGCAGTATCATCAATGAAAGAATGAAGAAAATTTATGGTGATTCGGACGAGTTCATCCTTGCATTCCTGGCCTTGTAAAATTTTGCAAAGTAATAATAACAAAAGAACCATTGTATTTTCATTTAGAATTATCTACTTGACAATAAATACTAAAAATAGTATGAAATACATCATTTCTTTTAAAAAACTGGGGTGACCTAATAATTATGGCCGGTAGTGTATATGTGACAGAGAGAATCTGGTATATAAATACATATGTGTGTGTGTGTGTGTGTGTGTGTGTGTGTGTGCGTGTGTGCGTGTGTGTGTGTGCGTGTGTGTGTGTGTGCGTGTGTATGTGTATACAGAAATGCAATGGATAAATTGTCGCCATTTTGTTTTTAATTTCGCGAATACACGTTGTTTGTTTTTGATTTTGTCAACTGGACTGTTTAGTAGGTCAGTTGGGCGCTGTCCGAGAAAAAAAAAAGCATGACGCAATTCACTGTGCTAGAAATTTCCAACGGCATGCTGTTCTCCTTGGCATTCGCACTGGAAGCTCTAATACGAACGTTTCAGAATGTTTAGGTGTCAATATGTAGACATTGCAGAGGATTTTGAAAGAGTTGGATCAGACTAATGGTGATTACGAAGGTATTTGGAGTGATCATTAGTAGCTGGAAGGTTATGCCTCCAATCATCTTCACACAGAGCTTCACTCTCAACACAGAGGCTTATAACAAATGCTTTGAGACGGTAGTGCTGACCTGGGTCAAGAGGGTGGCTGCTAGAACACCTTATGTCTGGCAACAAGTTTCTACAACATGTCACGCATGTAAGAAAACACAGTCAGGGCTCTCAGACAATTTTGCAGAGCGAGAAAACCAATAAAACTCTTTGTAACACCAAAGATGAACTGAAGGCAAGAATTATGGCAGCTTTCAGCAACTTAAACAAGGAGACGGTTCAGAAAAAATGCAGAAGATTCTGAGGTCGTATAGAGGCAGACGTTGAAGCCAATTGTAATCTTATTGAGTAAATTTGCTCTTTAGTACTTCAAGACATTTGTGTATAATTTCAGTAAATATATCTTTTAAAATGAAATAACGGTATTTTTTTCATTTTTGTGTAATGTAGACAATTTATCTACCTCACCTTGTATATTGTTACTAAACGAGGCATGCTTCATATATCTGAATACAAGTTTTGCATATATGTTGTTCTATCTTCTAATACTGAGGCCTTTGTTCATAAAAAATCTCGGTATTTTGTTGTGTAATGCGTTAACTAGTATGCGTTAATATATATATATATATATATATATACTACCGGATATAATTATTAGGCGACCCCAGTGCTTTAAAAATGATTTATTTCATACTATTATTTAGTATTTATTGCCAAGGGAATAATTGTAAATGAAAATAGAATGGTTCTTTTGTTAATCTTGCACAATAACATGTGCATCAAATGAATTTATAAATAATTAATAATTTACTATATTGCAGTATCATCAATGAAAGAATGAAGAAAATTTATGGTGATTCGGACGAGTTCATTTTTGCTTCCTTGCCTTGTAAAATTTTGCAAAGTAATAATAACAAAAGAACCATTCTACTTTCATTCAGAATTATCCACTTGGCAATAAACACTAAAAATAGTATGAAATACATCATTTCTTTGAAAAAACTGGGGTGACCTAATAATTATGGCCGGTAGTGTATATGTGACAGAGAGAATCTGGTATATAAATACATATGTGTGTGTGTGTGTGTGTGTGTGTGTGTGTGTGTGTGTGTGTGTGTGTGTGTGTGTGCGTGTGTGCGTGTGTGTGTATACAGAAATGCAATGAATAAATTGTCGCCATTTTGTTTTTAATTTCGCGAATACACGTTGTTTTTGATTTTGTCAACTGGACTGTTTAGTAGGTCAGTTGGGCGCTGTCCGAGAAAAAAACAAGCATGACGCAATTCACTGTGCTAGAAATTTCCAACGGCATGCTGTTCTCCTTGGCATTCGCACTGGAAGCTCTAATACGAACGTTTCAGAATGTTTAGGTGTCAATATGTAGACAAAATAATAATTATAAATAATAATTATAATAATAATAAATAAATGCAAAACATTGAATTCCCAGATACAACTCACATATTACAAAGAGTTTTATCTACGTAAAATGTTTGTGATATTATTATTTTCTTTTACAAAAATGATCAAAGTAAAATGTCATAAAGTCATTTCTGACCTTAGATCACCTGGGACAAAAAATAAAGTGTCTGTACAACAGAAATTAAAGGAAATAATAATAATAATAATAATAATAATAATAATAAAATTGAAAACAAGAGTTGTGCCAGTGATAGTAGGTGCACTTGGAATGATAAAAAATGGAACAAAACAACACATTGAAAGAATCCCTGGAAACCCCAGCTTAAGAGATATACAAAAAATTGTCTTATTAAGTACAGCCCACACACTAAGGAAAACTTTATCTATGTAATGCTGGGGATGATAGGGAAGATAGAAAAACATGAAATGGAGTCATAACAACACGCCACTACCTGCCTTAGGTCTCCCCGCAGACTTGGTTGGTCGTGAGACCAAAGCAGAAATTGAAATATGATGAAAAATGACATAATAATAATAATAATAATATTGCACATCATCGTCACCAATTTGTTGTGGAGTTGTGACGAAACTTCGCCGCAAAGTTGTAGTGTCCGGTTGGAAGTTAGGTTCAAAACCGTGTATTAGTATAACCAGAAACAAGATATTCAAAGAAGTGTTAACAATAAGTAATATAAGAATAAGTAAGTTCGAAGGTATTATTACGCTGCCTGAATAGTCAGTCAGTTAAGTGCCATACGTGATACACGCTTGGACGATCATGTCTCGAAAGAGACATGACTGACTGGGCAGAAGATTATCCCGCAGTAGATTGCCATTGCTTTCTGCGGTAGACTGGTTGCCAACCAAGGCTATAGAACCCAATCCGTCCTGTTATTTGACCCATAACTTGAGGGAAGAGACGGATTAATACCTTTCCCGCCTGAATAGTAGCTGTCGTTAAGTGCTCTCGTTAACTGCTGTACTTGACTGCTCGTAACTGCTCGTAATTGCTCTACTTAACTGTTCTATATTTGACTGTTGTTTAGAAGTCACGAAGGTAATTTATATATATCCAGAGAAAGAGTTCATTCCTCGCAGGAGGGCACCATAACAACTATTAATACTACTTTTTTTTTTTGATCATATCACCCCAAGCAAGGCAGTAACGCCACTGAAGCGCAGGGGGCTACGTAAGAGTAAAAAAGATTGGAAAAGAGAAAGCCGGAAACCACATTCTAAACAGGGAACAAGGGATGAGCCTCTTCACCTGTTCAATAGACGTTGGTGGAGTGTGAACCGAGCGATAGTTTAGTCTATCTACTCCTATTGAAAAAAAAAAGAAGAGTAAAAATGATTGGAAAAGAGAAAGCCGGAAACCACATCCTAAACAAGGAACAAGGGATGAGCCTCTTCACCTGTTCAATAGATGTGTGTGGAGTGTGAACCGGGCGATAGTTTAGTCTATCTACTCCAATTGGAAAAAAGAAAAAATGAAAGAAAAGAGTAAAAATATTAGAAAAGAGTAAAAATATTGGAAAAGAGAAAGCCGGAAATCACATCCTAAACAGGGAACAAGAGATGAGCCTCTTCACCTGTTCAATAGACGTGGGTGGAGTTTATTACTACTACTACTAATAATAATAATGGTCAGTCAGTTAAAGTGCCATACGTGATACACGCTTGGGTGATCATGTCTCGAAAGAGACACGACTGACTAGGCAGAAGGTTATCCCGCAGTAGGTTGCCATTGCTTTCTGCGGTAGACTGGTTGCCGACCAAGGCTATAGAACCCAATCTGTCCTGCTATTTAACCCATAACTGGAAGGAAGAGACGGATTAATACCTTTCCCAGGGGTATTTGCGCGTAAGTGAATACAACGGATTCAACTGGACTTCGAACTCGGCTCCCCGATTTCTCGTTCCGAGCCGATATCCACTGTACCACAACGCACATCCATAATAATGGTACTAAAGGCCAACATGTTTGGGACAACTTTGCATTTCTTTAAAATCATCTTAAAGTGATGTTTGTATATTTTTAAAGTAATAAATGAAATTTCAAATGCTGAAATGTATTTTGCTTTATTTTGACAGAAAGTAAACAATTATAAAATTTATCATGCAGCGCCATCTTATTATTCTATTCTTTTTCGTCAAATCACCACCTGCCTTAATTACTGCTTTACAAATTCTTGGCATTTTTTCCAACAGTTTTTCAAAAAAAGTAGTTGCCTGACCTTCTCATGCATTTTTTTTAAGCACTGAAATGCTAAATCTTAATCATTTGGGTATCTCTTTATCTTCTATATATATATATATCTTCTATCAAATTAATTCCATATGAATTCAGTGGGGCAGAAGTCAGAAGAAAAGGGAAAGCAAGTCATAGTTTACAAAAAGTTTTTTGACTTGTTTTAATTTTAACATAATTTAGAAGAGTATTTTGAATGGTCATCTTGTAAAAATGTGTCTTTTAACCAATTAAATCAGATGGTAGTGGATGTATTTTCAAAACTGAATGATGATCTTTGTTCATTTGTCTGATCTGAATCAAATCTTCAGCCATTTTGGTAATCTCCAACAGTCTACTGAGGAGTTAATGGCAAATATATATATATATATATATATATATATATATATATATATATATATATATATATTCCATTTTGAAACGAGTTATTTCGCTACCCAGGTTTCTACCATGAGTGGTGTCATCAGGTGATTTTTAATACCTAGTTATTAATAATCGCATGAAGATACCACTCATGCTAGAAATAACTGGTTTAGCAAAATAGCTCGTTTAAAAATGGAAAACTCGTTTAAAAATGGAAAACTTTCAAAAATTCTACAATATCATTGTACCGAACACTTTTTAATACCAATGTGTACTGGTCTAACCCGATTATGACCAAAAACAATCACTCAATCAATCAAAATATATATATATATATATATATATATATATATATATATATATATATATATATACATTGCGGTGCAGTGAATATAGACTCGGTATGAAAGAATCGGAGATTCCAATTGAATTCTTTACATTCACTTACGTGCAAATACCCTTGTGAAAGATATTAATCCGTCTCTTCTCCCACCATCTATGGGTTGAATTGCAGGACACATTGCCCGGTCAGTCATGCCTTTGTTGAGACATGACTGCCCAAGCGTCTTTCACGTATGGCACTTAACTAATATATATATATATATATATATATATATATATATATATATATATATATAATGTGGATGTTTTTTTTTCTCTTAACTTTGCGGTGTAACTCGCAAAACACTGCTTAGTTAAGTGAATGAGCCCTCCACATTAATTCTATTAACGCTCCATATTGATATCGAACCCGTAATGACAAAAATTCTGCTGGCCCCAAAATTCTCTGCAAAAAATGCGTAATTCTTGCTCTAAGCATTAGCTTAACACTATATATATGTAGTGTTGAGCTAATGTATGTATAGTGCACAATATGCACACACTAATATATATATATATATATATATATATATATATATATATTATTAATATATTTTCTCTCAAAATTAAGCAAATTTTATTAATTTTATAAATGTACAAGGAAATGCATACACTAATATATATATATATATATATATATATATATATATATATATATTAGTGTATGCATTTCCTTGTACATTTATAAAATTAATAAAATTTGTTCTGCTCAGATTATAACCATAAATTCCAAGTCAGAAACAATCGTTTAATTTCTGTAAACGAATATTACTTCAACATTCAATTTAATATTAATGTAATATATCTAATCTGGATTCCCAGGCATTTAATTTTATAAAAATTGGCTAATCTCTTTTTCTTTCTTTCTTTCTTTCTTTCTTTCTTTCTTTCTTTCTTTCTCAACAACACACACGCACACATAAGAGCAGACCTCACCCGTATTTTCGGCGCTCTGTGTACTCACCATAAGTGATGCATTATGGATTTGGAGTGCAAAAATGAACATTTTATTTCTTGATTTTTTTCTCTTCGTTGCTGTAGTTAAGTAGTGGCATAATTGAATGCTGTCAAGCATTTTTTAGAGAGTCTGCTGTAAATCACATTTTTAGAGTCTGCTGAGAACAAGAAAAAATAACTCTGATGAAATTAACAGGAAAACTAATGTGTTCAATTTAAACAAGAGCACTCAACGACCACAAACCTTCGCCAAAGCAATACTGAAATTATCACAGCCATTGGTACAACATTATTATTAACATGCGAATAATTGCAATGAAAATACAAAAAAATGAATACGAACGCTCTCAAAATTAAATGCACATTTAAAATGAACCATAATATGTACAAAAATAGTAGTAAGAAAACCAAAAAGAAAACGGAAAAAAGAACACCCCGTGCCGGACTGAACCCAAAATTAGAAAATCTAATCAGTTCATGCCAGTCATAAGGCAAATTATCCCTATAGGTTTCATCCGAATTCATCCAGAGAGTCTTGAGATATCTTGTCCAACAACAGACAGACAAACAAACAGAAAAATACGACCGATTAGGATTCAAATTTACATATATACATACACTAGCAGTATAACCCGGCGTTGCTCGAGTGTAAAACTAAACTATGGTCCTGGAGCTCAGACTCAGCCTAAAGAATATTTGTGTGAAGTTTGGTGAGAATCGGATAAAAATTGTGGATTTGTATAAAGGACATACAGACAGATAAACAGACACACACACAAACATCTTGCCTTTTATATATATATTATCGATTTTCTGCACTATTGTAAGAACTGCAACCTTGAAACTTCTGAATATCGTTTCTTATGTCTTTGTCTATGAGTGTATCCATTTTTATTAAAATCGGACCACTCCTTCTATAACCCGATTTTTTCGATTATCGGTTTTCGACATTTATCGGGGGTACCTCGATACAAAACCTAGCTAAGAACACTCGCAGGCGCTTATAGTACAACTGTGTAAATTTTCAAGAAAATCGGTTCAGCCGTTTCGGAGTCTATAGGTAACGGACACAGATACACGGACACAGACACACACAGACACTAAGTTCCATTTATAAATAAGTTAAGATACATATACAAAAAAAATTATGATAATTATTTTGAGAGGCCATTCTTCTCTGACATTTTATATAGATAAATTTCTTTGTAATGTGTGAGCAGTAACCAGGAGCACATTCTTTTGTATTTCTTTAAGATATTTACTACAAAGTATTCCTTCTTTAAGATCCTTGTTTTTATATATTTTAAAGATCTTCAAAGATACGTTACAATCTGCAGGCATTGCCATATCAATAAGAAAGCATATTTTGTTTCTGTTGTTTTTTATCAAGATACTGGCAGCAAACCGCTTGCATACGGACATGTGATGAATTGAGTAGATATACAAAGATAGAAAGGGGCGTAAGACAGGGATGTGTCTTTTCACCGGATCTATTCAATTGTAGAGCGAGAATATTTTGAGAACCCTAGAAGTTATGTCTAGATTCGTAATCGGAGGCCACAATTTAAACAACCTATGGTACGCAGATGATACAGTGCTGATAGCAGACACAGAAAGGAAACTACGAGACCTCCTACAAAAGGTAGCAGAAGAAAATAACAAGAAAGGACTAGAAATAAACTGCATGAAAACCGAATGCATGATCATCAGTAAAAAGGGCAGCCCAAAATGCCAAATACAGGTCGGGGATACCAGAATCAAGCAGGTACAAAAAATTAAATACCTGGGAAGCGTTATAACTGAAGACGGAAAGTGTGACACAGAGATCCAAAGGCGACTTGGCATGGCGAAGGAAACATTCCAGAAGTTGAGTAAGGTATTAAGAAACAGGACAATTTCACTAGAAACTAGGAAGAGAGTACTGGATTGCTACCTGATGTCCGTCCTTCAATATGGCAGTGAATGCTGGACAATACCATCAAAGATGAAGGAAAAGCTTGAAGCAACTGAAATGTGGTTCTACAGAAGAATGCTGTGAATATCTTGGATCGAGCATGTGAGTAATGATGAGGTCTTGGAAATGATGGTTCCTGGGGTACTCAATGAGGAAGGATGGCTTGGAGAATTTGATACTGTTTGGCCAAATAGAGGGAAAAAGAGACAGGGGAAAGCAACGGATAACATATTTGAAGGACCTAATCAAGTGGATGACGGAACGAGGATTGCATGGTGTAACAGGAGAAGGCGTGCTCAGAGCCACCAAGGATAGGGAAACGTGGAAGGCCATGATCGCCTACGGTCTGAAGGGACGGGGCACAGAGAAGAAGATCTGGGTGATTAGTTTCATTGTTCTATTTGCGTGTATTGTAATGTTCCATAATATTTTTACATGTTCTACTTCTGTAACTGGGTATGGGTGATGTTTATACCAGTTTCTTGCAGTTTTCTTCCCTTAAAAGTTGCATATTTTCCGGTGCAGAAAAATTATTTATCTAAACTTATTTATAAATGGAACTTTGTCTCTGTGTGTGTGCGTGTCTATGTGTGTGTGTCCGTTACCTATAGACTCCGAAACGGCTGAACCGATTTTCTTGAAAATTTACACTGTTGTACTATAAGCGTCGGCGAGTCTTCGTAGCTAGGTTTTGTGTCGAGGTACCCTCGATAAATATCGAAAATCGATAATCGAAAAAATCGGGTTATAGAAGGAGTGGTCCGATTTTAATCAAAATTGATACATTCATAGACAAAGACATAAGAAACGATTTTCAGAAGTTTCAAGGTTGCAGTTCTTACAATAGTGCAGAAAATCGATAATATATATAAATATAAGGCAAGATGTTTGTGTGTGTGTCTGTTTATCTGTGTGTATGTCTGTATTTTTCCAGCCCTTTTATTTTAGTTTTTGCTTCGGGTTTGGCTCTAAGTAGGTATAATTGTAGTTCTTAGTTTCAGCCATGATACCATTTACTCAGAGGACTTATTTAATCTTCAAAATTCAGTTTACGACGAAAAAAACTTATTTGATATTGATACCATTTGACTTACATCCATTCATTTTTCTTTCAATCTACGGTTTCGCTTTAACTAGAAACAAGTATTGCTTTTAAGTTTTTCGTGCTAACGTCCAAAGTGTCTGAGCTCCAGGACCATGGATTAGTTTTAAAGCTTCCATTACACCCGAGCAACGCCGGGCTATACAGCTAGTTATTATGGTTGTTGTTGTCATTTTTGTCGTTGCTACTGTTAAAAAGTCCGTTTCAAAATCAAATAACAGAAAGTAATCCCATTATGATTTTGCTTGTTCTACCCTTAATTCTTATATTAGCACGTACGTTACGCCCTGTCAATACCTTCATGAATAATCGGCTGTTCCATTTCGATCACATGGAGAGCGGAATAAGGCGTATCAGAGATACTACTTGGATTCAGTGAAAGAAAGCAATTTTCAAACAGGAAATACTTAAAATTTAACAAGCTGACTAGTACGGAATAAATGTTAAACATTACAAAATAAGAATTAATAACAAATAAAGAACGATAATAATTGCATAACAAGTATTTACATCCGTGAAAAATGAAAAAAGAACTAAAAGAAAAAGAAAGCAACTTATAAGGAATAAATACACACAAAAAGAGGAAAAACATCAAATGAGAAAGAATTTTTAAAAAATAAAGAAAGACACTTAAAAAGAAAGAAGTTTAAAAGGAAAGAAAGAAGCTTATAAAAAAGAAAGTAACTCAGAAAGAAAGGATGAAAGAAACTTAGAATGAAAGGAAGAAACTTGCAAAGATAAAAGGAATGAAATATAGAACTTAGTAAGAAAGAAACTTGTAAAGAAAAAAATTAAAAACAAAGAAACTTTGAAAGAAAATAAAAATTTAGAAGGAATGAAAGAAAGAACTTTGCAAGAATGAAACTTATAAAGAAAGCAACTGAAAAAGAGAGAAACTTTGAAAGAAAAAATAAACTTAGAAAGGAAGAATGAAGGAAAGAGAGAACGCAATAAAGAAACTTACAAGAAAGAAAGAAAATTATAAAGAAAAAGAAAAATAGAAGAAAAGAATACTGTTAATAATTATTTGGCTGCAGGGTATAAATTTGCCAAAAAGTGTATTCGCATTGAACGACACAGAGCCAGCAAAATTTGGAAAAAAGAAGAAAGAAATGTAGTTTTGAAATGTCAAAGAGTGTGAAAGATCGAGACGCACGCTGTAAATATAAATAAGCACTCGAAATATAAATAGAATATAGGACGGAAGTGTCACGCGGCGAACCATTCTCATCACATTTTTAATAGATCAGAGAGACAGTTGAGAATTTGAGACATGATAAAAAGAAAGACGAGGCAGAAGTCGGCTGTCCTTCCTGTGCACGCGTACCTACTTTTGACCAGCACCTTTTCTACGCCTCCATCACTAAAGAAAAAGAATTAAAGTGTAATTATACATTTTTATATACGGTGTCCGTCATTCTCTCAGTAAAAAGAGCGTCATTTTGATCCAAGTTTATTCCCAGTCGAATTGATATGCAACAAAATTAAGAAAGAAAGAAAGAAAGAAAGAAAGAAAGAAAGAAAGAAAAGAATTTTAGAAAAAAAAGTAAGAAAAGAGATCTAAGCGCTCTCACTAAGAAAGACAAGAAAAAAATTTAAGGAGAAAAAGAACAAATTGAAAAAAAGAAAATTAATAGGAATAAGAAATAAATAAATAAATAAATAAAGAAAGAAAGAAAGAAAGAAAGAAAGAAAGAAAGAAAAAACAAAAAAGAACAAAAATAGATGAAAATATATCTAAGAGATATCAGTAAAAAACAAATAAAAATTTAAGGAGAAATAGAAAAACTTAAAGAAAAAAATTGATAGAAAGAAAGAAAGAAACAAACAAACAAACAAACGAACGAACGAACAAAGAAATAAAGAAAGAAAAACAACGACAGGAAGAGAACTAAGGAAAAAAGGGAAACATGACACAAAAGAAAACTCAGAGCAATAAGAAAGAAAGAAAGAAAGAAAGAAAGAAAGACAGAATAACGCAGAAGTAAAAAAGGAATTTCAGGAGAAAAGGAAAACTGAAGAAAAGAAAGAAAGAAAGAAAGAAAGAAATATGTTGTAACTTATAAAATAACAAATTCAAAAGCAAAAAGAGAGGAAAACCTAAAATAAGAAAGACAGACAAACGAACCGAAAAGAACTTAAAAAACAAAACTTGGAAAGAAAGAGAAAAACAGAAAGGAAAGAAAACGGGCAAATAAAGAAATAAATGTTACTGAGATAATCAATGTGGGGAGAAAAGAATAAGAAACGCTAAGAAGGAAAACAAATGAATGAATTAAATGCATGAAAGAAAAGAATGATTGTGCAGAGAAGAATATCCTTGGAAAGCGGAAAAAAAGGAAACGAAAGTTGCGCCGAGAAAGGAAATGAAGAGATATTAAAGAAATGAATGGGAGATCAAAATTAAAGCAAGGAAAATGAACGAAGAACCGTGTTGACGTGCAAAACAATAATTCTCCTGTTTTATTACTTGGCCATAAAGCAATACTGAATCGCATGAAATTGCGAATGGCGAACGTCAGCTGCATTTCTAGATTATGGCAACGTAAAAAACAAAAAGAACGCTTTCTTCTTTTTATCGCCTCCTTGAGAAATTACAATCCATCATTGCAGACGGTAAAATGAAAATGAATGAACGAACGAAAAGGAAAAAAAAAGATAAGGTTTTATCGAAAAATTTTCCTCATATAAACTCAAATGAATAAATGAGAAGTTACATGTAATTTTATTCTCTCTCTCTCTCTCTTTCTTTCTTTATCAGACAAACACAGAGACACGCACGCACACATAGATTCCCCTCCCACACACATATGTATGAGAACAGGCAGTGGTCGAATAATGAAAAAGAAAATTTAAGAAGAATAAAACGAAAGAAAAAGAAGTGAAACAAAAAGTGATGAGATAAGAAAGAAAGAAAGAAAGAAAGAAATAAAGAATACAAACAAAAAGATAGGATACTAAGAAAGCTATAAAAGAAAAAATGAATGAAAGAAACTTAGAAAAACAGAAAGAAAAAAGATAGAATAGGCGGTGTTTATATAAAAAAAATAAATTTATGAAAAATAAAACGAAAGAAAAGGAAACAAAAAATGATGAGATAAGAAAGAAAGAAAGAAAGACATTTACTTATAAAGAACAAATACAAACAAAAAGAGAAAAAAAGCTATAAAGAAAGAAAAATGAAAGAAAGAAAAAAGAAAGAAGGAACAAAACGAACGAAAAAGAAGAGAAACGAAAAATATTATGAGAAAAGAAAGAAAGAAAGAAAGAAAGAAAAGAAAAGAACTTACAAAGAAAAAACACGAGACGTAAAGAAAAAAGCCATTAAAGGAAGTAAAAAAGAAACTTATGTAACGCAAATATTAAAAAGAGAAGAAAAGAAAAAGCCATAAATGAAAAAAAGAAAATTGGATGGATCAAAAAGAAAGAAAGAATGAACAGGAAATAAAATAATGAAAGAAAAGAAAATTGCAAAAAAGAAAAACAAAGAAAGTATTAAATACGACTGATAATGAATTCTTTGTTAATTTTTAATGTAATAATTCTTGTTTGCGAGCAAGGTAACAGATAGTTTTATCCTAAGTGTGCACAAATTATTTATGCCTTTATCGTCGATTCTATGGCTTTTGACGATTCTCTGTGAAATTCTCAAACCATAACGTTCTCTAGCCCAGACGACGTTACTCTGGTTTTGCCATCTCATCTTCTGCTGACATATAACAAATCTATTTTGTTCACTTCCGACGATGCCTCTGACATCGTAGTCCGCGAGATTTCAATAGGGTAAATGATACCCCACCTGTTGGACATGAGTCAATCGCGATTATTCTTAAGCACATATTTCTGGTTCGCGTGAGCAATGTGGTAATAAGTACAGTTCTTCTGGAGCACATATCCCCCAATCAACCCAAAGATTCGTATTTCATACCGCAACGTAGACAGTGATAATGACGGTGGAGCTCTGCGGGAAGTGGGTGTGTAGCTTAGACCATTATATTTCACTACTCACTGCGTGAACTTCCTGTAACTCACCACAGTTATATCCTAGGTATCCCTGTTGAGCCAAATGTGCTTTTCAACTGTTCCACCTGATGTGATTAGCGGATCGTTCCATATGCCCAACGAACCTTTTGAAAATGTCACGTTAACGTCTATATTTCTGAGATGAAGTAGTATTATTTACATTATTCGTACTATTGTCATCATCTTTATTGTCACTTCCACGACTTTTTGGTCGTTGTACGCTTTGGCCGTCATTAGGTGCCAGGAATTTTGAACCGAACACTTTATTACGGTCACTGGGGTATATTATTCTCATTCATTGTGAGTCATGTCGTGGAAATGGCAACAAAAATAAGGACAATAGTCCAGATAATTTAAATAGTGTAAATACTACCTCATCTCAGAAATATAGACAAATACCGAAGGATCAGTACGAAGAAAATACACCAAAAATATGAAACCAATAGAAAAGTCCCACTGAAAGTTGGCACGAATATCAAACCACCTGACATCCCTATATCGAAGCAGGGAACTACGACTCATCCCTCAAGGATTGGCACCGAAACATGCCGTCAATTCAAGGAGAGCCCGTCTGGTCGCAGAAAAAGCGGGAAAACATCCTTGAACATTCCTCAGGCTCAGTTGGATGAGATAAGATGGAAAGTGAGACAGACACCGGAGAAAGCCAAGCCACCCAAACCAAACATCACGAAAGAGGAGGGGCTGGCAACCAGGACCCTATAGCAGAATGGGAACATCATCATACTACTAGCTGATAAAGCAAATGCAACTGTAGTGATGGACAAAACTGAATGCACCAATAAACTAATAGACCACATTAGAAGTGGTAGCTATAGCAAGGTAAAGAAAGACCCCACGTTGAAAACAGAACGACAACTGTCGCAGACATATAGGCAGCTGTCGCAGACATACAGGCAGTTGTTTCAACGTTACAATAACCTACCTCACATGTATGGTATACCTAAGTTTCATAAAGACGGTATTTGTTAGCAGCCTAGGCTCGGTGTGCCGCCCTCCGAGTCTCTTTCTTGTAGATATAACTGACCCACTGATAAAAAAGGTCACCTTCATATGTTCGAAACTCTGCCCACTTCGTAGAACCTATCAAAGATGCTCCAATCAAATGCAAATGCAACTAGATGGTGAGCCTGGATGTAGTGAGTCTGTTCACGGTGGGGGCACTATCGGTAGTCATGGACAGACTAGCCACAGACTCATCTCTAGGAGAACATACCAGTATCCCACTAGATAACCTAATGGAGATGCTGATTTTCTGCACAAAAACAACACACTTCGGACTGGAATCAGACATATATATTGACAGGATTAAGGCTTAGCAATGGGATCACCATTATTACCATCACTGGCTAACATATATATGGAATACTTTGAAGAGATGGCATTAGAATCCACAGCTCTAACGCCAACTTTATGGCTGAGATACGTTGATGACACTTTCATACTTTGAGGAGGTCCAGGCGCTACTGGTCCATGTAAACTCAATAAGATCATCAATAGAGTTCACTTTGGAAAAAGTGAAAGGCAACAAATAGGCGTTCCTGGATGAGCTAATAACTTGAACAGACAGGGAATTCAAGACATCCGTATACCGCAAGTCAACATTCACAGGACAATACCTCAACTTCAACTCCCACCACCAGTACAATGTAACGAAATAGATCGTTTGCGGCCTGAAGCATCGAGCAAAAGTCATACGAAACGTACTAAAAGGAAATTGTAAGTATAGGCAGTACCCTACAACGTAACAATTATCCAGGGTACATAACAATAACTCCAACGAACATGGAAGGGAGGGTGCATGAGGATAGCAACATTTAGAAAACAATCTCTGTCTGTCTACCCTATGTGAAGAGATTATCGGAGAAAATACAAAGGATCTGTGGTCTATGTAATATCAGAACTACCTTCAGAAGTGATTCTAAACTCCACAGGTATCTCTCCCGAGTAAGACTCCCATCAGAAGAGGACATGACTATAGACACTGTGTACGGCATTTTATATAGCTGTGGAAAGAAATATAAAGGTGAAACAGGCCGTCCCCTTAAAGTAAGGCTACAAGAACATCGCAAGGCTGAAACATGAGGAGAGATAGAAAAATCAGGCGTAGCTGACCACATATGGAGCGAGAAAGGGGAACACCCCCCTGAGATGAAATTGAAATAATAAATACAGAAAGCCACTGGAAACTACGTAAATTTAAGAAATCAGCCCATATACAAGGCAACAAAAATCTTCTAAACTGAACAAGCATATAGATTAATATAATATGGAACCAGTACTTCGAAGTGTCAGAGAAAATCATTATTATCAAAAACTGCAATATGACCTCTGGTAAAAATACTATAGACAACCATTAACATTCCCAGAAATTAAATTGTTGTTGTCCTCAAAGACACATGGCCCAGTGAATATATGCGTTGGCTAGTTCCAAAGAGTTGTGATTTCAATACCAGGCTACAGCAGTGGTGAAAGGGGCTCATGACTAATAGAAGCGGCTCACTGGTATATATATATGATATAACCCAGTAATAAGGGGTGTGGTTCGAAATTCGAAATATCGTGATGAATGAAGATATAGACAATAGTAAGCTAATGTAAATAACGTCAGGATATCGTTATCAATGTCAGGAATAGAAAACACGATCTGGTGCTCTGCATATGATTCTCTTAGAAGCAGCATATATGTCTTGGGCATATAAATCGCACTTGTGTGTCGTGGGCAAGATGACCTCGCATACCACAACTCTCTGCAGGCTTGTTTGAATTCAGAGTAAAGAAGTGTAAAAACTGTTCGTAGTGCCTATTGCCACAAGTGCTTTCGAACACTTTTAATCTAGTTTCAGGAACTAAAGAAAGTGTTTATAATAATAGACGATATATGATGTGTATATGTATGTATATATACTTTAATTTTATTGTTTCCTCTTTTTTTTATATATATATATTTTTGGTGCATGTTAGCTTCTTTACTAAGTTGTTTTTATATTATTATCATTATTATTATTATTGTTTATTATATTTTTTATTAATATTATTTCAGATAATTTTTAAGATCGTTTTTAATATTTTGTTTATCATTTTCTTATATACTTTTTTAATTATTATAACTGTATTCATTTATAATATTATACTACTAGTAGTTATGTATTAAATTGTATTAAGAGGTATATTTTTCTATTTATTTTTATACCGTTATCTTTAAAACTAGATTTAATGTTAAATTTTCATGTCATGTTTTTCTAAGAAAGCAGATGAATTGCAATAGAGGCTGGTGTCGATCTAAAACATTCACTTCCTTTCTCCTTTTACTGTTCGTTCTTTTCCCTTTTCTTTTTCTTTCTCTTTCTCTTTTTCGGTTTATAATTTTTCTATATTTTTCTTTTTCTTTCTTTTTTTTGTTTTTTGTTGAATGAGCAAGAAAATGTTTCCATTAGATTACCGTTACAAATATCTATTCTCGGTATGAGCACGTGAGAGTCTGTATGTGATTCTTTTCTGGGTTATTTTGAATATTAACTGTTGTATCATTTGACGAGCAGCAGGTTTTCGGCTAAATAGGTATTACCCATGAAATTGTAGAATATCTAAAAGTTTTTCTAGAGTATATATATATATATATTATTTTTGTTATTACAATGGTTTATAAAAGCATAAAATCCCTACGCAAAAATTTTCACGTTTCAGAACAATACTGTTCTTCTTCAGGTAATATGTTAAAATAAATTATGAAAATGATAAACCTTGAAAATATAACACGAATTCATGGTTATTTGAAAAATTAGTGAATGGTAGTTGGCGAAAATGCTTTAGGTGTGTTAACCATGAAATTTTAACATTTGGGTCGTGAAAGGAAGCAGAATGATCTGGTGTCTAGACACATCACATAATTTTTAACAGAAGGTTGGATTTTTTTATTGAACTTTATTATACATACACTCCTGATCAAAATTTTAAGACCACTTAAAAATATTTTAAAATAAATACTTTTTAAACTCCTCCCATTTAAGGTTATCAATACTACAATCTAAAAGGTTATATAAACAAAAAGCTATATTCCAAACATTTTATTTAGAAATTTACATTTTTTGATCAGGATATATAGTGTATATATATTGTTAAATATAACAATATATTGAATATTTTTTTATTATGCTGGTTCTAAGCATCTCCAGATAGGTTGCAGAGACGTTAACATAAAGACAGCCACCATCAAAGATGATTATATTTTGTGTTGACATAAACAAATTGGTATGCAACGATAACGATTACAGAATAGCAGACGCAGTTCGTAAATATGTAAGGCAGTTCTATTAGAACCAGCATAATAAAAAATATCTAAATGTTGAACAATTTTTGTCTTTATTTTCACCTGAAATTAAAGCCAAAATACGATGTTTAGAACGGTTCATGATTAAACATAATAGACATTCATTGCCTGTTATATTTAACAGTATATGTTTAGAAAATTATCTGCTACCACGATACACACACACACAAACATATATATATATATATATATATATATATATATATATATATATATATGCAAAAAAATTGCATATATATATACACTCTCTTACTTACTGGTACCCTTGGGAAAGGTATTAATCCGTCCCTTCCCTCCAGTTATGGGTTAAATAACTGAGATCTGTTGTTCATGCGATCTGTGGCAGATTTCTGCACCAATTGTTTGTTATCAGCAGTTCCAAAAAGTGTGGATGGTGCTACACAAACTTTCACCACTTTAAACAATTTTTGTGTTGGTAGTCTGAGTTAGACGCCCATACGTCGAAATCGACGGGAGAGTCCATATATATACATATATACACACATATATATATATATATATATATATATATATATATATATATGTGTGTGTGTGTGTGTGTGTGTGTGTGTGTGTGTGTGTGTGTGTAATATAAAATATACAGTATACATAGAAACATATGCCGAATGTAGTAATATCATATTTTAAAGATTTTAATCTCGAAGATCAGATGAGATTACGCTATATCAAAATTGTTAGACAAATCTTTTGTTCATATATTTCATGATCTAAAATAGCTTAGGCGTTAATGATGATGTGCTGAATATATTTTTCGATATGTCATTATTGTGTCATTCTTGCCTTTGTGCCGTAAAACGACATCATCAGTGAAAATGATGCTCTTTTGTCCAAATAATCATCAGTGAATGCGTGGAGAAAATTCGTCAGCTGACTAAAGATGTATTTTTCTGAATTAATATTCCACACGCACTGCAGAAACGGAGAAAGACCCGTACGCCAAATGGTCCCTAGTACCGTTAGCGAAAATAAGCCATATTTGATGGTGGGTTTCAAGGAGTTTTCAAAGACTGTTCTTTACGAAGCAATCGCCAGACCTCTTCGGTTTTAGGAGAATGAAGATTTATTTGAAGAGATGACAGTACGCTTAAATAACACGGCTCATTATCTCAGTTGTTCGCTATTAACTGCTTTCTTCTTTTGGCTTTCTCTGGGTTCATACGGTGAACCTCGCGTACGTTCCGCCGTTCTTGGCTTAATTTGAGCACACACTGCAATTGTTGCAGCTATGCATCGTGGATATTCCGGATTTTCTCTGACGGAGACAATTTTCTACTAACATAAGTCCACTTAAAAGATCGACAGCGGCTACATTGCTAGTGAATTGCAAAATCATGCAAGTGAAATGGCTAATTGTAATAGTACTTGAAACTGAGTGTAATTACGCAGTCAACTCAGACACAAAATAAAATCATCTTTCATGGTGGATGTCTTTATGTTAACGTTCCTGTAATATCTCTACATATATATAATAAAGTTTAATAAAAAAAATCTAATGTCCAACCTGCAGTTAAAAATTATTATCTGCCCATTTAAGAAATCTATGTTCCCACTTTGTATATATTCATATTTATCAAAATGTAACAACACCCATGTAATTGGAACATGAGGTACTGTGAAGTAAATTTGAAATTTTATTTATATATATATATATATATATATATATATATATATATATAATAACTATATAGACTGTGTAAGTATGTAGGCCGTAAATTTATACTAAAATAAACCTCCGAAAAAACCATTAACAAACAGAACCTAAATCCGTTACAATCCGGTGTACTAAGACGTCGGATAAATGGGGGGAAAGAAAAGAAACCCGCGGAACAAGAACAAAACATTCAATACTCCGCAGTAAAGAAAAAAACCCCAAACGGAACCAAACACAAGAAAAAGTGCTCAATACAAAGTACGAAAGAAAAGATACAATAGTAGAGCAAAAAGCACTAAAACACTAAAAAAAAACAAATATATATATATATATATATATATATATATATATATATATATATTCACCTGAAATCGCCACTAATACGTGAATGGGACAAAAAACCGAGGTTTAAAGTGGGGAACCCAAATGCGTGCAAACATGCAATGGCCAAAATTTGCTTTTTTCCCGTGTTCGTCGGTCGCGCTGACCACGGTGGAGAAAACCGATTCACTCTTTGAAAGAAATTTGGTAGTACAGCCTCAAGACAGTTCCCGAGACCAGGCACTTCACAGTGTAATTTCTACCAGATGCATACATACCTGTCCTCGGACTGAGATACAATGAATCCGCACTCTACCCAAGGAGAGAGATGCAATAAAGACATAATGAACCCCACCAGCTAAAAAGTGTCGGGTGATATCTATCTATTTATCTCTCTATTTCTCCCTCTCTCTCTCTCTCTCTCTCTCTCTATATATATATATATATATATATATATATAATAATAATAATAATAACTACATAGACTCTGTAAGTATGCAGGCCGTAAATTTATACTAAAATAAACCTCCGAAAAAAACATTAACAAACAGAACCTAAATCCGTTACAATCCGGTGCACTAAGACGTCGGATAAATGGGGAGAAAAAAAAGAAACCCGCGGAACAAGAACAAAACATTCAATACTCCGCAGTAAAGAAAAAAACCCCAAACGGAACCAAACACAAGAAAAAGTGCCCAATACAAAGTACGAAAGAAAAGATACAATAGTAGAGCAAAAACACATGTATATATATATATATATATATATATATATATATATATATATATATATGGTGACAACAAAGTCATTATACACTTACTTATGGTAAAAAGTATAGCAGAATCAGAAAACATGGTAATTAACTTACTAGTGTTCACCATAACATTTTATTGTTATCAACCACTCTCATGTTAATAATAAATTTCTGGGTTGTTGATTAATTACATTGTGTTAATTATTATTATATCATAAATAACTGTATAGTGAACTTATTGCCACCCTATATATATATATATATATATATATATATATATATAGGAAAGAATATTAAAACGTTTTGAGTTAAAAAAAACACATTTTAGAACTCAAAACTTTTTTAGTATTCTTTCCTATACATCTGAAGACAGTATATGTGGATCATCACTATGCTCTCTCTCTCTCTCTCTCTCTCTCTATATATATATATATATATATATATATATATATATATATATATATGATAGAATAGTGTAAAAGAAGAAAGTAGGAAATGTGTCTCAATCTAACATGTTTCACTTTTATTAAAGCTTCTTCAGAGATCGAAGTAAAAATGAAAAATTTACAATGAGACAATATCCTGGTAAATTACTATGTGGGGTTGATTTTATTGGTCAGATATGTGTCATGTGTATTAAAGCAATAGATAATTATTTTAAACCTATGTGCGTTTAATTATTTTGTTTGTATATGCATGTATAGAAATGCTTGTTTGTTTACATGTATGTATGCACGTGTCAAATTTATTAAAACAATGGAAAATTTTTAAATATATGTGCGAGAAATGTTTTTGACTCTTTCGAGACATGATCGCCCAAAGCGTGTATCACGTATGGCACTTAACTGGCTGGCTTGTTGCCAGTCTGGTTGCTCGAGTAAATTCTTCTGAAGGGGGAACTAGTGACCTAAGTTCGTCGACGGTGAGAAAGTGGCTGGAGTCGAGGTCTGAACTGATCACATTACATATTCTTCTTTGGAACTTGTCGAGAATCCTGAGATGAAGAGCAGGGGTTTCGAACCAAATATGACAACGGTATTCTGTTCACGGTCGGATAGTTATAAATGCTGTTGTCACTTCTATTGTGGGTCATCGAAATATAACTTGATTGTAATAGATTTTGTAACTGGAATTTGTTATTGAGGATGGAATTAGGTATTATTTCATTTATTTTTATGTATTATTTTTAAGTATTATTTATAACATTATTTTTAGTGAAATACTATATATTTTTATATTTATGTGTCATATAGAATATTTTATATTATTAAGAATATTATTATAATATTATCTACTTTAGAATATTATTTAGAATTAGTATTATTTTATTTATTTTTATGTCTTGGTAGACATGTTAGATTCATGAAAATGGATCTGTAGAAAGATGATAATTTATAAAATGTTTTAAGCAAGTGTTTAAAGTTGGTCGTGGTGCTATTACTATGTTTTCAAAATACTTTCTCCTTAATGGCTTATGTTTTTTTTTTTTTATTAGGCTGGTATTAGTGAAATCAAAATTATAACCCACCTAGTTTCGATGAAAACCGAGAAAAATATAACATTTGTTTAAACGTAATTCTCTTTTATGTTTGCAGATTATGATTTTTAGATCATGTGATGTATCCACTACGTACACTTCAAAAATGTAATTTTACGAAACTAAGCTTTAAAATAAAATGTTTAATACTTTAAAAATAATCCATTGACATAAGATATGTAGATGATATTCTTATCTTAGTCAAAAATAAATATGAAATACATGAATAGAAAAATCTTACAAAAGATTTTGCATATATATAGTCATCCGCAGACAGATCTGTTTCGCTGATCAGTACGGTTAGACGCAGATTGCTTTTTTACCCAGGATTGAAACCCGACCGAATTGGCGTCAGTTGGGGATTCTACCTCTGGGCTATGGGCGTTCGGTAGAAGAAGACAGATTTTTCAGCGTGTATATTATCATTATACGCTCCCAATAGCCAGGGTGCCCTAATTCATTTTACTGAATGAGCGATGCGTATATATATATATATATATATATATAGAGAGAGAGAGAGAGAGAGAGAGAGAAAGAAAGAAGAAGCGAGAAAAAACAAGGTGGTAGATCGATAATCTGTTCCATCACAGATAATGAATAAGTTTGTATACACACACACACACACACACACACACACACATATATATATATATGTATGCAGATTATATATATAAAAACATCTCCAGTTTAATCTTATATATATATATATATATATATATATATATATATATATATACTAGCATCATAGCTCAGTGTTGCCCGTGCAACTTAGGACATTTTTAATTAGATGATTAATGCAACGTGTTGCGATTTCCGAACGCTTGTAGTCACCGCCTCATTTTAAAACTCAGTTATGTATAAAAAATAATTATATAAAAAAAATTGTTCAAAAATTCCATTAAAAAAATCTATTTTTTTTTGTTTTTCGTAAACTTGAGTTGATGTTTTGTGTGACATTGTAAACAACACTGCGTTTGCTTTGTTTTAAAATTACGGGGGGAAATATTTACATTTTTTGATGACTAAATGATTTTCAGAAATTTTCGAAAAATATTTAAAAATATAGACAATTACTTTTAGAGGAACAAATTACATTAATGCCACACGAATTACAGACATTTGATTTGTATGAAATATTTACCGAAAAAAAAGCTTTATTTTTTTAATTTTATTTTCTGAAGTATGAAATATTAAATCTAAAAACAAAAAAGAATTAATTAATTAAATTGTTTTAAAAGTTACGGAGGAAAATATTTACATTTTTTGTTGATTAAATGAATTTAAGAATCGGAGTCTATTAGTAAACATTTAAACATATATTTTCTAATATATATATATATATATATATATATATATTGATTGATTGATTGTTTGTTTAATACTTAGTTGTGGGTCATAATAAATTTAGACCAGTATACATTAGTATTAAAAAGTGTTCGATACAGTTATATTGTAGCGCTTTTGAATATTATCCTTTTTAAACGAGTTATTTCGCTACCCCGATTTCTACCATGAGTGGTGTCTTCAGGCGATTTTTAAAAATCGCCTGAAGACCCCACTCATGGTAGAAATCGGGTTAGCGAAATAACTCGTTTAAAAATGAACTATATATATATTGGTGGGTAGCGACTCCGATAGACACCAAATCGGTCGAGTTTCGATCCCGGCCAGAAGCACTAATGAGCTGTGATATAACGAAACAGGATTCTATGTGGATAACTAATATATACCTATATATATATATATATATATATATTGTTCTGTACATACACCATATATATATATATATATATATATATATATATATATATATGTGTGTGTGTGTGTGTGTGTGTGTGTGTGTGTGTGTGTGTGTGTGTGTGTGTGTGTACAAGATTAATGTGCAGATGCTTGTTATTTAACTGTGATGCTCTCACTCCTCAGGGCTATTTTGGAATCTTTCAAATTTTCGACGCAAAAAGCACTGAGGAGTGAGAAAATCATAGTGCTACCTTCACGAAACGTCGTCCTGACTTTGCTCATCTAAGTGACAAACACATCAATCCTGTCAACGCTTTATCTCTATGTCGATATCGAGCACTTTAAAACAAAACACCTGTTTTTCAAATAAGGCATCAGTAAGCTATTGAAAAATCAACAATGTTGGCCTTAAGTCCTCATCACAACTGAACATTATTTATATATATATATATATATATATATATATATATATATATATATATATATTAGCATGTTTACACACATATATAAATACATACATGCATACACTGGGTCGACTAAGAAAACTTTTGAACAGAGGTGGTATTTGCATTGAACTTCTTTCAAGAATAACTGCGTATTTTTGGCAATTAAAGAAACAAATAAACCCGCAACCCGAAAACTCTGAAAAATCAAGAAACTGTAAATCATTCTATGACATTTGTCCTCTGTAGCTGAATGAAAAGATAATTAACATAAAATTTCCTAAAAATAAGTTACTACTAGACCATAGAAATGAATTGACAGTATTATGTAAACATCGTAAATATTTCTCTTTAAAATTAATCTAATGATGATGTTCATTATAATTTATGCCTCAATATTACAGAAAAATCATTTTATTAAAATCAATGACGAATACAGTATTTATTTGGTTTTTATAACTCCAACATATCTTAGTAAACCATAGTTACTTAAATCAAATTTTAACCTAAACATTTTATTCCCTTCAACAGATACAGTATTATAAAAAACAAATTTTAAAAACCTAAAATCTGACCTGCTGTTAAAAACTAATGTCTACAAATTTGAATGATATATGTTCCTAGTAAGTATTTTTCCCATATTTTATATTTTATGACATAACACAAGAATGTCCTTCATGTGACCTAAATGTTCAACTTCACAGTTCAACCCAAGTTTCACTTTTGATTGAGTAATTTAGACACACCGATCATCATATTGGTTAACATTTTCCTTAACTTTCTGAATAACCATGAATTAATTTTAAGTTTTCTAAAATAAATTATTTTCACCATTTGGTTTTAAATATAACCTGAAGAAAAACAATAATGTTTTGAAACAGGAAAGTTTATATGAAGTGATATAATGCTTCTATAGACCATTTAAATAGCAAAATTACAATATTATGCATGACTCTGTATTAAGCTCTTTTAATAAAAGTAAATGCAACGAACAGTATGTTTTTAATCTATTCTTTCACTTTCTTAGAATATATATATATATATATTCTAAGAAACATTTAAACTACGATATATATATATATATATATATATATATATATATATATATATATATATATCGTAGTTTAAATGTTTCCCAAATGCACTCACATGTACAGAAAGTCATGATTGGACATGAAATTGCTCCAACCGTATATATGTTTCCAAGCCATTACTTTTCTCTCTAAATTCGATTATTTTTTCTCTTCGCGCACAATAAAAATCTGCAGCTTTGAAATAAAGCTTATATTTCATGCATAGTCACGACTTTTGTGTGCATGTCTTGTAAAGTACGAATGATATCTAAAAAGGTATTATTCCATTAGATACATCTCAAAACACATTAAAGGTGTTCAAGGTTCGCATTCAATAACATCAGTCTATTTCTCGTTGATAATTTCCACAAATTTCAAAGCTCTTGAGAATCTTTTACGTCTTGCAATTATTGTTGATCATTTGACACAACTAAAACGTAAAACATTGCCAAGGAATATGCAATCCTCTCCATAAATATCGTTGTATATATATATATATATGTCAGATTAAATAAATTGCAAACATTCCTACTCACGGATAATCTATCGCGTATTATTATTAAAAATAAGCAGACACAATGTTTGCAATTTATTTAATCTAACACATCTAAAAGAAGATTTGCTGCCTAAAAACACAAATTTCGAATCATATATATATATATATATATATATATATATATATATATTAAAGTTTGCTATCAGTTATGAAAGATCAGGCCCTGTCTACGTGATTACTTTTTAACAGTGCCTTATTATTTTATTTCATTTTATTTTTCTACAATAATTATATCGTCGAATAGTGAATTAAAATAAAGATCGTTTTAGAAAAAAGTAAAATACAAAATAAATAACTAAAAAGGTTGTGTGGGTGCGAATAAAAATAAAAATAGATGGTAGCCGTCGTATATAAAAAAAAAAGGAAATAACGAAAAACTTTATATCCTTTTAGCACAAACAATTTAAGAATAAATATATGACCCTGTAATTTGAGAACCTAACCAGAATCTATTCATATCTTGTAAGTTCAGAAATCACTCACTTTTTGAAAGAAAATTTCCGTTAGTCCCCCCCAAAATGATCGCATGCAGATGGAATCATAGTAAGAATATGATTCGGAAACATGGAAAATTCTGTATCAGGAAAATGTTAAATTATTTATATTGCAATACTATTTAAGTCTACTTTTGTATTGAACACTCTAAAATTAAAAATAAACGTTAAGGAACAGTAAATTCTTTATTGCCCTTTCTACACATTAGTGCATATATATATATATATATACATATATATATATATATATATATATATATATATTTTAATCATATCACCTCGAGCAAGGCAGTAACGCCACTGATGTGCAGGGGGGCTACGCAAGAGTGAAAAGATTTGGAAAAGAGAGAAACCCGGAAACCACATCCTAAACAGGGAACAAGGGATGAGCCTCTACACCTGTACAATAGACGTGGGTGGAGTGTGAACCGGGCGATAGTTTAGTCTATCTACTCCAATTGAAAATAAATAAAAAATAAAAAATAAGAAAAAGAAAAGTGAAAAGATTGGAAAAGAGAAAGTCGGAAACCACATCCTAAACAGGGAACAAGGGATGAGTCTCTTCACCTGTACAATAGACGTAGGTGGAGTGTGAAACGGGCGATAGTTTAGTCTATCTACTCCAATTGAAAAAAAAAGTAGGGGCGTTGAGTTAACTAAAAGTCCAGTAAATAAATTTCTTTTAAAAAAATACAAGACAAAAAAAAGAACTCGTTCAAATAACTATGAAACTTTTAAAATTAGCCACAACAAAAAATTGAAATAAAATCAAAGCAAAATCATGACTTACTATTAAAGTTGTTCCCCACCCCCCCCCCAAAACACATGCTTAAACCAGTTGATAGAAGAATTATTTTATCTTTTTGGATACTACGTGCTGTATATGCTGGGGGGGTCTTCTAACTATACAGTGGCCGAGAAAAGAAGACGACCAAGGAATTTAACAGAGGAATTTTAAAACAAAAAAAAATTATCCTCCAGTAAATAAATTTCTTTGAAAAAAATACAAGACAAAAAAAGCACTCGTTCATATATATATATATATATACATATATATATATATATGTTGTCATGTTTTAGGGTTTTGAGTACTTTTTCCTTGTGTCTAATGTAAGATGCTCAGTAGTAGGAACATCAATAAATATGTTGCCGTCATTTTAGATGACACGGCCCGACTCGTTATGGTACATAAGAAGCTCTTTATGGGTCAGCTGTTGATATGATATGTGGAAGAATGTTAATCCGCCAAGAAAGAACTGGAAAAGTTATACTTTTTTGGCGTCATCCGCCCTTATTTATGGATGTCGTAGATTAGTCTCTACATAGACATTTCGTTTCAGGTAGATTTTCCCAGAAAGTACATGCTGTCAGATAGAAACTTTGCAATCACTGCTTCAAAAAGATTATTGTTGAGACATTTCGAAAATATTTAGGAACTATATTGAGCACTCTTGAAGAATAGTAGACTTTGAAAAACAGTAGCTACACTAGCATCAACGCATCGTTCATTCAGCAATGTGTTAGAACACTCTCAGCTATTGGGCGTGTATAATGGTGATATAGACGCTAAAATGTCTACCTCCTTCTACTGAGCGCCCATAACTCGGAGGTAGAATCGCCGACTGATGCCAATTCGGTCGGGGTTCAATCCTGGGTAAAAAGCAATCGGATGTCTAACCGTACTGATGAACTGTGATACAAGGGAAACAGATCTGTCTGCGGATGACATATTTGTAAAAATATTTTGACACTACGGTTTACTTTCGCATCGATCAAATATCAGCCGAGGCTGATAAAGTAAACCTCGCTGCCGAGCTTGAAAAGGACCTCCAATCCATGGCGGACTGTGGTAAGAAATGGCTTGTGAATTTTAATGTTTCCAAAACAAAGCTGCTATCTATTGACCATCACAGACAATCGCTCCTACCGACTATTAGCATAGATCAGGCTAGTCTCTCTGGAGGCAAAACACTGCGCCTCCTCAGGTTAACCCCCACAACAGACATCCAGTGGAATGACCATATAGAATCCATAGCTACATCCACTGCTAAGAAAGTCGGTTCTCTGTGTAGGACCAGGATTTTTTCCGGTCTAAAACAATCCTGCACATATACAAATCTACCATCCGCCCGTGCATTGAATACTGCTGCCATATTTGTCCGGTGCTCCTGCTATCCACCTAGGTGTCCTTGACAAAATCCAACGGTAATGTGATCGGTCCCGACTTGGCAGCTCGGATACAGTCACTTTCTCACCGGCGCAATGTGGCTTCCTTTTATCTCTTTTACAAATACCTTCACTGCTTCTGCTCCGATGAACTTGGCTCATTGGTGCCACCTATATATGAATTTACTTGAGCCACAAAATTAGCAACTAGATCCCTTCCTTTTACTGTGAAACCAATAAAAATATAAATGCAAATTCTACTCCAACAGCTTCTTTTCTCACACTTCTCGCCTGTAGAATTCACTTCCATTTACTTACTTTCACGACAGCAACAATCTCCAAGAATTTAAATGTAAAGTCAGTAGTCATCTCCTATCTCACTAACATGTATCCTCTCTCCCATGCTCCTTTCTCCATCCACTCAACTCTCATTAGTATTCTCATCCTTCTCTTTCCCACTTCCTCGCACTCCCTATAACCTGTCACTCTTTCTCATAACTTTCCTCCTATGTAACCCCTGCAAAACAGTGGCAGTAAAATGTCTTGCTTGGAGTGATATGATTATGAAAAACCATTATATATATATATATATATATGTGTGTGTGTGTGTGTGTGTGTGTGTGTGTGTGTGTGTGTAAATTCAGAAAAAATTTAGAGGGGAAATAGTCATTTTCAACATGTCAGTTTAAGATATGCATTGTCAAGCACGTTTAATCAAAGAATGAGGAAAAGTTCTAATACCGGAGGCCGGGGCTAGTAAAAGAAGGGGTGGAGAAATGTTGGCTATTCTAGGGTTAAGCTAGGGGAATCTTAGTAGTAATTTCTCTTATGGTAGTGGGAGGCATGTGTCTTGAATACTGGGTTAGTAATGGTAGGTAGGAGTGAAAAAGTTACTGCTTCACAAATTTAAAGAAAATCTATTGTTACTAAATAGAAGAATGCGATAATTATTGCAATTTAAATTTATTCTTGTGACGACACATACTAATGGTTTCAATACGTTTATTCAGAAGCACATTCTGATATTAAAATTTCAAAATCTTTTTTTTTCTGTTAAACATAGATTACATCTGTCCCTTAAGCTATTAGGAGTGCTTGAACATCAGCTTCAACTTTATCTTTGGTTATATATATATATATATATATATATATATATATATATATATATATATATACTAGAAGTATACCTCGGCGTTGCTCAGGTGTAATGAAAGCTTTAAAACTAATCCATGGTCCTGGAGCTCAGACTCTTTGGACGTTGGCACGAAAGACTAAAAAGCAATAGTTCTTTTCAGTTAAAGTGAAACTGCAGACTGAAAGAAAAATTAATGGATGCAAGTCAAATTTTGATTTCCTGGTATCGATATCAAATAGGTTTTTTCGTCGTAAAGTGAATTTTGAAGGCTAAATAAGTCCTCTGAGTAAATGGTATCATGGCTGAGACTAAGAACTACAATTATACCTATTTAGAACCAAAAAAAATATATATTATCGATTGTCTGCACTATTGTAAGAACTGCAACCTTGAAACTTTTGATTATCGTTTCTTGTGTCTTTGTCTATGAGTGTATCAAATTTGATTAAAATCGGACCACTTCTTCTATAACCCGATTTTTTCGATTATCGATTTTCGATATTTATCGGGGGTACCTTGACACAAAAAACTAGCTAAGAACACTCGCAGACGCTTATAGTACAACTGTGTAAATGTTCAAGAAAATCGGTCCAGCCGTTTCGGAGTCTATAGATAACGGATACACACACACACACAGAGACAAAGTTCCATTTATAAATAAGTTTATATATATATATATATATATATATATATATATATATATATATATATATATATATGTATGTATGTATTAAAAATACATTGCAGCACGGAAATTTCTGTTTCGCGATTCCTATCTCGTCATCAGGCAATGTTAGATGTTGATTGTGAAAATGATTTATATTTAAATACAAGAAACAATCCGTTTATTATTTATATATGTGGGAAGACATAAAATTTATGTGTGTTTCTTTTAATATTCACTTTGAAATTTGTCCAGTAAATTATATTTTTAAGTAATACATTTTTTTTTTTTTTTTTTTTTAATCATATCACCCCAAGCAAGGCGATAACGCCACTGATGCGCAGGGGGCTACGTAAGGGTAAAAAGAATGGAAAAGAGAAAGCCGGAAACCACATTCTAAACAGGAAACAAAGGATGAGTCTCTTCACCTGTTCAAAAGATGTGGGTGGAGTGTGAACCGGGCGATAGTTTAGTCTATCTACTCCAATTGGACAAAAAAAAAAAAATAAAAGAGTGAAAAGATTAGAAAAGAGAAAACCGGAAACCGCATCCTAAACAGGAAACAAGGGATGAGCCTCTTCACCTGTTCAAAAGATGTGGGTGGAGTGTGAACCGGGCGATAGTTTAGTCTATCTACTCTTTTTTTTCTTTTTTCATCCCTAACGTTCAAAGTGTCAACCTATTTTAATCTATCTTTTTTTATTTTCATTACTTCTCACTAGATCCAATCATATGCTCACCATCCCTATATAATCCAATGTTTTCAGTTTTTCTATATATTCGATCTGACGTGCCTTACTACTCGACTACTGAATATTTCATGTTAAACATTTGAATTAAGCCATATAAATACACAGTTTTAAAAAACAAACTACCCACTCAAATACGTGTATCCATTAAAAATAATGTTAAAAAAAAATAAACTTAAATAAATATGTCGTTTAATACCTATTTCGTAACTTTCTGTAAAATTTCGTATTATTGTCTTTGTTTACATTTGTTTACATCATGATCCGAACGTGAGGAAGAGATGTCACAGGGTACTAAGCCAGGGTACCTGGCTGGCCATTCATGCATAAAATAGAGAGATACTTTTCAATCACTATATATATATATATATATATATATATATCCGAGTGAATAGGGAACGAAGAAAAAAAATTTTTTTACAACATCCCAAATATAAGAAAAGAGGCTTTCCATTCTTGTCCACACCACCTGATGAGACATTGTAGTTTCAATGTCGAAACAAATTTACGATTAGTAGTGAACATATTAAAAAAATTGTACATGCTATAAAATATAATTTAGTATAAATATATATATATAGAGAGAGAGAGAGAGACATCCGCAGACAGATCTGTTTCGCTGTATCACAGCTCATTAGTACGGTTAGACATCCGATTGCTTTTTACCCAGGACTGAAACCTGACCAAATTGGCGTCAGTCGGCGATTCTACCTCTGAGCTATGGGCGCTCGGTAGAAGGAGGCAGACTTTTTAGCGTGTACATTATCATTACGCACACGCCCAATATCTGAGAGTGATCTAATTCATTGCTGAATGAACGATGCGTAGATGCTAGAATAGCTACTGTTTTTCAAAGACTACCATTCTTCTAGAGTGCTCAATCAAGGTGTGAGAGCGTAAATCTTTTATTGCATAAAAAGTAATTCCCGAAATGAATGAAAAAATAATTTGTCTGATATTGTTCTTGCATAAAGAAGTTTATGTATTGAAATTGAATCTAAATTCTTCTCGCTCTGTTGGAGGAACCCCACCCTGGTTGACCTCTATCCTTTTTCTGGCTATACTGGACCATGTGGGACCTATGCAACGTGTGAGATCGTTGCAGCATATTGTATCTGGCTGCCCTCTGCCTAATTTCCCCTGCCATTATGTCCACTGTGTTGCTCTGCATATTATATATCTTATTCTCTCATATACAGTTATTTAATCGTATAAATATATTTCTTCTTCTTCTATGTGCCTTGTCCTTTCAGGACGTAGGCGATCGTTGCTTTCCACGTCTCCCTATCCCTGGTGGCTCTTAGCACGCTTTCTCCTGTTACACCACGCAACCCCCGTTTTATTATCTACCTGCTCAAGCCTTTCAAATATGTTATTCGCTGCTTTTCCCTGTCTCTTTTCCCTCTAGCTGGCCTGTTAGTATCAGGTTCTCCAAGCCCTCCTTCCTCAATGCATGTCTTTTCCTGATGCCCAGTATTAATTTCCTTTTCGTTCCCATACTTTCCAAACTCTCATCATTGCTCACATGCTCGATCCACGATATCTGCAGCATCCTTCCGTTGCTTCAAGTTTGTCCTTCATCTTTAATGATATGGTCCAGCATTCACTACAATATTGAAGAACTGGCATCACATAGCAATCCAGTACTATTTTCTTTGTTTCTAGAGAAATTTTTCCTGTCTCTTAATACTCGACTCAGCTTCTGGAACGCGTTCTTCGCCATGCCAATTCGCCTTCGGATCTCTGTGTCGCACTTTCCGTCTTCTGTTAGAACACTTCCCTGATATTTGAATTATTTTACCTGCTTTAGTATCTCCCACCTGCATTTGGCATTTGGGGCTGCTCTTTTTCTGGTAACCCTGCATTTGGTTTTCTTGCAGTTCATTTGTAGTCCTTTCTTGTCCCTCCCTTCAGCTACCTTCAATAGGAGGTCTTGAAGTTTCCTTTCCATGTCTGCTATCAGCACTGTATCATCTCCGTACTTTATGTTATTCAAATTGTCGCCTCCCATTATGAATGCTGGCATAACATTTAGGGTCCTCAGAATAGTTTCGCCCAGAACAAATTGAATAAACATATATACTTTAGTTTTAATTTCAGATATATAATGGATGCTAAGGATCGCGATAAAAGTTATAGCCTTATTGAAAAATAGAATAAAGTAAAGTTCTTTAGTGATTGGAACACAGAACAAATAGACTTAACGCTAGGAAGGGGTTGTTTTGAACATGTCTTAGCATTTCATTTACTGCGTGTGCAATTCAAAAACACTTGATTATTTTATAGCATACCCAACAAAGTCATTTTAATTTGTCTAATGCTTCACTAGCAATTTTACCAATCTTCACGCAAAACTTGACATCAAATTACTCTTCCAGATTCGTATAATACGAACACGTACAACTTGCTCTTTGTCTCATCTAGGCCTCGTCTAAAAGAAAGCAGAAAATGAAACATACTCGGGACGTGCTCAGGCACAAATGCTTGCTTGATTTATTAGCCCTGTGATACGCAGTGGTCATTCCGGGAATTGAATTTCACACCTCGTATACAGAATAAGAACTAAACTCGGATTTAGAAATCGGTTGTTAGTCTATCCTAAAGGAAGGCATTTTTAGTTTCTGACAACTGGAATCACTTATGGGAAATTCAAAGGTTCATTTTTTCACCAACGGTTTAACAAGAACCCCTATCGCTTAGCAACAAACGGCCTGCCTCTCCAAAAATATAGAAGTTGGAACATACCCATGACTTACTCAAGTACAAATATCTGCCTGATTCATTACCCCAGACTTTACCAGCATTATTTTTTTCACACCGTCAGTCAGTTAAGTGCCATACGTGATACACGCTTGGGTGATCATGTCTCGAAAGAGACATGACTGACTGGGCAGAAGATTATCCCGCAGTAGGTTGCCATTGCTTTCTGCGGTAGACTGGTTGCCGACCAAGTCTATAGAACCCAATCTGTCCTATTATTTAACCCATAACTGGGGGGAAGAGACGGATTAATACCTTTCCCAAGGGTATTTGCGCGTAAGTGAATACAATGGATTCAGCTGGAATTCGAACTCGGCTCCCCGATTTCTCGTTCCGAGCCGATATCCACTGTACCACAACGCACATCCAAAATATTTACAGGTTCGTGAATGGGGATCGAAACCATGTATGCTGTATTCACAATCTAATGACTGTCGCCTAGCCCTCTCGGCCAAGCTGATCAGCACACAGATATCGGCCACAAATAACGTTAAAAGATATCTTAATGGTAGATAATCGTGTCGTTCCACTAACGATAAGCATGTATCTCGCATATTTTTCTATTAGAACGTTTGTGTAATCTTAAGGTTTCAAAATTTCGGGCACTTCAATGAGAGCTCAGCAAATTAGAAAAGATGTATGTTTTATTTCATTTTTCCTCTATCTAAAATTGTAGAGCGACAGCCGAAATTATTAAATATATTATGATACGGATGGTTAATGAAAAATTTAAAAATAATTTCGCAGGCCGATTTAAGAATCGAAAATCATGTTTCCAAGAAACGATAAAAAATATTCACACCTATATTCGTTACTTATTTAAATTATGTTAGATGCAAAAATTCAGACAGACCTTATTTAATATCGTAAATAAAAATGTTATTGATAATTATTTTCAAGTTCTTTCAAACACTCAATACAACAATAATATTTTATAGCAAATTATAAAAAACAACGCAATCGTATTTTTGAAATGTTTTGTATGAAATGTGTTTAACCGTCCGGTCAATGTCAACAGATATTCGAGGTGGAAATTATGTAAACAATAAAAGGAAAGAAGTATTTACAGGTTCGTGAATGGGGATCGAAACCATGTATGCTGTATTTACAATCGAATGATTGTCGCCTGGCCCTCTCGGCCAAGCTGATCAGCACACCGTATACAAAATAAAAACTGTACTGAGTTTTAGAACATTTCTTTTTTTTTTCTGACAAAAGGAAAACCTCTCGACCACTCGGTTATTATTCTCTTTTAAATCTATAAATCCTTGCTAAATAAGGCATTTTTGACAGCAGGAACCACTTATGAAAAATTCAAAGGTTGATGCCTAAATCATCAATCTCAAAGAAGCGAAAATTAGAGTGATCGACATTCTTCGAACTGCCAATATCAATCAGACACATAATCAATAAATTACCATTTGCTCGATATTTTTTTTTCTTAAGGTCAGTTGCATTGATCAGTGAATATTTCGAAATTAGTATTAACACGACGGTGACACTGACAGCGGGTGTTGCTAAACGTCTAAGGAAATCAATAATGCCCACAAATTATTTTACAAGAAATGAATACATGAAAACGATTCTATTGATTCGAAGCCTCATTCATGAATCTGTGTTTTATGTCGAGAAAAAAGTTTACAGAAATATAACAAATATATCAACAATGAAGTTAATAATAAAAGCTGGATTTTTAGAAAAAGTGGGATTAGGAAAAACTAATTTGAGGTTGTCGCTGATATAAAAATAAATTCAGAAAATATAAAATATAGTAAAATATAAACATGAAGTAATATAATGTCAAAAATATGAAAGGCAATAATGATTCGACTCTCTGGACTGCTTCACTAATTACCCGACTCCTTACGTTATCCTCTACTTTTATAATACCGTTTGCTTAATTCTCTGATAGTTAAAATGTCCAATAGTTTAAATGCAACGTCTATTGCCATTTTCTTTCTACTTAATTCCCGTCTATCTTTCATCCTTTCTCCGACATCCGTTATATCTTTTTTTTTTCTCACTGTAACCCCCTACACACCAGCGAATTCCTGCCTTATTTACGATAGAACGATTATAAAAAAAACATCCAGCAGTTTGTTTTTGGCACATCTAGCGACTTAGAGAATAATAAATTCATGTCAATCATGTTTAATCGTAAATTATAAATAAGCTACTGTTGCTACTGCTAAATTGTCCTGCCATGAAGGTTTTGGATCCACAAGACTCTTCTTGTGCCTCTATCTTATGGTCTTGGCAAAGCGTCGGAACATCCTCTATTTTTCAGAATGAGAGTCGAACTGGTAGAGGACTTTTGTAGGGTTTTCATCAATTTTTTATTTGAAATTTTTTTTTCTGCCTAATTTTTAAATTTTAAGCCTTGCATGTTTAATTGGCTTTCTTTAATTCTTTATTTTTATTTTAACAGAAATCTCTTGACTGGACTTTTACTACCATGTTTTTTTTTTTCAATTGGAGTAGATAGATCTATCTGTCGCTCGGTTCACACTTTACCCACGTCTATTGAACAGGTTAATTGGCTCATCCCTTGTTTCCTGTTTAGGATGTGGTTTCCGGCTTTATCTTTACCAATCTTCTCAATTTTTTTCAATTGGAGTAGATAGATCTATCTATCGCCCGATTCACACTCCACCCACGTCTATTGAACAGGTTAAGAGGTTCCCTGTTTAGAATGTGGTTTCCGGCTTTCTCTTTACCAATCTTCTCACTTTTCAATATTACGTAGCCCCCTGCACATCAATGGCGTTACCGCCTTGTTCTGTGTGATACGATTAAAAAAAATGTTATCGCAGGGTGAAACCCATGAACCAGCGAACACAGCAATGACGTATAGGATGGTCAGCTGAGCGGTTTCTGACAGAGCTCTTTTTTGAACGCAAGATCAGACTGGTGAACCTTATTTAATGGTTCTGACGGAATGGAAGGCAAGTGACTTGCTGAGAAATCAACTGAAATGATGATCAGCATGTTTCTGCTAAATCTCTTGCCATGAAGGTTTTGGATCCTTGTTCATCCAGCTGTCACGGTCTTTGCAGAACGTTGGAATATCTTCCAGGTTTATCCGCAAGACGTCCTGGCAGACGACATTTTTCCAGTGGCTGCATGGTCGTCGCCAGCTTGAAGATTTAGGGTCGAACTGGTAAGGTAGTCATCGTGTTCTCGCAGAACGTGACCGGGCCAGCGAACACGGCGGGAAATCAGTACTGTTATAAAATAGTGATTTGTAAACAAATATAAAAATATTTCTGAGCAATCACGTTTCATCCACAATTTTGATCCGAATGTTGCTGCTAAATATTCTGCTCTGAAAGTTTTGAGTGATGTTGAGGCTAACAGAATAAAAGTATAAATTATAATCATTTTGTGAAAACACAAATACGAATGTACATTCCATATATGTGTACACGATCTACATATGAATGTTCGTAAATCTTAAAATGTCAATGACCCCATATAAACATAAGCTATAGTGGGTTATTCATTCTTTTCCAGTTTATAGTGAGGGAGTCGTTCTTTTGGAGAGTAGTGTTGGCCTATTTTTGCAGATTAACGGAATTTGACCTCATTGTAGATAGCCCACTATAAGTCATAAAAAGATTATAAATCAAGAAAAGCAAATTGAGTTTAGAAATAACATTTAATATATACACATATCAATTAAGGTTTTTACAATTAAAGTAATCCTTTAAATATGGGTCCAACGGACGTTAAAATGTTCATGGCAATTGTTATGTCGCCAAGTATAAATGAATAACTCAACAACAGAATCAGAATATAAGTTGTATTCCGCGGAAAGACGGTTAGTATGTACAGAAGTGATTAGTAATATTCACAATAGAAAGATACAAGAGTCCAATCCGTCGTAAGACGTGTGTATACGTGATTACTTCCGGTACGCCACCGGAAGTGTGACTAACTCTTCACTGACTCGCACTGACTCTTCAGTAACTTATTAGAAACTCTCAAGTGACTCTATTTAGCTGTCCATTCCCAGTAAGGGCAACATATGACACATGGTCAGTTTATATCTGGGCTTTCCGGGCTATATGGCCCGGCCAAAAAATATCTGTCTATTTTTCCCCAGTCGTGGTTCTACCCTTCGGCGGAACCACGACTGCGTTATTGCTCTCTGCTCGGAAGCAGAGAGCGCCCTCTACCCGAAGGCAGAGGGCTGACAGTGTCGTAGAGTCGTCAGTCTAGTGACTGTCTACGACTGTATTTACTAGCCTTCCCACGTAGGCTGGATGTGACACATGGTCATTTTATTGTGGGTATTCCCGGCCATATAGCCTGGCCAAAAAATGTCTGTCTATTTTTTCCCCAGTCGTGGTTCTACCCTTCGGCGGAACCACGACTGCGTTATTGCTCTCTGCTCGGAAGCAGAGAGCGCCCTCTACCCGAAGGCAGAGGGCTGACAGTGTCGTAGAGTCGTCAGTCTAGTGACTGTCTACGACTCTCTGGAGAGAATCCACCATTGTTATATATAGCAATGGGAACAGTCCATTTG
The DNA here is from genome assembly GCA_037127315.1 of Ascarosepion bandense. Taxonomy (NCBI): domain Eukaryota; kingdom Metazoa; phylum Mollusca; class Cephalopoda; order Sepiida; family Sepiidae; genus Ascarosepion; species Ascarosepion bandense. The sequence continues at coordinate 6,953,850 of JBBBDQ010000460.1, read as the reverse complement.
TAGTCAAATAGGAGCGGCCTCCTAACAGCAATAAAATGCTGAAAAGAGAAATAATACTTGGAAATGTGGGAGCGTTGTAAGTAAGAAATGTCTTTGATGTATCAGCTCCTTAGGTCAGTAATTAGTTTTGAGACAGCGAAAGATAAGTGAGGGGGAAGGGCGGCTAGCATAGTAAGCCGCTTGACGTAGGCCAATGGGGATACTGATTACACTCCTCTCTCTCGAGTCAGTCCGTGTGGGTCTGTCTGTCTTTTCTGTCTGTCTAGCGATGCTTTCTGTATCAGCTTCTTATTTCGACTTTTTGGATCGCAGTAGATCATTTGGGAATTCATATCCGTATTTGATTCTGGGCTTCACATTGGCCGAACCCGGATGAGCACCGACGAGTCTTGGTCATTTGCTTTCTGGTCGTTAGAGCGCAAACATCCGGTCCCTCGCTTTTGCTCGGTCGGTATCACCACAAAGCTATATCAAGGGATGTGGGATTATCAATGGATATTGGATATTTTTTTTGTGTGTACAGGGTGTTTATTTGTATTTGTGATAGAAATAATCTGTAAAAATTTTATAAAGTTTAATATACTTCGCACAGACTTCACAAATGAATTTATTATACAAAGTATAAAACTAATTTTAGACAACAATTCCTTCTAATTTAACAACGAAAATTACATACAAACAACAGGTACCGCGATGGAAACAAAAATGGCACCAGCGTATGCAACACCCACCCTAGTATATCCAGAAGAAAGCCTATACAACCAAATAGGACATAAAGACATAAAAACAGAATTCCCCAAATCATGGAAGAGATTCTTAGATGACTGTTTTATCTTTTGAAAATCAACATGGAGAGACATAAACAAACTACACAATATACTACAACACTTGCACCCCAAAATCAAGTTCACGGTAGAATATAGTTATAAAGTATCCCTAAACATACTCATAAAGAACAAAAACAATTACATCGTCACAGACATTTACCATAAACCCATTGACACCCAACAATACCTCCACTTCAAGAGTCGCCGTCCTAAAAGCTGTTTAAAATCCATCCCCTATTCCCTAGCACGACGAATTTGCAAAATAGTAGCTGACGAAACCCTTAGGAATATACACCTAGAAGAACTGAAAAACATTACAAATAATAGGATACCCTCCTCTACAAATAAACATGGGTTTCCAACTAGCAGAAAAAATACCATTAGAATCAATGCGGAATCCAAAAAACAAGAAAAACATCAAAAAGAAGAAAACATTTTAGCATGCGTTTCGACACACAACAAAAACAATCCAGAATTATTCACCTAGATCAAAACACACATGGAATTACTCAACAATAATGACAAAACAAAGGAAATCTAAAAGACAACTAAAATAATCAATAGCAAACGCCAGTCCAAAAATTTAAAAGACATCCTAACCTCATCGAAATTCGAACAGCACACAATACAGGAGGTGACAAAAATGCAACAAAAAAGATGTGGAGTATGCAACATAATAATAGAAGGAAAACACTTCCAGTTCGAAAACGTAACTACATTCGAAATTTTTTTTTTTTTTTATAAGCGTTTCACCCCGAGCAAGGCATGTCACTGCCACTACTGTGCAGGGGGCTACGTAGAGTGGAGAAAGGCTGGTTAAATATAGGAAATAACAGAGGGTGGGTGATAGGCGGGTGAGGATACCGAGAATGAGGGTTGGGTAGATGAGAGTGTTGTGAGAATAGTTGGGAGTTAGTGTGATAGGAGGTGTCTATTGACCCTACATTTAAACACCTGGAGATTGTAACTGTCGGGAAAGCAGACTTGTGGAAGGGAGTTCCACAGGCGGGAAGCGCGAGAAAAGAAGCTGTTGGAGTAGAATTTACGGTTACATCTTATTTGTTTAACTGTAAAATGGTGGGAGCTAGTTGCTAATCTAGTATCTCGTGTAAATTCGTGCTTAGGCGGCACCAGTGATCTAAGCTCATCGGAGCAGAAGCCATGAAAGTACTTGTAGAAGAGGCACAGGGAAGCTACATCACGCCGGTGTGAGAGTGGTTGCAGCCGGTCTGCCAAGTCAGTATCAACCACGTTACAGATCCTCCTTTGTATTTTGTCAAGAAGCCCAAGGAGAGCAGCAGGGGCACCCGACCAGAAAATAGGATCTGAGCTGCAACTCGAAAAATGTAGTTTACGCTCTGAAATGCGACACAAATGCGCAAAGATATACGTGGGAGCGATACAATGCTTAAATAATATAGTATCCCTTCATAAAAACAATATCAAAATATCGAATAAGAGGAAATTATGTCTCCCAACATCTGCATGAATGCAGTAGGGGTACATTCAAAGTAATACCTATCTATCAAAATGCAGATTAAGACACACTAATAATGCAGGAAGAAAGATTTATTAAAAAATACAAACCTTCGCTCAACAAAACGACATGAAAAACTTAAAACACACACACACACACACACACACACACACACACACACACACACACACACCACAAAATTCAAATGGTAACCCCAAACACTAAAAAGAACCAGATGATCCATAAAACATTCTAAAGCATAAAGACGTAATCAAAAAACGCTTACACACACACACACACACACACACACACACCAAATTCAAAAAGTATCGTCAAAGCAATGAAAACAACCAGATGACCGATAGAAGACAATCACAGAGAAATTCCTAGATAAGGAAGTCGCCTCTAAGATAAATTTAACGTGCCAACGTGGAAAACCCTAACCCAAAATGATTTCAAGTTGGAGTAAGCACTTTATTTAATTATTTATTTATCTATTTATCCATTTATACACGTGCTGATGTAAAAAAAAAAACACAAACATTTCAACCGGGTGGCCAACATTTAATTTGTTTTATTTTCCTTTATTTTGCTTTATTGATTTGATTTGATTTAATTTATTTGATTTACTGATTTACTTACTTATTTATAAACAACACCTTGGCCCTCAAAATCAAAAGGAACTCGATATGTAAAGCCACAAGTTTATTCGCCTGAAGAGAGTCAACTTTAGACTCGAAACACGTGTAGTGTCACAAATACCATTACGGAGACTTGATGTATCATAACATATATAATAACAACAACAATAAATATACACTTTAAAGAAAACATTCACAGCCTCTCACACTTTTTAATCTATACCAATTTATTTCATTGGAACAACCCTATTTCTTTTTCTAATATATATATATATATATATATATATATATATATATATATATATATAAAGTAGATTCCTTGGTACTTGGTAAGGATAATTGACAAGGGAATAAATCCAAGGACAACTCAATGTTACTATTTAACAGAGTATTATAATGAAAATGACTTGGATGTTTTTATACATCCATTGGTAATAGCTTATTTCGTGGAGTTATTACAACGGTCTGTAAGAGCTGTGCAAAATAAGCTATTACCAATGGATTTATAAAAGCACCCAAGGCATGATAAATATATATATATATATATATATATATATATATATATATATATATAGCACTGTGCAAAAGTATTAGGAAAAGAACTATTTTATCTTTTATGAGGCATCAAAATAAAGTTTAAAATTACCTCTGTCCTAACACTTTTGCACACTACCAGTGGTGTGCAAAAGTATTAGAACAAGGGTGACTTTCCTAAAAACCTCACTGAAATTAAATACAGAGTGAAAAGCCAAACCTTTGTAATAATTATTTAACTAAAAAAGAAGAGGAAGGAAGTCTTCGGAATTTGAATTGGCCCCCACAAAGCTCTGATCTCAATCCTGTTGAACATCTATGGGATATTTAGAATAAAAAAATTGATAAATCTAATGTTACTTTGCAAAGCACACTTTGGGAACAAATACAAGCTGCTTGGCAGGAGATACCATTAGATACATTGGAAGAAGCTTGTGATGTCAATGCCTGACAGAATAAAGGCTGTGATCATAGCAAAAGGCTATTATACTAACTATTAAGTTTATTTTGTTCAGTTAGATGAACCAAATGCAGACGACAATTCTACTCCTGCAGCTTCTTCTCTCGCACTTCCCGCATGTGGAACTCGCTTCCATATTCTTGCTTTGCTGACGGCTACGACCTCCAGGAATTTAAACGCAATGTCAATACTCATCTATTAACCACTTGACTCTAGTTCTTTCACCACCCCGTATATCCTTTCCTTTCTCTCCACCTTTGCAACTGTCGTATGTATTCCCATCCTTCTTTTGCTCTTTTCTAACTGGTTCGTCTTCCTCTTCACTCTCTTCTAATTAATATTTTTACTCTTATGTAGCCCCCTGCACATCAATGGCATTACCGCATTGCTCAGGGTGATACGATAAAAAATAAAAGTATTTTTCTTGTTAAAGCATTTGTTGAGTAAATCAAATAAAATTATTTTAACTAAATTGTTTATTTTCTGTAAATATCTCTCATAAAAGATAAAATAGTTCTTGTCCTAATACTTTTGCACAATACCGTATATATACATATATATATATATATATAGTGTTAACTTTCAATGGTTGCTAGTGCCAAAATTCCTGTTTACTGTTAGAAAGGCACCTAAGGCAAGCAGATTATTTGTCATAAAGTGCTCCATATCAAGATAGGGAAAGAGCGTTAATAGAATTAATGTGGAGAAGTTCGTCACTTAGCTGAGTTATATTTTAGTCATGCCGACTTAGAAGTCAATATGACTGAAATACCACTGCTCAGCTAAGTGACAAAATTTCTCTCTCTCTCTCGCTCTCTCTCTCCTTCTCTCTCTCTCTCTCTCTATATATATATATATATATATTTATATTTATATATATATATATAATCAATGAGTAATAATATCAAGGAAATAGTGTCCAAAGTCTTTGAATGGAGGCTCTTTGGTAGTTTCAAATTAATTGGCAATAGAAATGAAGTTAACCAAGTGGGAATGTGCAGCAGGGTGAACGAGGAAGAGGCTTCTGTTCTCTTGTCTAATATGTCACGCACACACGTCGACGTTTCCACGAGTGTTTCTTGAAGTGTATTGACACATTCGAAACGAAGCTATTCAGTGAAAGAAAAAAGCAAAAGTAAATCGACTCGGGTGTTCTCGTTCTCCATTCATTTTGCCCACATACGCATGGTGAGTATACGCCTGGCAGTATGTTTGTATGCGTAAGAAAACTTGTGTTCTTGTTTATATATAAGCACGCCACAACCATTACCAAAAACCTACAAACAACTTAATTTGAATTTTAATACAAATTTTTATGTTTTTTTTAAACTAGTTTTAATCTCGATACATTGGAATCAATTACTGAATTATTGTGTTTCTTTTTGCACTACATTTTAAATCGCACGAAACAAACACACACACACACACACACACACACACACATATATATATATATATATATATATATATATATATATACACGTGTGTGTGTTTATACACACACGTATATATATATATATATATATATAAGTCTCTCTTTTATGCAGGTTTCATTAGGAAGTAAGAAGATTAAATTCATTATTTATTACAAAAATTTAAAACTGCCAACCTCATCGTCAAATTTAATAATTCGCCTTCAAAATCTAAACTGCAGAGAACCAGTGTCGTTTACGAATTTATATGTTCTTTGAAGAACTGTGTTCCTCAACATCTAAATTGGTAAAACCATTACATTGGTCACACCACCACAAAATTAACTAGAAGATTGACATTGCACCTTTCCTACGAAAGTTCCATCCGAACTCTTTTACACACATCGAGATCTTTCAGGATCTATCCGTAATACACTAGTTGACAATACATACATAATAGCATCATCTACATGCAAAAGTATATAAAAAGTAATGGAGCCATTATTAATAAAAAAAGAGAAATCCTCTACATAATAACATCAATTATGAACACTGTAACAATGAGCTTACCGTGTTCGGAACTTAATATAGACGTGACTTTCTATGTATAAACTTTACACATTTTTATTTACAAGTAAAACAAAATTCATTTTTGATAATGGCTAAAAATATAACCAAATGCGCTAAAAAAAAAAACTTTTGGACAATTCTTATATAACTTGAGTTCTGAAAAGAAAAAATATGAACATTATATAAAAAAAATTATAATACCTTGTCATTGTTAATGAAACCTGCATATATATATATATATATATATGTGTGTGTGTGTGTGTGTGTGTGTGTGTGTGTTTCGTTAAAAAGGACCGACAAGGGAGAATTTATTAACTTTTTATTTATCTTTTCCAGTATTCTTACAGGTTTCATTTTTGCTGGAAATAAAGAATGTAAAAATGTTCCATAATTATTGATTTTCCAAGCGCTTTCAGCCAATTCGCTGGTCCTTTTAAAGGATTTTATTTTTTTCAAATTTTGTTATTTTATCCTAATGTTTTGACTCTAACGTGATTTATTTCGTGATTTTGAAAAGACGCGTTTTTTAAAAGCTATTACGACTGGAAATCGAGTGAACGTCTATTTTTTTAAAACTTTCAGATCTTCAATTCCACTGTTAAATAATGTAAGCTTGAGGCCAGGAAAAAATTGTTCGGCATATAGTGTCTAATATTTTTGATATTATGATTTAAATAGACATTTCTAACCAAAATCTTTCTTAAGGGTTCTTGTAAATTGTGGGTTAATGATTATTGCACTGTTGTTACTTAGGTAGCACATAAGACATCTATTCAAAGAAGGATTGCTGCCCAAATATAATATATATATATATATATATATATATATATATATATATATATATATATAAAGAGTTTGTCAACTTAGCAGATTCATGCCCATTGCGAAGTTTCGTAAGGACACTGTTATAAAGTCATCACGCGACAGGGCGAGGTTTTCGATCTGATCGAAAAACTCACCCTGAAGAGTGACGGCATGATAACGGTGTCCTCACGAAACTTCGAAGTGAGCGTAAACCTACTCAGTTAAGCTGTAAACTTCTCTGCATTAATCCTATTAGCACTTTATATCTACCCTGATATCATGCAGTTTACGAAATAACCCGCTAGCCAAAATGACTTTTTTCAGTTAAACTACTGAAAAAAATCTTGGCACTAAACATTATCAACACTACATATGTCTCTGTTCGTACTTGTTTGTTTTGTAGCATGTCAACTTCATATGGGTCTATGTTATGCCAACATCTTATTTTTGAGAGCATTAGTAATTTCATTTAAAAAATGACATTGGGTAATTTTTCAAAAATCTTTACTATGAACATGAATTGCTGGTAATTTGGTACTTTCATAGTGTTTCTGACCACAGTTTGGGCGTTAACAATTTGCCATTTGCCTATTTGCTACCACTTCTGGCCAGGGAACAATAACAATGAAGAGTTGGTACTGCAATCCTTAAAACCTCCTGATCAGAATTCCTGCTGCTGGATTTAATATACATACATATATATTTAGTGTATCGCGGCAGCAGATAATTTTCTAAATATATACTGTTAAATATAACAAACAAGAATGTCTATTATGTTTAATCATGAGCCGTTCTAAACATCGTATTTTCGCTTTAATTTCAGGTGAAAATTCTCCAACATTTGAATAAGTTTTTATTAAGTTGGTTCTAAGCTTTCGGCTCACATGAGCCATTTTCAGAGAAGTTACAAGGACGTTAACATAAAAACATCAACTATCAGCGACGATTTTATTTTGTGTTGACATAAAACTTTGCTAAGCAACGATAACAGTTACCAAAAATAGCAAACGTAGTTCGTAAATTTGTAATGCGGTTCTGTAACGTCACAGCGCGTGATAGTTCGAAATGATAACAGAACCATATATTTAAATGCAATGTAATGTGTTATGACCAGATTTAAACGTGATTTTATTAAGTGTGGGTTGTTTGGATTTAATGTAGATGGTCTCCAATATCTGAAGGTTCTTTTTACAGTGTGTATGAGTGAGGAATATTGTATTGTTGTCTAAAGTCTGTCTGATATTACCTACATGACTATGTTTTTCTAAGAAATGTTGTTTAATTGTACTTTGATCAGAAAGGTGACAGGTAAGTCTACGGGAGAGCGTGGTTGTAGTAAAACCAATACATGTAGTGGGTTTATTATATATATGAGTTGAATATATGGATCGGAATCCGACAAGATGAATATAATAGATAAAGAACAAGTAGGAAAAAAGTATCTTTAATCAAATATGTTTCACTTATAACAAGCTTCTTCAGAAATTTAATAAGGACGAATGATTTAAAAATCCGCGAGACAGTATTTTTAAATGAGGTATAGTTTTAAAAGTCACATACGTGTCACGTGTAACGGATGAATATTACTTGTCACGTGCAACGGATGAATATTACTTAAAAAAATATTACGGTTAAAAAACATCCTGTCTTCTTCTCAAGCTGAATTTTTTTACGACGGACAATATCACATGCAAATAAGAATCAACTAAACTGTTGAAAACTTAAACTTTAAAAACTATTTACCAAGAGCAAATGGAATAAGATCGTTATTCCTAATCTTATCCGAAATATTTCTAAATTCAAACTATCTACAATTGAAACTGAGGCTTTAAGCCTTAGCGTAAAATTTGCTACAGGCCAAAAGAAACAATTCAGTATAAAGCAATATAAAACAATTAAGCAGACACCCATTCACGCCCGCTAAACGGAAGTTAACACAATAAAAAGCAATAAAACGAAATCAACCATTTGCAGAGAAGTCAACATAAAAAAAGCAATAAAAAGCAATTAACGATCTGTAGAACCACTCACATACAAAAATATCAAATTACAGCAAGCTCTGTATAAATAAGAATATGACTGGGACATAACAGCAGATTGAAAAAATAGGCATGTGGATTGCGGACATAATAGTAGTGCCTTCACGAAACTTCAAAGTCGGCATGACTTTCGTCTATTCCGCTATCGAACACTTTACGACAAAAAACATGCTTGCAAAAATATTTCTTATCAGCAAATCACTGAAAAAACAATAACCTTGGCTTTAAATGTCATCACAATTCAACATTAAATAGATAGATAGATAGATAGATAGATAGATAGATAGATAGATAGATAGATAGATAGATATGAACGGACATAGATAGATAGATAGATAGATAGATAGATAGATAGATAGATAGATATGAACGGACATAGATAGATAGATAGATAGATAGATAGATAGATAGATAGATAGATAGATAGATAGATTTATTTGCTTGTGTATGTTTCTAAAGAATTAATATATTTATATTTAATTCGCTAATTTTATTACGTCAAGCGATAATTTTATTACTTTAAACAATGTGTATTTTTTGTTATGGTTGTTGGGATTAGTATTTGTATATTTTTTCTTCTGTGGACTTTGTAAGCTATAAAGTGGATACTCGTATTTAAAACTAGCAGTATAACCCGGCGTTGCTCGGGTGTAATGAATGCTTTAAAACTAATCCATGGTCCTGGAGCTCAGACTCTTTGAACTTTGAAAGACTAAAAAGCAATAGTTGTTTCCAGTTAAAGCGAAACCGCAGACTGAAAGAAAAATGAATGGATGTAAGTCAAATTTTGATTTTCCGGTATCGATATCAAATTTTCTGTACTATTGTAAGAACTGCAACCTTAAAACTTCTGAATATCATTTGTTATGTCTTTGACTTTGAGTGTATCAAATTTGATTAAAATCGGAACCACTCCTTCTGTAACCCGATTTTTTCGATTATCGATTTTGGATATTTATCGGGGGTACTGCGACACAAAACCTAGCTAAGAACACTCGCAGACGTCTATAGGTAACGGACGCACACACACACACACACACACACACACACACACACACACACACACACACACACACACACAGAGACAAGTTTAAATTTAGATAGACTGCTCATTTCATTTTAAAGTGTGTGTGTGTGTGTGTGTGTGTGTGTGTGTGTGTGTGTGTGTGTTACGCTTATCGGCCTGTGCATTCGAGAAGCTTCAGAAAAGAAAATATGCTTTTCAGCAGAGATCGAAAATGTGTTGGTTTCTTCTACAAAGGGGGACATCATTAGGTATTTTTTTACAATTTTGCTTTCTTTATTCTTGCCTCTGTCTTGCTGTTGTTGCAGTCTCTTTTTGCGTTTTTAGCGGAAGTGTTTTTTTATGGTGGCTGTTGTGGTAGAATTATGTGCCTTTTTTGTTATGGTTTTTGGGATTAGTATTTACATACATATTTTTCCCCTCCGTGGATGATGCCAGCTTTGCGTTTAGCATTGTGCAGGAAATAATTAGGATATTAGAAGCGTTTAAAAATCTTTTCAATATTTTTATCTTCTTCGAGCAGAAATTGTGGGTCACATATTCTAAGGGCTTTTAGATAAAAACCCTATGATTACTCCGAATTTTTTATCCTGTTTATGGGAGTAAAAGTGTTTAAGAAAGTTTTTATTTGTAGATTTTCGATAGATTTTTTTTTTTACTGGTAATACAATAAAATGGAATGTGCATTGTGGTGCAGTGGATATCGGCTCAGAACGAGAAACCGGGGAGCCGAGGTCGAATTCCAGCTGAATTCATTGTATTCACTTACGCGCAAATACCCTTGGGAAAGGTATTAATCCGTCTCTTCCTTCCAGTTATGGGATAAATAACAGGACAGATTGGGTTCTATAGCCTTGGTCGGCAACCAGTCTACCGCAGAAAGCAATGGCAACCTACTGCGGGATAATCTTCTGCCCAGTCAGTCATGTTTCTTTCGAGACATGATCGCCCAAGCGTGTATCACGTATGGCACTTAACTGACTGAATACAATAAAATAGAAAGAAATAACTGCCAATGTTACACGTTTCATCCTACGAAAGCATTTCTTAAATCTCATAATGATCTCATCGATAGAATCTTATATATGTCGTTGTGGATGATATAAAAACACAATATCGCTTACAATTTTAAATACTGAAACACTGAATACTTAAATTTTGATTTTCAAATTTTACATTCCATATAGCTACAGGGTGTGATGTGTAGATTATCGCTATTTTATATTTTTAATTTTGCGCATGCGCGTTTCCTTTTTTTTTATTTTGTCGATTGCACAGTATAGTAGGGTCAGTTGAGTACCGTTTGTGAGAAAATTCACAATTCACTCTGCCAGAAATTTAGAAAAGCCATGCTGTACTGCTTGGCATTTGCACAGAAAACTCCAACCCAAACATTTCAGAGTGTTTAGCCGTCAATACGAGGACAGTGCAGAACATGCAGAAAGACTTAGATGAGCCTTATGGTAACTAGGAAGCTGTTTGGAGTGATCACTGATGACGGCCACCTTATGCCTCTATTCATCTATACATAGCCACACTAACAGTGGAACACTGTGATGGCTTTCAAATAATTTCTGCCACCACATCACGCCTTAAATCTAGACACTTAACTTCCCAAACCCTTGTGATTATTATGTGTTGGCCGCAGTGCAAGACCAACAAAACTCCTTGTAACACCAAAAATGAACTGAATACAAGGATTATGTTACAATTCAAATTAAACAAGGACACTACCAAAAAGAGAAGCAGGAGATTCCGAAATCGTCTGGAGGCCGAAGTTGAATCCAACGACGATTTTGTTGGATAAATTTACTGTTTAGTATTTCAAAATATTTTTGTGTATTTTTGTTAAATGTATCTTTTAAAATGAGAAAGTGTTATTTTCACTTTTGCTTAATTTAGACGACAGTTTATCCATCGTACCTGCTATATGTTTACCTGGAAAGATACCATACAACTTTCTATTGTCTACGTTTTTTTCTAACGTTATCACTTTTGTATTGAAATATACCCCATTCTGAGAACAGAAAATTTTCTAGTCAATGGTGAGTTTCTATGCGCCGCTTAGATGTTGCACATGGCCCAAATTATGTGGTACCCATTGGAAATGAAACTCACTACTCAGTTGTAATAGCAATTGGGTCTAGCACGACAAACTAGCTAACCGTTACATCAATCGAGGTGTCCAAATTTTCTAGTAAATGCTGTATGAACTTAGACATAAATTCACTATAGAAGAATCAGAAATTAGTGCATTTTCCATTACTTTCAATTTTAATTAATGATGCAGTTTTAAGTCTAATATTTTACGATGAACGACTCTATTCAGTTATTATTTGGTTATTTGGTTAGTCCGGCAGCAAAGCCTCAGATTGGGAGATTAGGTTTTGAGGAGCATGGAACTACCTCTGAATTGCTGTTGTTACCTTACTCAGGGTGTTATCACCCGTTAGGGATCCAGCTGTGCTCAAAAAGGAAATTCCCAAACAGAAACCATATCAATAGAAAATATGCATTTCTATCGTAAAATACCAGTATTAGATGTTTATTAAAAAAAAAATTGCAAACGAAAATTTCTGTAGTGAAATTACCATTACATTAAAACAAATTACCAACAATGGATTCTGTCATTTACAAATTATATATCTAAAGAACATACATTTGCAACTGTCAAATTATATACAAAATATCTCTCGCTGAAGGTATAAAATTGCGTACAGAATATCTTAGAATTTGGTATCAAATAACCGACAGTGGTTGATATACAACTAAACAAAATCAAATAATTGTGGTTTTGTAAATGATTCCTTTTTGTCCATGTATTATTTTATTTACTTTTCTAGAGGTTTCGCCTATTTATTTTTGTGGAATTCATTACCGGGTACAGAGAAAATTCCTACTTTTAGTTTAAGGCTGTTATTGTTTTGTCTTGTATTAATTAAATTACTAAACAAACTTTATATTCTTCTTCTTCTTCTTCTTCTTCTTCTTCTTCTTTTTCTTCATCATCTTCTTCTAATTGTTCTTTTTCTTCGTTATCTTTTTTCTTCTTCTTCTTTTTCTTCTTCTTCATCATCATCATTTTTCTTTTTCTTCATCATCTTCTTCATCATAATCTCCTTTTCTTCTTCTTTTTCTTCTTCTTCTTCATCATCATCATTTTTTCTTTTTCTTCATCTTCTTCATCATCATCTCCTTTTACTTCTTCTTTTTCTTCTTCTTCTTCTTTTTTCTTCTTCTACTACTTCTTTTTTTCTTCTTCTTCTTCTTCTTCTTCTTCTTCTTCTTCTTATATGAGCTGTGTCTTTTCAGGGCGTAGTTGATCATGACTTCCACATCTAGTGGCTCTTAGCACGCTCTCTCCTGTTACCCCACAATAAACCCCGCTCTGCCATCCATTTGCTCAAGCCCATAATACGTAACGTGTTGCTTCTACCGTCTCTATTTCCCTCTATCTGAATTGTGAGTATCAGATTCTCTAATCCCCCCTTCCTCACTACAGGAAGTCCCAGGAACTTCAACTGTTTTTTACTAATGTTAACTATTAGTTTTCTTTTTGTTTCCATCCTCATCAAAACGTCAGCGTTGCAAATATGTTCGGTCCAAGATAAACTCAGCATCCTTCTGCTTCAAGTCTCTTTTTAATCTTTGCTTCTGCTTCTGCTTCAAGTCTCTTTTTAATCTTTGAAGAGATTGTCATGCATTTATTTGTCATATTTAAAAACAGATATCACATACTCTCGTCTTTCATTCTAGAGAAACTTGTCTGTCTTTCAATACTCAACACAGCTCCTGGAATGCATTCTTGGCCATGCCAAGTCACCTTCGGATATCAGTGTCGAACTTTCCATCTTCTGTTAGAACACCTCCCAGGTATTTTAAATTTCTGCACCTGCTTGATTTTAGTATCTCCAGACTGTAGTTGGCATTTTGGGCTAACTTTTCACTGATACCCGTGCATTCAGTTTTCTTGTAGTTTATTTATAGTCTTTTTTTCAGTTTTCTTTAGCTGCCTTCTATAAGATGTCTTGTAGTTTCCTTTCCATGTCTGCTATCAGCTCTGTATCATCTACGTATCTCATATTATTCAGATTGTAGCCGCCAATGACGAATCTTGGCATGACTTCTAGGGCTCTGAATTGTGTCACTGTATAAGTTAAATAGATCCGGTGAGAAGACACATCCTTGTTTTACATAATTTTCTGTCTTTGTATATCTGCTGAGATCGTTTTCTGTCCGTATGCAGGCGGTTTGCTGAGAGTAAAGCTTCTTGATTATTCTAATGTCTTTCCCAAGTATGTCTATGTTGTTGAGCAATTCTATGAAGTCTTTGCTTCAATTGTCATGTTATTTAATTGGTAGGTATTATACTCTGTCTAATTTTATCAAAGTTATTTAAACATAGATCTTTCTAGGTACATTTGTATATTGATCAATTTGCATTTAAGGTTCTGACAGTATTTCATTCGGCATTTTGAATTATCGACAACTTAATGCCAACAGGTTATCGATTAGCAAATTGATCAAATATACTCCTAAAACTGATTTGAATTTGATTTCAGTTAGGGTCATTTTGAGGTCGAATTTTTCTTTGAACTTTAGGTATCCGAAACCTATCAGATTCAGTCATGCAATTCGTCCGGAGATTCGTCGCCTAATTAAAGTTATTGGTGTTCACTGAGGATTATTGATTCTGTCCAGTGCAATTATAAGTTTTCGTCTTTAACAGAACGTTAATTGGAAAAGTGTGTTTCATTTTCAGCGGGGATCAAAGCATAAATTGGAACATATTTTATTCATTTTTCGAAAATGTCTACAAAATAAGATGAGAGAAAAACTAATCAAAACTTATATACGGTAGAAGACGATTTAACTAATAACTGTAGACAACTTAAGAGCATTCTGTAGACTACTAGTCAAGTGCCATACATCGTATGACATTGCGTGATCATGTCTCTTTGGATTCATGACTTATTGATTATTCAGAAGATTTTCCTCAGTCGGTTGATGTTTCTTTCTGCGGTAGAATGTTTGCCAACCAACGCTGTAATTCCTAGTCTAAAAATTGGAAAAAATCGGCAATTCTATCTAAAGATTTTGACTCGAAAACATTTTTCTTTCATAGAAATAGTTTATTTCATGTGGTGAACATAAATTGCATGGGCTACTTCAAAATTAATGGTTTTCTACAACCTTTATTAACTAAATGTTGCAATATTCCATGATTGTAAATTGATCTTTTTCTACAAATGAGCTATTTCGCTACAGTAAAAACTGTAGCTAGCCATAAAAATCTAAGGTCATTTTAGTAATCAGCACCATCAAATTAGCTAAAACCTTGCTTTGTTTCTTAGCATCAAAAATCGTATTGACCAG
Organism: Ascarosepion bandense; assembly: GCA_037127315.1. Lineage (NCBI taxonomy): Eukaryota > Metazoa > Mollusca > Cephalopoda > Sepiida > Sepiidae > Ascarosepion > Ascarosepion bandense. The sequence goes on along the minus strand of JBBBDQ010000460.1, from coordinate 6,938,686 downwards.
TATAATGCACATAAACTTTCTGCAATATGCAATCATGTTCGACCACCGCCCTACATGATTACCGTATATTCCTAGGAAAATACATTTTAAATAAAAAATCACCTTTAAAAATTGGCGGTCACCTTATACGACAATTAAAAAAAAATTCTGAGTAGCTTTTGTCGGTAGGCTAATCTCAACCTCTGTACAATAAACGGTTATGAAAAGATTCAAATTATCAATTAAACTGATAATAAAAGTAATAAAACCATTTCTACCGTATATTTAATGGCATAACTTAATAATAAATTTCCTATTCCAAGAATAATTCCATATCAATGAAATCAAGTATTCATGCAAGCTCAGCTTTGAAAATGTAAACATCGAGTTATTATTGCGTTCACAGGAACTTTGATCTTTCGCTAAACTTCCAACAAATATCATGGTAGTGTTAATTATGGAAATAATAATATTTAACCCTCTAGGGCCATTCGTATCATATTAGTGGGGGATCTGTTTATTACTTCATAACAATATAGAACTGATCCCCCACTTTATGCCCAGTATAAGCCTTAACCCTCTAGGGCCATTCGTATCATATTAGTGGGGGATCTGTTTATTACTTCATAACAATATAGAACTGATCCCCCACTTTATGCCCAGTAGAAGCCTTAACACTCTAGGGCCATTCGTATCATATTTGATACAGTATGAAAACAAGCCTTGAAAGAAATATTTTCCTGAAAATTTTTTTAAGAGAAATATTTTATAAATTTCAAATGAAAGCAGTACTGACTGCTCAGTCAATGAATACCAAATGTTTCCTTATAGGGAAATACCAAATGTTTCCTTATAGGGAAATACTGTATCAAATATGATACGAATGGCCCTAGAGGGTTAAGATAACATAATATTCATTTCTCATTAAAATTAATCACTATTTTGGTGTTAAAAACACAACTCAGATTTACATACAACCTTTATTTGGGATTGTCGATGAAGTATATGTAGATTGCCATTAGTACACCAGGTAGTTTGCAACTGTTTAAACATAGAACAAGAGAAGCAATAAGAAGAATCAGTATTCGCAAGAGATCAGGTTATGAAACGTAAAGAAAACAATGGTTTCTCTTTTTGGAGACGCGTGTAAGAAAAAAATGACAGAATCGATTTTGTTATTGAGTTTATTTTGAATTTCTAAGGTCACAATATTTCCAATAATATCATTTTTATATCATCAAGGAACAGTCGTCTTATACACGTTTAAGATAAATTCATGAAAACTTGCTATATTTTTTAACTCATCTTATCTAAAGGATGTGCGTTGTGGCGCAGTGGATATCGACTCGGAACGAGAAATCGGAGAGCCGAGTTCGAACTCCAATTGAATTCACGAGCAAATACCCTTGGGAAAGGTATGAATCCGTCTATACCTTCCAGTTATGGGTTAAATAACAGGACAGATTGGGTTCTATAGCCTTGGTCGGCAACCAGTTTACCGTAGAAAGCAATGGCAACCTACTGCGGGATAATCTTCTGCCCAGTCAGTCATGTCTCTTTCGAGACATGATCGCCCAAGCGTGTATCACGTATGGCACTTAACTGACTGACTGATCTAAAGGTCACCTTATACGCGAAAATATACGTATATTGAATGGCGAACAGTCATACAATTTTTATATCTCAAAGTGCATATCATATTTGTTGTGGAATCTCACCTTTTTTAAATGATAATGGACTCGACTGAGTGTACATATAATCCTGCCATAGAAAGAACAGTGATCTGCAATCTTAGTGGTAGTTGCAGTTCACAGTGGAGAGTAATTGTAGAGGTCCGTTACAGTTATTGAAGAGTTCCGACAGATACCGAAGTGTTACCCGGACATACTTTTTCCAACGATTTCATTTCAAGACTTGTATATATTTATTTCTAATAAAAGTATTCCTGAATTGACTAACCCGCGTTCCAGTTTATATATTACGTTCAATATAACCTACTTTTCTATCTCCGTACCTGTTTTTGTTGTTCATTATTATGGCGGTTCCTCATCCGGAATCTACAACAATATTACCTTTATATTTTTAGTAGCAAGTTGTAATATTGTTAAATTATACAGATAATATATTCATGAAATTTGTTGTTGGCGTTTGATCTATGTAGACATTTAATCTAACAAATGTCATTCAGCTTTCTATGGTCTATATTGTTATCTTAAATATCCTACATTATAATAGATGTGCCTTGTGATGCAGTGAATATCAACTTGGAACGAGAAATCGGGGAACGGGGTTAGAATTCCAGTTGAATTCCTTACTTTCACGTACGTGCAAATACCCTTGAGGGAGGTATTAACCCATCTCTTCCTTCCAGGTTAAATAACAGGACGGAGTGGGTTCTGTAGTCTTAGTCGTCAACCAGTCTAACGCAGAAAATAATGGCAATCTACTGCAGGATAATCTTCTGCCCAGTCAGTCATGTCTCTTTCGAGGCATGATCGCCCAAGCGTGTAATACGTAGGACATCTAACTAACTGACTGATATTGTAATAAAAGAAAATTTGTAAAGAAAAGTTATTTGAAGTTGAACATAAATTTACTGTGGAAAAGTTTCCATACAATTTCATTTTAATGAATTACTTTCTCCTTTGATTAATATTAATATTGCATTTTTTGGCCTTTTTTACAATGAAAGACATGCGTTGGGTGTATTGTTTTTTCAGTCCTGAGTATGACGATAAGCAGTATCCGGCAGCAAAGCCTCTGATTGAGGTTCTGAGGAGAGTGGAACCACCTCTTAGTTTTTCCCAGAAGGTCCACCTTACCCAGCTGTTAAGGTCTTCCCTATGGGCAATAAACTGAATTCCAAAACGGTAAGAAAGTAGTGAAATTACAAGCAATACATTCTATCATCTACAAGCTATAAAATTATGTACAAAATATATGTAGTTGAATGCAGAAAACCGTGTATAAAATATTTAGATTTTGGCATTAAATAAACCACAGAGGTTGATATGCCGCTAAACAAAATCAACCGTATTGTTTTGTAAACGAACCTTTTTGTGTTCTTATATTTATTTAAACGCCCTGAGGTCTCTCCTGTTTATTTCTTGTTGTAGTCACTACCGTCTATAGAATAAATTCCTGCTTCATGTTGAAGGCTATTAATATTTGTGTAAATTAAATCTCTAATGATTGCTATATAGATAAAACAATATCTATTCTTTCATATCTTCAATAGCAGCCTGTTTTATTAAAAATACGGTTAAACTATAGTGATAATTCATTTATAAAATATGCTTTTGTGTGGTTTTCAGTGTTGATAGAAACTAATTTGTAATTGAGCAAAGAAAAAGAAAAAAATACTCGTTAAAACGATCATCTTTTTACGTTGTTCCCGGCATGATTACAACGGTGGCCATTAAAGTAGAATTAGAAAAGTCGAACTAAAATCGACATAAAAGGCAGAGAACCGTTTTTCCTATATTTATGGCATTATTAAAAATCAGTGTTGTGGAAAATTAATGAAAATAGAAGACAAGGGTTGTAGTCATCTCGAGAAATGAAAAACAAAACAAAAACGGAATAAACTAGGGAGAAAATTAAGAAAATATAAGACGCAAACATGCTAAGTCGAAGACCATGTAATGGCCGTCAAATACATTTTGGGGTGGCAGGTCACATAACAAATTACTGAAAATTTGCTCAGGACAAGATGAAAGTCATTAAATAATCTATGAAGACCGTTCTTCATATTTATTTTTGGAGCCATGGAATTTTTGACGATAGCTTTAGAATGGTATCGATTTGCTTGTCGCATAAACAACGCACACAAACAAAAGCCCACGTCAGAAAAGAAAAATAACATAAAACAAGAAACCAATAACTATAAATTGAATAAATTTACCGTTACTCTAAACTCCATTCTGCTGCATTAACAATATCCACCGTCGGACACTCAATTCCTTCTCGTCCACACAAAGTTTTACAATCATATGCTTCCTCCCATAAAAAAATCACGCTCTTAATCGACTTTCCCAAATATATTTCTTTATCATTCTTTTGTTCATTCACAATTACAGCTTACGGTGATATCAGGTTTTCGTACGATCACCGATGTTAAGCAACATCGAGTCTGGCTAATACCTAGATGAGTAGGTTTTATATACGGTCTGGATGATCTCATCAGGGATGAAGGATAGGCTTGAGGCAGCAGAAATGTGGTTTTACAAAAGGATACTGAGGATACAATAGACGGAGCCCGTGTGCCACGATGAGGTGTTGGAAAGGATGCAAACGAGAAGAAAACTGATACTAAATATAAGGAAGAGACAAATGAGGTTCCCGAGACACGTAATGAGGAAGGAGGGCCCAGAGAACTCAATACTCACAGGTCGGATAAATTGAAGAAGAGACAGGGGAAAGCAACGCGAGACGTCCGTGTTAGGTCTGATCAAATTGTAGGAGGAGCTGGGTTTGGAAGAGATACCAAGAGAAAAAATATTGAGAGCAACAAGACACAGAGCCACATGGAAGTCTATCATTGCCTACGTCCTGAAAGCACACGGTAGAAGAAGGTATAATGATTAATGATTCAGCATTGTTGTTCCAGTTCCAATTGGTATTTACAATAAGTTACATTGTTCTGACTTTTGTCTTCATCTTTGTTTTCATGTTCACGACGTTTCGACCGACTTTGTTAGGTGATCGGAATTGCTAACCTGAAGAATGTAAGAGTGTACAACGGCCGAAACATCGTGAATATAAAGGCAAAGATGAAGACACGAATCCAAACAATGTAAATAGTGTAAATAGTGTAAATAGTTACAATACAAACTCAGATAAATTCCAGTTGGGTTAGTTATAATCACTGACAGGTAAATAACTTTGGAGTGATCATGAATCCACCTCTTCTCTCCCCAGCTATGAGTTACTTAGTAAAACTTGTATCACTAAATCATTATTATCACAAAAATATCTTACGATTTAAAAATATATTCTGGCTTTAAATAAATTACAAAGGGTTGATAAGTCGTTAAAAACGAATAAATCACAATTGTAACTGCGGACTCCATTAGGACAGTTGTAAATGTTTATCAAGCTTATCATGACATTGGATCCCCAGTGAGGATCCAAATCTTTATTAATGTCATCGCTCCAAGCCAAATTCTCATACCTTATTGATATTGGTAATGGCCATGGTAGTTGTCATGACGGCATCCCCCACAACAGAATGAATTCTTCCAACCAGTACATATACCTCCCCTCACAAGAGGTGAAAGGGAGTAGCTAGTAGATAGCCTGAAGAGAACGCCCTGAACACAGCCGAGAGTTGTCTACGAACACTGATATCGTAACGACCATTAAGAGTCCCAGTTAGAGGGTCGAATTATAGTATTACTCACTAACTCGTATTATCGTTCTACTAACAAAATTCCAAGTCTTGTATTTTGCCGTGTTTAATATATATTCATTATTTCCTATTTTGGTTGTTCTGTGTTATTTTTGCTGGACCTTTTACCGGGTCCACGACAGTAATATATAGCGTATTCGTATTTCCCTACAAGAAAACATTTTGCATTCATTGACCGTGCAGACAGTGCTGCAGTCGATTGAAATTTATAATCTTTTTCTCTTAAACAATTTCTTTTAAAAAAATTTTAAAAATTGGGCTTCTCAAGTTCAATTACTGTTATCATTCTTTTCAGTAATGGTTTCTTTTCTAACCTTTTATTTGAAATAATGTCAGCATCTTGATTATTTTCTCTTCGACTTGCATGTTATATCAATTTTAGTTGTTGCTGTTGCTGGTAGTCTTCAACTAATTTGGTTTCTGATATTTGGCGCAGCTATTTGTATGTGATTCTGTAGCGCCAGTCCATAATGTCCAAAATGTTAATTTTTTTTTTTTGTTGAAAATATTTTTTAGTGTAGAGGAATGATTGAAATGATTGTGAATTAAAATTAGAAAAATTATTTCGATTTTTATTCCGACATTACAACTAAAAGGTGGATTAAAGCATATGATGCTTTTTCGGTTTATTTCTACTTTTTTGCATTTGTCTGAGTATTCTAAGCTTATATAGTGGTTACTATTTTCTAAGGCCTTTCTATATTTAATTTTGCTGTTGTCAAAACTTCTTTATTACTACAGTTGGTAGATAATCTAAATTGGCTTAATTTATGTCATTTTCTAGGGTTCTGTGGTGGAGGTGATGAGATTCTTTGTTGATGTCTTTGTGGTTCGATGAAACTTTGGCATGTGGTTTATACTGACCATTATTCAGGTCAGTGGTTACATCCAGGAAGTTGATCACCTTGACGTTATTGGTGGTAGTGATATTTAGTTCTTGATCTTTAAAAACATTTCCAGGTTTTTTTAGTCGGTATGTTTGACATGAACCTGTTTATCAGTGAAGGATTAATCCATCATCTCTGTACAATCCGTTGTTTTCTTTTTTCATCTCAAAGATGAACCTTCCATAGTAATGCTGTGCAATTCACAAACCATAACAATACAGAAATCTGGGTTAGTTCTTTTAGTCCACAGGCAGCCATTATTAAATGAAACAGAATTTGTGTTTGCTCGATTATATTGATGTGTTCGTTGATAATGGGGCACTAATTTTAGCTAAATTTAAGACAGCAATGATGGATGGTTAAAAATAGCAAATATCAAACTGTATGAATGTGCATTTCTTTCTATTTTTTTATTTTGTAAAGCATTCTATTGCTTCGGAAGTCTTCGTCATTGGTTCGTACCTAAAGGTTAAAATTTAAATTAATAGATAGAACAGGCGTAGGATTATATATATATATATATATATATATATATATATATATATATATATATAATGTATCGAGGCAGCAAATAATTTTCTGAACATATATTGTTAAATATAAGAAATAATTAATGTCTATTATGTTTAATCATGAGCCGTTCTAAACGTCGTATTTTGGTTTTAATGTCAGGTGAAAATAAAGACAAAAATTCTCCAACATTTGGATAATTTTTTATTAATTTGGTTCTATGCTCACATGAGCCATCTTCAGAGATATAATTCAAGAAGTAGTAGGAGGATTTGAACAATTATTAAGTAAATCATACTACTTCTTGAATTATATCTCTGTGCTTCAACCACGAAACACGCTATGGATTTAGCGGCTTGGTTCCGGAAGTCGTTGCTTGGGGAGACACTATCCTATGGGCAAAGGAGCTTGGATTACTTCCACCACGGAATTCGTGAGGAGCGGTACACTTCATCGAGCTTAATTCGTTACCTCTTCATCACCAGGGCTCGTGGTACAGTTGGTATAACATCAGCTTAATAAGCAAAACTAGCTGGGTTCGATTCCTGGTAGTGGATGCGCACTGCTGATGAGTCCCAAATATAGGACGAAACGGCCGCCCAGTGCTTTCTGCAATCTGTTGAGGTCGAATATAAAGCTCGATGATTTACTTAATAATTGTTCAAATCTTCCTACTACTTCTTGAAATATATATATATATATATATATATATAGTTCTACGTCAATGGAACGATTCGGAATTTCATGCATCATTCAATCATCAGGTGCATTTTTCAAACTGACAGTTTAATACATTTGAATTTAACTTCACTCTATGTTCATGGGAGTTAAATCTAACAAAGTTAGGTTACTGGTTTTTAGTAAAAATTTAAATATACTAAGACTATATATAGATATTTTTTTTAATTTAAAAATATTAAAATGCGAAGAGATGAAATCAAAGGAGCGTACTTCATAATCATTAATAGCAATATTTTCGGGGGAAAGAAAGAAAAAAGGGAAAGTAAGGGAGTGTGGAAGAAAGAGAGAAAGACAGAGGCAAACGTATGGAGAGATCTCTATCAATCGGGATCTAAGAATTTAAGTATTTTTTTATATGGCAACACATGATCTTTAGATTACTTTTTTGTTAAGTAGATTTGGGTTATTTATATGATTTAAGATGGTAGGTTTTTCTAAAAGAAACATCTACCTTCTTTTCCCATGGAAAATATGATTTAGCGACAATATTCCAGGTAATAATTAGATTTTTGTAATTGTTTTTTGTTTTAATTTCCAGTAAAATATGGATAACGCGGTGTTTTGCTGTATTTACATGTGATTATTAAATCTCAGCTTCCACCTCTCAGCGGTCGATCTGAAGTAAATTAAAAAATCATCATCATCCGAATTAATTCGAGCTCTATAAACAATACTTTCGGACATACATGGGAAGGTTTTATTTTTCCGGCAGTTGCAATTATTTTTGAAGGATCACTATTGTTAGCAGTAGGGTAACTGATATTATTCAGGTGGGTCAACTATTTATTTCATATATATTATTATGTTGTGAAATATATTTATCTATGTTCTCAATGCAACTATAACCGATCTAACATTTTTGTTGAATTTTTTTTAGCATGTGAATTAAAATTAGGGAGAATTTACCAATGTTTGTTTGGTCATTACGACTGAAGAATAGGTTAAACTAAATATTGTTACATTGACGTGGTTCCTGCTTATTTCTGTCTGTTATTAACAGTGTATTCTAAACTAGTGATGAGTTTACTTTTTTCTAAAGCATTAATGTATTTAATTTTAGAATTGTCGAAAATGTCCGTATTGCTAGAGTTGGTACTTAAACAAAACTGGATGGATATGTGTAGGTTGTTGATAATTCTAAGGGGATGATCTGAATACCTATTGTTGTATTTATGGCTTTGTGAGTTCTTAGTGTACGGTTTGTTCAGATCATTTCTCAGGCTGAAGGTAACATCTAAAACATTTACGACTTTAGCGTTAGTGATAGTGGTAATATTAAAATTGTGGTCTTTGAAACATTTAATGAATTAACAGAGAGAGAAAGGGTGAGAGGCTCCTAGTAAGTATAAAACAGAATATATATGTACTCACAACCCATGAGAAACAGAGAACGAAGAATGTTCTCCTATCTGCACAAAGCCAGTTGATGAAGCTTAATAAAAGCCACCTCTAAAAAACGTAAATGCTTGTGTATTTCTTTACTATCCTAAATGCTTCTTTAGACTATTTCAATGCACAACCTGAGTTGTTTATCTAATGTAGTCTAATCATTGACTCACAAGCGGACTGAGTCGAGCAACTACTATCGCTTGCGCTACCCTATGTCACAGGATAAGTCAATTTTATAAATATAACATACAGTTTGTTTTTTTATTTAAGCTTCATCAGAAAATTAAATATGAAGGAAAAAAGAATGTTCAGGAATGTTTTTTTTATTTTTGTGTTCCTTGTTTTTTGTTTGTCAGAAAGCGTCCGTGGAATTTCTTTTCCCGTTTTTCATTTTCTAATGAAGATTAAATAAAAGCGGAACATTTATGAACGTTTTCTATTTGACCTTCATTCTAACATTTTGCTGGATTCTAATCCATGTTTGGTCCATATTCGATCCTAACACAAGAAAACACCAGAACGCAAAAGAAAAAAATTAACGACAGCAGCGTATGTCTAAAAACTCGGAAGTCAAAATAGCTACAAATAAAAGAAAAGAGGAAAAAGACAATATTTTAAGGATTGGGAGTAAAGTGATAAAAAAGGCAAATAACCACGACATTCTACACGTACGCACACACGCGCAGACGGGCGCATGGGCGCACGCGCGCGAAAACACACACACACACACACCTTAAAAAAACACTTGCAACAAGTTGAAAAATGCATACCAAAAAGAAAAATCGGAAGGCATAAGCAGTCAATTGCTGATAGCTCCTGACGAGTAGAGGCAGTGATTCCCGTGGTGTCCGTCAACGAAACTCAGAATTCAGGATGCTGAAGGTGACATCAATCAGATAAGTGATATACCTTTCACTTATATTTAGGTTAGGTTAGGTTAGGTTAGGTAGGTCAGGACTTCTAGGCCTCACGGCCTCTCGTGTGTCCCTTCTTAAGTCCCCTCTCTTAGCGTTGTGGCATGGCCGAGATTGATTCTCTCTCTAACACTCTTACTTTCTCTTTATATATATATTAGCAGTATAGCCCGGCATTGCTCGGGTGTAATGAAAGCTTTAAAACTAATCCATGGTCCTGGAGCTCAGACTCTTTGGATGTTGGCATGAAAGACTAAAAAGCAATAATTATTTCCAGTCAAAGTGAAACCGTAGATTGAAAGAAAAATGAATGGATGTAAGTCAAATTTCGATTTCCTGGTATCGATATCAAATAAGTTTTTTTCGTCGTGAACTGAATTTTGAAGGCTAAATAAGTCCTCTGAGTAAATGGTATCATGGCTGAGACTAAGAACTACAATTATACCTACTTAGAGCCAAATCCGAAGCAAAAACTAAAATAAAATGGCTGAAAAAATACAGACATACAGGCAGATAAACAGACACACACAAAAACATCTTGCCTTTTATATATATATATATATATATATATATATATATATTATCGATTTTCTGCACTATTGTAAGAAGTGCAACCTTGAAACCTCTGAATATCGTTTCTTGTGTCTTTGTCTATGAGTGTATCAAATTTGATTAAAATCGGGTCACTCCTTCTATAACCCGATTTTTTCGATTATCGATTTTCGATATTTACCGAGCTAAGAACATTCGCAGACGCTTATAGTACAACTGTATAAATTTTCAAAAATATCGGTTCAGCCGTTTCGGAGTCTATAGGTAATGGACAGACAGACACACACACAGACAAAGTTCCATTTATAAATAAGTTTATATATATATATATATATATATATATATATATATATATATATATATATATCCAAATTGAATAAAAACCAACAAAATAATTACAACATTAAAAACATTCATTTGAAACACTGCTGAATATAAAAGTAGAGCAATGTATATTTATTATTAATTATTATTTTAGAACAAACTATTAACTACAAACTACTAAAAATTGTACCATTTGTCTTGACATTGAACGAACAATATCTCATCAGGTAGTTAATAATGATGGTATATATATATATATATATATATATATATATATATATATATAACTCGCGAAGTTATGCCACATTTTAAATGTTCATGAATGCACGAACTTCTTTCTGTGGTAACATTTTTGGTACTGTGAACTTACTAATGTGTACTGAAAATCGTACGCATGCGCATTCTTTCATCTTTTGCCATCAACCAAATAAGCTTAGCGAATCATCCACCACGCTTAATCTGCTAGCCTGCTAGTAAGCATTTTCGTCGGCATCAAATCAGAACCATAGTAGGCATTTTGAACGTGTACCTTCCAATCAACATTTCTTCATCCTGCTAAACAGAGAAATAACTGTGAAATCCTCACCTTATCCATTTTATTAATATCTCCACAACATCAGCAGACTTTAGGCTTTGTAGATTTCCCACAATAGATGTCTTCCCTCTGTTGACAAAGGGATAAGTAAAGTTTGCTAAGAAGATCATGTCAACATTCTGCTTTTTGTCTTGATCAAAAGTATAGATTAAATTATACGGAATAGCATCAGAGAAGTCGAACAAGCGAAGACTTTGCACGGGGACTGGCTTTGTTTTGTCGCTGGCTAGAAAGAATTTTGAGATGGGCGGTTGGGAAAAAAAGAGGTGGATCCATAAATCAACAGGCCGGTTTCAAATTCCGCCAGCAACAATTACGTTCACCTCTAACTGTTGATAATAAGAATAATGAACAATAACCGTTACATCACTGCAAACGTTTGACGTCCATTGATTATCAGCGTTACTGTCCGTTGAAGTTCATATCTTTTTTTTTATTTAAAACAGTTTTTCAGAAATAAAATGACTTCAGAATTTCACTAGTGGTTATCGCTCTTTCTAGTAGCAATGGGATATTTCTTTCTAAATTTTTGCTTCAGTTTTATATCCTCGACTTCGTAATAATAATAGTCAGAATAAACGTTTCCATAGAGCAAAAATTCTTTAAATATATCAAAGAATGTGAAGAATATAGATTAAATATTAGATTGTTGCAGAAATAATTGCTGCTTGAGATGTTGTATTTTGAAAATAAATTTTGACATAGTATTCACGGTATATATTAGTTGAATTTTAGTATACATAATAACCAGTGTGGACTCTTTAATAATTTCTAACTTATTTTCAGACAGAAATATTCTTGAAGTATAGAAACGCTTAATTCTGAACATGACAAAACATGATCTTCGTTTACTTTTCTTGCATGACTCCAGACTTGGGCACAGTGACTCCCAATCTTCTTCTAATATCAACAGAGCATGGGGAGATGAGTCCATAGTGATTGGAGAGTATGAAGGTGGTTCCAAAAATTCCGTATTTTCTTGACCGAATAGTCAATTGTGATGAAAAGTGGATCTTTTATCATAACCGTAAATAACCAGGCAAATGGCTTGATCGTCATGAGTCTCCCAAACATTTCTCAAAGCCAAAGCTAGTTCAGTAAAAGATTATGGTGTCTGCCTGGTGGTCAGCAATTGGCGTTATCCACTACAGTTTTCTGGAAGACAATCAGAGCATTAATGCCTAGTTTTACTGTCATCATTTTGCTAAAATGCATGCTAGCCTGCAACAAATAAGACGTGCTTTGGTGAATCGACGTAGTCCAATTTTGCCCCCACGACAATGCGTTGCAAAACTCACGGACAGGGTGCAAGAGTTTGCCACATCCTCTATATTCTCCTGATAGTTCATCCACTGATTATCATTTTTGCTAAGCACTTTAGACAATTTGTAAATGGTAAAAGTCTTAGGTCTAAACCGGAGGTGAAAGCAGCTTTCAAAGATTTCATTGCATCACAGCCAATAACTTTTTATGAACAAAGAATAAATAATCTCTTCGATTGATGGCAGAAGTGCATAGATGCTCAAGGCTTGTCATTTAACTAATTTCAACATTTCTACAGTTAATCTTTCAAGAATAAAAGTATGTTTCTGAAATTGATCATTATTTTTGTAACACGCTAATAACTATCGGAAAGGTATAATTCTTAATGTAAAGAATATGGATTAAATACGATAATATTCCTGCAAGGCTGGGACATCCTTTAAAAGCAATTATTTTAATATTCTATTTTTTAAATTTCAAAATAGTTTCATGAGCTGAAATGATATCAATATGATAAACTTATATTTATTTTGTTTCATTGTTATAATGAAAGTTTTGTTTTTTACTATGGTTGTGCTGTATATATTTGGTTTGTTGTAAATAGTAAAATAGTAAAATAGTATTTCGTAAATATTTTCTTAACACAAAAATAGGGCTATTCTAGTTTATTTAAATAATTTGCAATAACTTTACTTCAATTTATACAAATGTCTTTAAAATAAATCACAATCATAAATTAATATATTCAAGATGGATATGGGTGAGTTAGAGGGTTCCCCCGTCTGAGAGGGGACTCATCATTTCATTAAAAGTTTATAATCCGGTCCTATCTTCATGGCAAATGGCAGTGGATTGACAAGTATATAAATTTCTACAACCGAACCTAAAAGCTAAGCTCCAAGAATGAAAGTCAATATTGTACACGTGAAGAAATATTATAATTCCTTAATAGTTTTTAAAATGCAATGAAAGACTAAATGCAACAACAAAGATTCCAAAGTTTCGCCGAAAAGCAAATTAACGGGATCCATTTCTTTCAAAGCATCTAATCGTGGTTTGATATATCAGTAATACATTTTACTGCGGTGTATTACATTAGTGCTGGCAAAAATGACTAGCTAATGGTGGTGGCCTTAGGTTAAACATGTTTCGCATAACTGGCAGGACAACAGGAAGAATCAGGTACTGATCAAGACGGTACAGGAATCCAAACACATTTTCAACATCTTCATTCGATATACGAGACCCAGTAGAGACCTGGGTTCAGCCAAAAGGTGGTCAAGTCATAGATCCTCCCTGAGAGAACATCCGTTTGTCACGTTAAAAGAAAATTTAGGATTCACTCAATGATAATTGAATGACATTAGTTTGATTTTCAAGGCATTGAATTTGAACAGCCATTTTTCCTTAACTGAGTTCTTAGATATGCTTTGTTGCATTCACATAAGTGGAAATAATCTTGGGAAAGGCATTAATCCATCACTTCTTCCTCCAGTTATGAGTTAAATATCAGGACAGATTGGGTTCTATAGGTTTGGTTAGTAACCAGTCTGCCGCAGAAAGTAATGGCAACCTACTGCGGGAAAATCTTTTGCCTGGTCAGTCATGTCTCTTTCGAGACATGATCGCCCAAATATGTATAACGTAGGGCACTTAAATGACTGAGCTCTTAGACTTTGGTCAGAGGAGAGATCAGTTGAAGCCAACCGGTTATTGTGTTTCCTATTTCTGTTTTTTTTTTCTTTATCGGTGTCACCTTATACACTACAGGAAAGTTAGTATGACACAAGGTGTGAAAGAATTATGAATAGAAACATTATTAATTAGAGGAAAGATAAAAGAGTAATCAGGAAGACAGTAGATAACGATTGACAATGCATTAATTTGTTGCCGATTAAAGTTGGCTGAAAAGCATGGAGCAAGATGTGAGTTCCACAAGCGAAAATTGCGAGAAAAGAAACTATTAACATAAAACTGATGGTTACATTACGCCAATTTAACTGTAGGTTGTTTAGATCTCGATGTCAGTTCAGTCAGTTAAGTGCCATACGTGATACACGCTTTGGGCGATCATGTCTCAAAAGAGACATGACTGACTGGGCAGAATATTATCCCGCAGTAGGTTGTCATTGCTTTCTGCGGTAGACTGGTTGCCAGAAGACTATAGAACACAATCTATCCTATTATTTAACCCATAACTGGAGAAAAGAGACGGATTACTACCTTCCCCAAGGGTATTTGTGCGTAAGTGAATGCCATGAATTCAACTGAAATTCGAACTCGGTTCCTCGATTTGTCGGTCCGAGTCGATATCCATTGCACCAGAAAGCACATCTTAACGTCACTGCACCTAAAATCAAAGAGCCTAGGTGCTATAACGAAGAGCTAACCCAAACAATTACCCTGAAAACACTTATAGAAAAGACACAGAGAGGCAACCTTATGGTGGTGAGAAAGTGACTGAAGTTGAACCGTCAGATCAGGACCAATAATAAATATTTTTTTTAATCATGCAAGTATTTTCTAATCATGCAATATATTTTTTTTTAACCAAGCAAGGTATTCCACTGCCACTATAGCGTGGGGGTTACACAGGGCGATAGACGAGTTAGAATGTACATAGGGGGAGAGTTGGAGAGAATGGGAGGGTTAGTGTGTTAGGAGGTGTCTATTGACCTTACATTTAAACTCCTGGAGGTTATAGCCGTCGGGGAAGCAAGCATGCGGAAGGGAATTCCACAGGCGGGAAGTGCGAGAAAAGAAGCTGTTGGAGTAGAAATTGCGGTTACATTTCATCGGTTTCATTGTAAAAGGGTGGGACCTAGTTGCCAATCTAGTATCTCGTGCAAACTCCCACCTAGGGGGCACCAGTGATTTAAGTTCATCAGAGCAGAAGCCATGAAAGTCTTTATAGAAGAGGCACAGGGAAGCCACATCACGCCGGTGAGAGAGTGACTGCAGGCGGTCAGCTAAGTCGGTATCAATCACGTTACAGATTCTTCGCTGTATTTTGTCAAGGAGCCCGAGGAGAATAGCAGGGGCACCCGACCAGATGTGGCAACAGTATTCAAAACACGGGCGGATGGTAGATCTGTATAAGTGCAGGATAGATTCAGGCGGAAAGAATTTCCGGGCCCTGCACAGAAAGCCAACTTTCATAGCAGCGGATTTAGCAATGGATTCGACGTAGTCATTCCACTTGAGGTCCGCTGAGAGTGTCAGGCCAAGCAGGCATAGTGTTTTACTCTCTGGGAGGCATGCCTGTTCCATGCTAATGGGAGGGAGGTGCGGTCGTCTGTGGTGGTTAATTGACAGCAGCTTCACTTTCACAGAATTGAATTTTACGAGCCATTTCCTACCCCAATCCACCACGGATTGGAGGTCCTTTTCAAGCTCAGCCGCGAGGTTCGCCTTATCATCAACACCAGATTTTTGATCGAGACGAGCGGTATCATCGGCGTACAAACCTACTTGTGATCTTATGGCATCGGGGAGATCATTGATGTAGATTAGAAAGAGCGTAGGACCTAGGATAGAGAAGAGCGTAGGAATTATTCTTTTTATTTCATTGTCGTTCAAGATAAAGCTCGGGCCATATAGGGCAGTAATATTCTAAGCATGGACGAAAACGATAAGGAGTCTGTTGGAAACTTTGTCGTATTTGATATTTTCTGCTGAACTTAAAGAGCGCTGCAAAAATTCATGAGAGATTTTTAAGTTAGATAACCTCCGTCAGTTGAAAGGGTAACTTAAATGCGAAAACATAATTAAAACGAATGATTTCTGTCTAATTATCTTTCGAGATAGGATAAGAAAAGGTTGTTTTTAAATCGTTATCTGTTTATAATTGGCCCAATAGAAGAATTAAATCCCATTCTCATTAGAAGCTTTGCGTTGGAACATCTATCAAAACAAGATTCCCGTATTTCTTGTGTGTAATTTAATTCTCTTTCCGATAAACGCTAATGAGCAGCCGACTCGAGCTAATCTCTTCGCGCGAAACGGATAAATCAACAATTATGTATAAACAATGTTCAAAATACGATTAGTTGTTTCCAAACGCTTTGCATTTATGAGGAAAACAAAATAATATAAAGTCATTATTAATTTATTATTTTATCCAAACTTGAAAAGAATGTTTCCAATAATAATAGTTATTACGGGCAAATGTTTCCTTATAAGGAAAGGGATAATATTACTGTTAACATTACCTTCATTCCTATTGTTATTTCCATAGTATAGCTACTCCTTCAGTTTAAACTGAAATTCGATTTAGCGATCTGGTTATCAGCAAAAAAAACAAAAAAAAAAACAGATTCGGCAAACGTTGTTCGAATCTCGATTGAAGCTTATAAATACGATTGTTTTTTTTTTGTTTTTTTTTACATTTATTCAGAAAATAAATAATTCAAAGTCTTTATTAATCTACAAGTGGGCTCGTGCTGTCAAAATCGACGCATATCGATATGCTGCCTAAAATTACTGCAACATGTATATTGATGTACCTACTCTTAATTATCCTACATTGAGACATAAGAAAAAATGACATAAGACTCCTCTGAGTGTGACAGGAGGAATATATATATATATATATATATATATATTACGGAAATTAACGAATTTTTTAGCGAAACTTGGTTATAAATAACCGACAATTTGAAATGCATTGTTTGAACACACATTTTTGTAATAAAAATTTATCCTAAATAATCAGGCCGGTAGATATAAATATATAATATTGTTTAATTAAAAAACAGAATATCTACTTAAATACGAGTATCGATAAAAAAATAAGGTTCAAACAATTCATTTCATGTATATATATATATATATATATAACGGTATTTATTATAACAAAGAGGATATATATAAATATATTCAACACGACTCGACGGCATTATTGCAAAACATAAACTAATAGGACACTGTTAAAGAGCAAACACGCGGTAAGTGCTTTAATAAGTGGCAATAAAGTTTAATAACTGGTAGTAAAGCGAATAAACTGACCCTACGCTGCCTTACTATTATCTTGAACATATATATATATATATATATATATATATATATATATATATATACATACATATATATATATATATATATATATATATATATATATATGGTTTTATGATAGTATATAACGGTTTTATAATATTAGAGATCATTATTGTAAAAAACGAATGTTCCCAGGAAAAGTAATTATTAATGCCTAATGTTTCTTTATAAAAAAAATCGGATAGTATTATTTATTATTTTACACTTCTCTTTCACGAAATCACTCCTGGTTTCGATAACATCATGCAACAATTAGCCAATATCAAAATAAAAACACTGTCACCTAGCGTCGCCCGTGTATAGTATAGCAAAAATTAGTAACTTTATATATATTAGTTAAAGTTATAGTTCTCGTTGTTTGTTGATCAACTTTATTCTTAAAGATTTTATTTTATATACCATTATTTGGAATGAGTTGTTGCCACGTATCAGACTTTTGAGTAAAATTTTGCAAGATTTGATATGAGAATGTTTACCACAAGTTCTTGAATTTGATTTTCATCTGTAAATGTTTAACACTTTTAAGCGTTTTGCAGCCACCGAAAAAAATTAATCGGGTGATACATTATCAGGTGAATATGGCGGTTGAAGAAAAACAGATCAACATACAGGTTATCTCTTGCGCTAGTCTTTCTTTATGTAGCCAGTGCGTTGTCAGGAATTCGAACAATACCTTTTCCTATTAACGAGCGCAAATGACTTTTCGCTAACATATTTATGGATACGTTAAAGCCGCTTAATTTATAAATGCGCATTTCAAGTTTCATTTCATTTTAAGAATGTGAGACCTGTTTCCCTGTATGGAAGCCAATGCTGGACAATCTCCTCAAAATGAAGAAGTGACTTGAAATGGAGTTCGACATAAAAATGCTGAGGATACAATCGACTGAGCATGTGAGCAACGACGTGGTTTTAAAGAAAACGGAAGCAAAAATAAAACTTATACTTAATATCAAGAAGAGGAAGTTGAAATTTCTGGGGCATGTGATGAGGAAGGAGGGTTTGGAAAACCTGAAACTCAAGAGAGATAGATAAAGCAGCACGAAATATACTTGATAATCTCGAGTAAATTGATGGTAAAACAGGGTTTGGGAGAAATAACAAAAAAAGAAAACTTATTAAGAGCTAAAAGGTACAGGAAGATGTGGTGGGCTCTGATCGCTTACGTCTTGAAGGGATACGGAACATAGAAAAAATAAATAATAATTCTACAATCCCACACGCATGACTTTACCCTTCTTTATTACACGCACAGCTTTAATTTTATTCCATAGAGTATTTTTCTGGTCAAATAGAGTTATTGGCCATAGTTAAATGTAATTGTCAAAAATGACCAACAGACAAAATTGACTAAATTTTCAATAAACAATAAAAAGTGAAAGAAAAGAACAATAAAGAATAATAGTGAGAAAACAATATATGCAATGCAAAACAATTAATGAACCAAAGCAACGGTGACTATAAAGCGCTGTCAAAGACAGTAAACCCCGGTCAAGGGAATACCGACATCATCTCAGCAATTAGCAAGTGATGATTATTGAAATGAGAACGAATAACTGCAATGAACTTTGCAGCTCTCAAGAGAGAAACTACAAAAAACAAATGAACTCAACCGCTTTTAAAATGAAATACACACTGAAAATTAAACAAGGGAGGTAATTCTGTATTCAAAATGGTCTAGGGAAAATAATTCAATATTTGGTATGTGAAACGTGAAAATGTACATTTTATTAATAAAACCGGAAAATAAGCGAGAAACTTTATTCCGTACCGAATCGAACCCAAAATATAATCAGATTCAAATTTAACTTTCAGCGATGAAACCAATCATCGCAGAAAGTTAAATCTGAATCAATCTAGGTAGTTTTAAGGTACCTTGACTACGGAATAGACAAACAAACAAACGCAACCGAATAAATTACCTCTGCTTTAAAACGGGGTACAAAGGTAAAATGTTATCAAACTAAGAATAGGGTTAGCACACAAAAGGATACAGGCAATCGATCACCACTTTCTGACTTCAAGACAAGAAAGAACAGAACTAAGTCAGATGTGACAAAAAAGTAACCTATCTGATTGATTAGGAAGAATTTCTCGCAGGCATCTATATTGTGTCTGTAAATTTGGGGATGAAGTGTTTTTGTAATCATGTTTCACGGGATTGGCACCGACAGTTGAGGAGATTTATCTTTATTCATTTATCCTTTTGTGATGAACACTGTCGTCAGTCAGTTAAGTGTCATACGTGATACACGCTTGGGAAATCATATCTTGAAAGAGACATGACTGACTGAGCAAAAGATTGCCATTGCTTTCTGCGGTAGACTGGTTGCCGACCAAGGCTATAGAACCCAATCTGTCCTGTTATTTAACCCATAACTGGAAGGAATAGACGGATTAATACCTTTCCCAAGGGTATTTGCGCGTAGGTGAATGCAATGAATTCAGCTGGAATTCGAACTCGGTTCTCCTATTTCTCGTTCCGAGCTGATATCCACTGCATCACAACGCACATCTTTATCAGTCAGTTAAGTGCCATACGTGATACACGCTTGGGCGATCATGTCTCGAAAGAGACATGACTGACTGGACAGAAGATTATCCCGCAGTAGGTTGCCATTGCTTTCTGCGGTAGACTGGTTGCCAACCAAGACTATAGAACCCAATCTGTCCTATTATTTAACCCATAACTGGAGGGAAGAGACAGATTACTACCTTTCCCAAGGGTATTTGTGCGTAAGTGAATTCAAGGCATTCGACTGGAATTCGAACTCGGCTCCCCGATTTCTCGTTCCGAGCTGATATCCATTGCACCACAACGCACTGTCGTATGTGACCCAAATATATCACCTGTTATGATATACAGAGGGTTCCATATATTTATTACATAACTAATATACAATAGATACGTAGATATTCAAGATATATGTGACAGACTATCTTAGAGAATATGTTCTCATATGATCTATCTCACATATATGACTTTCCGAAAATTCACAAAGACGTTATTCCGCTCAGGCTAATTGTTACCTGCCAATGTTCAGTATCCTTCTCTGAGACACTTCCTTGCGAATATAATTAACCCACTGATGGGAAAGTCACCATGATATGTCCGAAACTCAGCTCATTTCGTGGAACTAATCAAAAATGCACTCTTCCAAGCCAACCTAGTGAGCCTGGATATGGTGAGTTTGTTCACCAAGGTACAGTTGAAGTACTATCGGTAAACAGGGACAGAATGACTTCGGAATCATCCCTAGGAAAATGTACCAGTATACTAATAGATAACCTGATGGAGATGTTGACTTTGTATATACCTCGGAATGGGATCATACATATATCGACAGGATAAAGTATTAGCAATGGGCTCGCCATTATCACCAGCAATGGCTAAAATATACATAAAATACTTCTAAGAATTCACCAAAAAATGTCACAACTTCAACTCTCAACTCGTAGTAAAGAAAACAAGCTAATTCATAAGTGGTGACCCAGAGATATATGAACAAGAAATGGTCAGTATAAGCAGTACCATACAACGTAACAACTAACCTGCGTTCATAAAAACATTTCCAAAAAACGCAGATTGAAGGGTGCAAGAGAATAGCAACACCCAGAAAACAACCTTGGTCTGTCTACCCTATGTGAACGGATTATCGGAAAAATACAAAAGATCTGTGGTCCATATAACATAAGGATGACTTTCAAATGTGGTTCAACACTTCGAAGATCCCTGTTCCGTTTAAGACGATCAAAAGAGAAGAATATGACGAAGAACTGTGTGTACGCCATCCCATGCATTTGCTGTAAAAAATATAAAGGAAAATCGGGCTGCTCCCTTAAGATACGAATACCACACGAAAATAAATAGAAAAATCAAGTGTAGCTGACCACTTATGAATGTAAAAGAAAGATCATCATCCCCTGTGGGATAAAATTGAAATAATAGATAAGGAACACTATTGGAAAATGTGAAAACTTAAGTAATCAGCGCATAGGCTGAACCACAAAACTCTTTATGTAACCCTATTTCCAGATGGCTGGTATTAATTTTTTATTAATTTTAAAGATAAGAAGAGATTTCTCTGAAATGGAAGAATAAAAATATTTTCTCGGGAAAAGTACTCGAAGTGATAAAATTGGAGAATACAATTATTTCTGTCTGGAAAAGTAACTGAATTGATTGAATTCGGGTAAAACGATTCTAGACATAATATTGTCATCTTCTTTTGGCAAAGTATGACCCTAGGTCAAAAATGAACTGAGAGAATTTTCCTCATGGGCAATTGGACTGTTGGAAGCGGACAGGCAAATAACAGAGAGTAGTTAGTGTCAGCCATGCTGATAGCAGGCAGGAAACGTACTCTATGGTTATTAAATAGCTTTGTTTTGGTGCCGTTAAAATGTATATCCCTTTTCTTGCCCCAGTTAAGTACCGATTGCAGGTATTTTTTGAGAGCCGTTACCACTATTATTTTGTCGAACCTGTCGGACCTGTTTCTAAGATAGGAGTAAATCGTTGTGACATTAGCATAAATTTCTCGTTGGAAACTGAAGACATTTGGAAAGTCGGTGTAGAAAAAAAATAAACAACGTATGTCCAATGTTAGAGCCATGAGGGCCTGGGATTTATGTCAATTGAACGAGATGCGTGTCCATTCAACACTAACTTCATCAAACGATTTGTTAGAAACGACTGAATAAAACCAAATATTTACTAGCCTTTGAGTTTGTGGAGAAGGCCAACACACAAAACCATGTTGAATGCCTTCAAGGTATCTAGAGTCAAGGTCCAAGATTTGTCGTTCAGAAGGCCAGCACACAAAACCATGTTGAATGCCTTCGAGGTATCTAGAGTCAAGGTCCAAGATTTGTCGTTCAGAAGACCAGCACATAAGTATGATGTTGAATGCCTTCGAGGTATCTAGAGTCAAGGTCCAAGATTTGTCGTTCAGAAGACCAGCACATAAGTATGATGTTGAATGCCTTCGAGGTATCTAGAGTCGAAGGTCCAAGATTTGTCGTTCATACCTTGAAGTATAAATGCAATTATGGATATTATAAACGGAAGGGTTCGCTTTCTTTTGCACATCTTAATTTTAAATAATAGTTTTATTCTAGCTTGGTAAAACTTTTTGAGAGTGCTTCTAATTCGTTCGACAAACATTTTTCTTAATGGATATATAATTTAAGATTAGTTAAATGTCTGTAAGAAAGAGTCAAGTTTTGATATTAAAAATAAATTCACTTACTCTCCTCATGAAATCCCCCCAAAAAATGTTCGCCAAGACAGGGATCAAAGGAGAATCCATCGCTACCCCATCAATCTGACGATACATAATATTACGAAAACTAAAATCGACAGACATGGTGACAAATTTAATGTGTTCAACAAAAACATCTTCAGGTATAGTCGGAGGAGTCAAATTACTATGCTATAGCAAATCACTGCAAATATCGATAGTATACGACAATTGAACACAAGTAAAGATGCTGCACATAAATTTATCAGTGGCATCACAATTCGGAATTGATGGGTAAGGAACAGAACATATAAGGATTTTGAAATTTCAATTTCAGAATGTACTTCTGAATAAACGTAAAGAATTCATGAGTACGTGTCGTCACCTTAATAAATTTAAATTTCAATAATTATCTCCTTCTTTCATTTATTCATGATTTTAAAACTTAGTGAATCCGTAACCTTTCCCTCTTATCTGCCGCTACTAACCCAGTGGTCAAACTACATGCCTCCCAGTACCAAAAGGAAATTTACCACTACGATTCCCCTCGGCTTAACGAGTAAGAAATGTTGGTTACTAGCATTCCTCACTCCTTCCTTTACTAGCCCCTGCTTCTCGAACTGACATGTTGAAATAGCGACCCCTAAATATGATCTGAATTTACAGGGATAGATAGATAGATAGATAGATAGATAGATAGATAGATAGATAGATAGATAGATATCATTCAATCACGGCAGTGGTTGCATATATTTTTAAGTCCGACATTGAGTGAATCTAGGCAGCTTTCAAGCGTCACCACTTAATCTGTTCTCAACCAAGTTTCAAACAGTTTACAAAGTTAGATAGGACACTTCCTTAGCTTCATCTTGAAATAATTGAATTTTGGTTCTGTAGAAAAAAGTTACATCATAATATGTGAAGTCCGAAAAGGGAGACTATCTACATAAGTACATAACTGAGTCAGTGACTAACTCTTCTAATAATACATTTTATTCTTTATAACTTTTTCTGTTTAATATTTTTTCCTATGGCTTTCAACATTTAAATTCTGATGATATCTTTATTTGCTTATCAGTTATCATTTCATCAGAGCTGATTACCAGAATTAATTTTAAATATTCAAATTTTTTATTGTTTTTTTAATCAATTGCATATAATTTCTTTTACTTTATAATATTTTTAATGTGGTTTTCAGCATCAAATTTATATTGAATAAATAGCAATGCCTGGAAAAATCATGGATTACATGGGAAAATGCGCACATGAAAAGTAATATTATTAAGTTTATATTAAACCTGGAAAAGAACACGACAAGTTATTAAACCTGGACATGATATTCTGGTGAAGCAAGATAAAAAGAAATTTCTTACTTAAAATATTGCAGCTAAAAATAAAATCCGAATGCAATATTTTAAGTAAGAAATTTCTTATTTTTACTTCACTCAAATATCTTTTTCTTTACTTTTCCAGGTTTAATAACTTGTCCTGTTCTATTTCAGGTTTAACATGCACGCATTTTTCCATATAATCATTATTTTTTAACTTTTAATTATTTGTGACCCTAATTATATTCTGCTATACAGGCCCATTTCCTTTTCTTATTTACTTTTGTATTTGTAATTTCTTCTTTATTTAGTTTATTTTTAATTTTGTATATATTGTGTGTATATTATTGTGTGCATATATAGGTTCTTAGCGTCGCGTATTTGTGTGCGCTTGTTTTGTGTGCGTTGATATCTATACACTTGTTCTTGTATATTTTATTGTTTTAAATTTTAGAGTATTTTGTATATGTGTGGGTTGATGTATCTGTTCTTTAATTTTTGGGACATTTCCAGTACGGCTGTTACTTCAGTGCTAAACTGTATACTTTTCTAGCCTTCACCTCATCTCAATATTTCCACTCTGTGCTGACCTGAATTTTCTTAAATATTCTAAGTTAAATTAAACTATATCATATTTCGGGTCTGGTGATGCTTGTAGTTTTACAATTGCCGAAACAAATTCTGGATTTATAATCGTTTAGTTATGCATTGTTTTCCTCTCTTTCTCTTTCTCTCTCTCTCTCTCTCTTTCTCTCTCTCTCTCTCAGCATATATAATTTTTTTCTAAACATATGCTGTTAAATATAACAGACAATGAATGTCTTTTATGTTTAATCATGAGCCGTTCTAAACATCGTATTTTGGCTTCAATTTCAGGTGAAAATAAAGACACAATTGTCCAACGTTTGGATTTTTTTATTATGCTGATTCTAAGGTTTCGGCTTATACGAACCATTTTCAAAGATATCCACCATCAAAGATGATTTTATCTTGTGTTGACATAAAACATTGCTATGTAACGATAAGAGTCACCGAATAGCAGACGCAGGTCGTAAATTTGTAATGACGTCACAACGCGTGAGAGATCGGAATGTTAATAGAACCATATGTTTAAATGCAATGTAATGCGTTGTGACTAGATTGAAATGTGATTTTATTAAGTGTGGGTTGTTTTGATTCAATGTAGATGGCCTCCAATATCTAAAGATTCTTTTTACTGTATGTATGAGTGAGTATTATTGTGTTATCGACTAAAATCTATCTAACATTACCAACATGTGTATGTTTTTCTAAGATATGTTGTTTAATTAAACTCTGATCAGAAAGGTGACAGTTAAGTCTACGGGAGAGCGTGGTTGTAGTAAAACTAATATATGTAGTTTTTAATACTGTACATTACTATTAGTACCAGAGATACAATCTCTGAACGGGCATGTAAATTTATACACTACATTGATTTTCTGTAGAGGATTTAGTTGTGTGGTTTTAAGGTTATCAGAGTCTATGCAGTTAATTGTTTTAATTTTTTACATTTAACAGTATATGTTTAGAAAATTACACTATATATATATATATATATATATATATATATATATATATATATATATATATATATTCAAAATAATAACTAAATAAATTCTGCAAGTATCTAAGTTTTAAATTTATACTAAGATAAACTTTAAGAAAAACCATTAACAAACAGAACCTAATTCCGTTACCATCCGGCGCACTAAGGCGTTGGATAAGAGGGGGGGAAAAAAAGAAATCCGCGGAATAAAGACAAGACATACGATACTCCGCAGTAAAGAAAAAAAAACCCAAACGGAACCAACCACAAAAAAAAGAAAAGAAAGAAAGAAAAAGTGCTCGATACAAAGTACAAACGAAATGCAAAATACAAACGAAATGCAAAAGTAGAGCAAAGATACACAAGTTGTGTATTATATATATATATATATATAAACGTTGGTTTGAATGTGATAGATAGGAAACATACAAGTATTTTATTACATTTTATAAGTTCTTTACAATTTTCCGTTTGTGGAGAATAAGCCATGAATAAAATAGAAACAAGTCATTTTCATATATCATGATCTTTCCAAAGCAGTATTACTGTATGAACAGAATACAGGTTGACAATTCCATACCCATAAATCTTAAAAGCGAATATTGTTAGTGCGGAGTTTGTCGCGCAAAAACCTTACCTACGAGGCCCACGTCCCAATATAGCATTCCTAATGTTTTTAATCTTTATATATATATATACGTTGATAAATCAATAAATACGTAGCATAATAATGTAAAATATTCATTTGGCCACAAATAATTCTTAAATATAAGTAAAAATTATCCAGAGATTAAAAATTACGTAAATCCTGTTCCGTATTTGTTTCTGTATAGTGCTTTATTGCCACAATTTTTTTCAGTTTTAATTAAATGAAACAAAAAATTAATTCAATTAAACACATTTTTTCACATTTCGTCCTGTTTATACTAATCTTTTGGGAGTTCTTCAGATCTGTTCTATTTTCGTCCATTGAATCGAATGAACGATTGAAAGTCAAACCATTTTTTAATTTATACCTACATAACTATCTATAAATTTGATTGGCTTTGTTTTATTTTATTGAGTCAATGATCAATTCGATTTCTTTCTTGAATTTTTATTTCCTCTAGTTTTTTTTTTATTCCAATTCCTTGTTTTGTTTATATTGTTACTGCAGCCGTATATCCACTATTGCTATCCATCAAGTCTTTTTTACGACTGTACATCCGGGATTTTTTTAATACTGTACATTACTATTGTTATTCCTTTACTATTCATATTGTTATTCCTTCAGTGTTATTTCTTTTCCTCTTATTTTCTTATTGTTTTTCCTGTAGTCTTGTTCTTATTACTATACATCATTATTGTTCTTCCTCTATTGTTCTTATTGATTTTACATCATTCATATTCCAATTGTTACACCTCAGTTACTGTTATTTATCTTGTCTTTTCCTAATGATGGATAAAGAAATTGAACGTAGAATATAATCAAGGCTGTAAAACATAATCTATCCTGCTATTCAACCTATAGCTGGAGCGAGAAGAGACGGATTAATGCATTTACCAATGTTATTTGCACGTAAGTCAATAAAACGAATTAAGTCGGAATTCGAACTCGGTTCCCTGATTTCTCATTCCAAGCAGATATCCATTACACCACAAAACACACCCTTTAAGTCAAATCTAGCATTGCTGGCAAATTACAACGGGTAACGAACAGGCGACTAAGTGATTCAACTGTTAGACGATTCATCTCCGATAAATAATTTTCTTACTTAGCAACAGCAAAATCTGTTACCTGTTTAGAAAATGTTAACAGATGTCAATAATAAATGAAAAAAAAAAAACAGTTAATAAACGTCTGACTTATCACCGTCAGCTGCTTTCTAATTTAGAGCAGAATGATCATTTTGCATACTATACTAAGAACATTTACTGTATGTTATGGTACCCTATTTATAGGAATGTAGATGTAGAATGTCAATGTAGATGGCCTCCAATATCTAAAGATTCTTTTTACTGTGTGTATGAGTGAGCATTATTGTGTTATCGACTAAAATAAATAATAACCTACGTGACTTCCTCCGTCAATAAATAATAACCTACGTGACTTCCGGGAGCGCAGCTGTGAGGCAGTCTAGAGACAATCGTGAGGCAGTCGAGATGCAGCGTAATTATACCGTTCGGACTTACACTGCTATACTTGCTGATTACTAACACATTATTGTATATGTTGTTCTGTTATTCTAATATACTGTTGAACCTACCTTCTTGTTTCCGTATCTTACTTCCGGCCCCTAACAGACCTCAACAACTTGGCGACGAAGATTTCGCCACAACAACTCCCCAACAATGTAATATCTATAAATTATAAAAGTGAACTAGTTACACAACAGTGTAAGATTTATAACTTATAAAAGTGAACCAGTTATTCCCAATACTTTATCTTATACAGCTTTTTGCATATCTCTTTTGAATAAGTTTTCGGATAGTATATGTTGAAATCAATATCCTACCAAAATTTTCGATCGCCCACCATTTTCTTTTTAGATACTGTTCAGTGCCCACCCAACAGATTAAATCGTCCGACGGTGGGTGATATCCCCCAGGTTGGGAAACCCTTGCCTAATGGAAAAGGGCTAATCAGGTTTTTATATTAGGGTGATCGGAAAGTACGTTTTACCAAAATCTATATAAAAACAAATCACCCTAATATAAAAAATCTGGTCACTTTGACGTGATGTAATGGTGAACAAGCTTGTCTTGTTAGCACAATTACCACTGGTCCTCATACTTTCCTCATCCTCATTGGGTGCTCCATATTTTCGGCCTTGTGCCACATCTAAGCTAAGCTTAAAAAATCACCACCCTAATATAAAAACCTAGATAAATACACTAGTCAAAATTGCAAAGCGTACAATATTGTCAAACGGTCATAAGAAAAATAGCTGTATTTGTTGTCTAACAATTTTGACAATATAAATGTCAGTCTTCGTTGCGTGGGGAAAACAAACATGGTGACTTCAATCATATAATGAAACGATTTAAAATTCTATGTCGGGAAACTTTTACAACCAAACTCATACTCTTAAAATGTGTCCCCTAAATCAGTTTATGACTACCATAATATAACAAGAAATTCTTCTAGTCAATTCTATTGTAAGTATAACTTGCAAACAGAAATGCAATAAGCGATGTTCTTTTGTTAAACGACATATAAACTTCCGTGTATATATTGGCGTTCTATGCTTAACATTCGCTAGAAGGTAATGTAGTTCAGGGTTTAAAACTCTATCCATTTTTAGACTGACAGCGACGACTTGTGTTTCCTTGAATTTAAGAGGTATTAATCTATAAGCTTTTGTACTTTGTGAGTTGTAGGCCAAGGTAATAAAGATATGCAAGACAAAGGGCAAAATAGCGGACGGTCTTGTACATGTGATCCTCCTGAGAGCCAAAATAAAAAGATTGTCTTTTTCTGTAAATACGAAAGATAAAATCACATCTCCGAGGAAATTACCGAAATGGAAATCGACACAACATATTAAAATTAGGTAGCTTATGTTCCTACTTAAAACAATGATGATGATGCCGGTGATATTATTATTATTATTATTACTATTATTATAATTATTATAATTATTATTATTATTATTTCGAAAATATCCAGCGTCTGGTTGTTATTACTGGATATGAAAGACGGAGATTTTGCACAAATCGCCAGGATGTGTGGGTGGTTTAATGGATAGCAACTCAGAATGAGAAAATGGTGAGCCGAGTTCGAATTTCAGCTGGGTTTGTTCGATTTATTTATGCTCAAATACTCTTGGGGATTCAACCTACTTTCTCCAGCTATGGGTTAAATAATAGGACGTTTATCGGGATAAATCAAACTTAACAAAAAATTGTCAATACAGTATTCACTCGCAAAAAGTTAATTAGACTGACAATTCAAAACATGTTTCAGCTTTTCAATTTTTTTGTTGCTGCTATTGCTGATGCATATATCGCTTCATTGAGAGTTACATGAGTGTCTTCTTCATCCAAAATTAATTTGAGTGCTGCATTGTAGACCTTAATATTTTCGAGGTTATGCATTATTATTATTATTATTATTATTATTATTATTATTATTATTTACTATAACTCGACTATTATTATTGTTATTATTACTTCCTTTGATTGACCTCAGGTTAGTTATGGTATCATATTATTTTTCCACTGGACAATGTTTGATGAACAAATAAAAATAAAACAATCTAAGATCTCACATATTTTCCATACATAAAGCCCTTGTAAGGTGTGATGTGTACTTGTTTGTGAAAACAAGTTTTGCATTTCCTTGAGGTATGAACTATTATTATTTAATCATTATATTTGATTTCCGTTGTATGCATGTTGTTTCTGGGTTGCAGCCAGAGACCTACGCTAAAGAATCATTTAAAAATACAACGAACTAAAATCATACATATTTTACATAGATATTACTATTCTTTTTTCTCATTATTATTAGTATCTTTATTACTATCATTATTAATATTATTATTATTATTATTATTATTATTATTATTATTATTATTATCTAGCATTTATATTTTGGCATTTGTACCTTAAATTTACAGAGGTTATATTTTAGGAGTAAGTGACAAGTTCATTAGATCTTTCACAGTAACGCCGTGTCTTGAATAATCATTATGACCTCTTTGATTTGGATCTCATCCAATCAAGGCAATAGAGCCACTGAGATGTGACGGGTGTGAGAGAATATGAAACAAAGAAAACATTAATTATAGAGAAAAATAAAAGAACAAGATTATTTTTTTCAGGAGAAAAAGTCCCAAACAATTAACGTTGTCCATCGTCTATGGCAATATGATCTCGTATGAAAGTGGTTATGTGTCCTCAAGTTTGCCCATCAGAAGTACATCCAGGAACATCTATCCATACACAACATTTCACTGCAAATACCTCGATATTATGCCATTGATGACAAGAGAAACCGCTTTAAATCCTTATCAAGAGTTCGGGCTAATGACTACTAGAAAACTGCCAACCTGGTGGTTTTCACGTTAAAAAGACACAACTACTGATCAATCACATAATCTGAAATTTCTTCTTCTTTATATGCCGTGCCCCTTCAAGATATAAGCGATCTGGAACTTCCATCTAACCCTGTCTCTTGTCACTCTTAATATATTTCCTCTTGATATCTCTTCCAAACCCCGCTCCGCCATCCATTTGCTCAAACCTATCAAATATGTCATGTGCTGTCTCTCTTTCATTCTATCCGTCCTGTGTGTATTAGATTCTCCAGGCCCTCTTCCCTAATTACGTGAACGTATAATCTTATCTGTCTCTTCCTGATGTTAGGTTTTTCTCGTTTGCATCCTCACCAACACCTCGTAATTACACATGTTCCCGGTTCATATAATCCTCAGCATTCTTCTTTTGAACCACATTTCCGCTGTCCCAAGCTTCTCCTTCATCCTTGAGATCGTTTATCATTCACTGCTATACAGAAGGACAGGTATCTAGTTTTTCTTTGTTTTCCATGAGATCTTCTTGTCTCTCAGGTCTCTAGTTAGCTTTTGAAATGCGTCGTTGGCGGTGCCAATACGTCTTCAGATCTCAATGTCACATTTTCCATTCTCTGTTGGAACGCTTCCCATTGGTAGAAAGAAATTGATAGTTGAACCGATCTACTCATGTTACTAGGTTTTTATTAATGTTGGAGGGCAGTACGTCAACAAAGTAACAACGGGCTGAAAATATACAAAGCACCACATGCCCATCATCCTACATATGATGATAAACATGCAAACGTGCGCAATATGATGACATGTATTCTTTATAACAGCCCATAACTTTGCAGATGAGGCTAATTTAGAAATATCTTCAGGTTTTAGAATCCTTTGATTTCTCGAATAAAAACGAAACAACCAAAGATCACATATATTTTACATAGATAAAAACCTTCATAAGTGGGAGGTACTTGTGAGTACAAGTTATTCTATTTCTTTAAGATATGGGTTATTATTATTATTATTATTATTATTATTATTATTATAATTCTGCTGTGGTCACACTACATACTAAGTCTGCGGTAAGACCTAAGGCAGGTAGTGGTGTGCTGTTATGGCTACATTTCATGATTTGTTTTTCTACCTCTCATAACATCACTAGCGTTACATGGAGAAAGGTCTTCTTAATGTATGGGCTGTGCTTATCAAGACATTTTTTGTATTTCTCTTAAGCTGAGATTTCCAGGTATTTTTTCAGTGTGTTCTTGTGTTCCATTTTTTATCATTCCAAGCGCACCTACTATCACTAGTACTATTCTTGTTTTCAATTTCCACATTTTTATTTATCTCAATTTACAGGTCTTTATAATTTGATATTTTTTTCAAATTCCTTTGTTACTGTTACAATCCATTGAGCAAGCCATATCAGGCAAGATTTTTCTTTTCCGTTTTTATTATTATTATTATTATGTCATTTTTCATCATATTTCGATTTCTGCTTTGGTCTCACTACCAACCAAGTCTGCGGGGAGACCTAAGGCAGGTAGTGGCGTGTTGTTATGGCTCCATTTCATGTTTTTCTATCTTCCCTATCATCTCCAGCATTACATAGATAAAGTTTTCCTTAGTGTGTGGGCTGTACTTAATAAGACAATTTTTGTATATCTCTTAAGCTGGGGTTTCCAGGGATTCTTTCAATGTGTTGTTTTGTTCCATTTTTTATCATTCCAAGTGCACCTACTATCACTGGCACAACTCTTGTTTTCAATTTCCACATTTTTTCTATTTCAATTTCCAGGTCTTTATATTTTGACAGTTTTTCAAATTCCTTGATTGCTATGTTACAATCCGCTGGACATGCCATATCAATTAATAGACAAGTTTTCTCCTTCTGGTTTTTAACAATAATGTCTGGCCTGTTTGCTTCAATTTTTCTGTCTGTGTAGATGGTGTAATCCTATAGAATGGTTACATCTTCTATTTCTGTAACCGGTGCTGGGTGATGTTCATACCAGTGTTTGCCTACAGCTTTTCCATAATGTTTGCATATTGCCCAATGTAAATATTGCCCAACTCTATCGTGGCGATTTTTATATTCATTTGGGGCAAGCACAGAACAGCCTGAGATTAGGTGGTCTATTGTTTCTTGGTGTTTATCACAAAACCTGCATTTTGGATCCATATTATTATGCATAATATTTGCCTGAAAGTTTCTCGTGAAAAGACGTTGGTCTTGTGCTGCAAGAATAAAGCCTTCAGTTTCGGACTTTAATCCAGATGCACGTAACCATCGATGAGTATTAACTTTGTCAACATTGGATTTATTGGCACGTACTGGATATTGGCCATGCAGAGGTTTGTCTTGCCAGCGCTGTTTCATCTGTTCAAGAGCTTTATCTTTGGCTTTCATTTTCATATTCTTTGCCGCAATAGTCGGCTCTTGGCTTCCGTTCTGCTTTTCTACAGAATCTACTAACTGTAAATCTTGTTTGAATTTACTGCCTTCTTTTATTATTGAATATTTTTTCTTTCTTTCTTCATGTTGCCTTACTAATTGTATCATCCAATCCTTTGTTGTTTCTATGTATGTTAGTAAGCCAATAGTTGTTTTCTTGTATGACAATTCCAGCTGAATAAGACCTCTTCCACCTTCTTTACGGGGTATGTATAGACGGTCTACATCAGCCTTTGGATGATGCATCTTATGCTTAGAAAGAAGCTTTCTTGTTTTAGCATCCATTCGCCTGATGTCGTTTAGAGTCCAGTTTAAGATGTTGAAGCTATATTGGACAACTGGGATTGCAAGGCTATTAATGACCATAACTCTGTTCTGTGAATTTAATTCAGTTTTTAATATAATTCGTAGCCTTCTATAGTACTCTTTACGCACTATTTCTTTCATTTTTTTATGGTGAATGTTTTCACTCTCATTTACACCTAGGTATTTATAAGCTTCTTCTGGTTTCAATTCTTTTATTGTTACAGCAGGGTCTAGGCTAATTGAGGAGGTTTCTTGTATTGATCCACGTAAAACTGTAGCTTTAGCACATTTATTCAAATTAAATTTCATTCCAATGTCTTCGCTGAAGCATTTTACAGTTTGCAGAAGACCTTCCAGCTCATTATCATTCTTAGCATATAACTTTAAGTCATCCATGTAAAATAGATGGCTTATTTTCTTTTGGCCTATTTTATAACCACATTCTGTCTTATTAAGTTGACTGGTTAGTGCTATTAATGATATGCAGAATAGTAAGGGAGATAAAGAATCACCTTGAAATATACCTCTTTTGATGTTTATTTCATCAGACCTATAGGTTCCATTTATGTGATTGAGGTAAAGTTATTATTATTATTATTATTTTTTTATTATTATTATTATTATTATTCAGTCATACGTTGTCATATTCACCCCAAATATATAGAGGTTATAGCTTAGGGTCTCCGCTAGGACAATCTCCGATTGAGGGTATCCTAAAATATCTTGATAACTCACCTTGGCTGACACATCCGTCTAACTTAAAAAGCGGAACTCTTAATGATGTTTCCTAATTAAATCTGCTCATGATGTTTCTTAACTCTTTCCGCTCATGAATAGTGTGTCAGGTGTGTCAGCTCTAAGGGGGCTTGCCCACCAAACCATAACCAAAGATCTGAAAATTAACATGCAAATATGCGATACTTAACAGATATTTATTTCAGCTGTCTTAATTCACCGAGACAAAAGATGAGCATGTAACACATACAGTTAGTTAAAATCAGAAGCCATGTGAATCATGTTTGGTGTAAATCATGATAATTATTATTATTTATCTTTTGTATACACATTTTCTTCCGGGTCCCAACCAGAGACCTAAAGTCAGAAATGACTTCATGATATTTTCTAGTGATCATTTTTATATAAAAAAAATCCCAAGATCACACACATTTTACATAGATAAAGCTGTATTTTCGCATATAATTTTTTTCTATTTCTTTAAGGCATGGACAACTAAGAATCCCTTCAATGAGACCATCGCTACCTTTTCCAATTAATACGAGGTTCAGCTTACGGCCTATCACGTTGAATACACCGGTTCTAGCTCGATCACCGAAGTTAAGCAACGTTGAGCCTGGTCAGTACTTAGATGGGTGACCTCTTGTAAGCGTATAGTGACGGATGTGCGTTGTGGTACAGTGAATATCGGCTCGGAATGAGAAATCGGTAAGCCGAGGTCGAATTCCAGTTGAATACCCTGCATTCACTTAAGCACTGGTACCCTTGGGAAAGGTATTAATCCGTCCCTTCCCTCCAGTTATGGGTTAAATATCAAGGGTAGGACTTGGGGACCCTGCTCTTAAAAACAAATCCCAATGAATCTTGATACTTGAAAAGAAAAATGTTGTAAAAATAAAATAACCTTACTCAAAAATCATTGGTTATGACCTTAAATGATCCCATAAGGGTTGATAGGTCGTTAAGCCTCAAAACACACAAACACACACGGTTCTCCGACTGGAATTATTAATGTCCTCATGTGCCACATTTTTCAAAAGTTTCACTTCTAAGATGTTTTAAAGATCTTCAAAAATACATACAATCTACAGAAACTGCCGTTTCAATAAGAAAGCTCATTCTGTCTGTATTGTAAAGTCACATGAAAATGTTACAGGTCTTGTCTCTGTAACTGGGCCTCGGTGATGCTCATACCAGTTTCTTGTGGTTTCTTTCTCGTCAAAGTTGTATATTTTCCCGCGTAGATATTGGCCTACTTTATCAAGTTTTGTATTCAGTTGGTGCTAACATTGTGCAATCTGTACATGATGGTCAGTTGTTTCTGGATATTTATCAAATAATCTGCATTTGATATGAATGTAATTTTTCATATGTGTATGTGTGCTTGATAATTCCTAGTTAGCAAGCATTGGTCCTGTGAAGTAATAATAAAACCTTGTATTTCAGCTTTTAACCCCGCACTACATAACCACTGATAGCTATGGAGTTTGTAAACATCAGCTTGTTTAATAAGGGAAGAGTATCGACCATGAAAAGACTTATCTTGCCATCGTTATCGTATTTGGTACATTGAATTTTATTTTGCTTTTTTTTTTAGGTTTTTTGCCGCTGCAATTGGTGTATTACTGTTTCTTTGTACTTTACGCTTAAAATGACAGACCGGAAATACTAAAATCCGAAACATCGAATCCATAGCTAAATCCGCGGCTAGAAAGATCGGCTCACTGTTTAGAGTCAGAAATTTTTTCCCGTCTGAATCCATCCTGCACATATATGAATCTACCATCCGCCCATATGTTGAATACTGCTGCCACATCTGGTCGGGTGCCTCTGCTATTCAACTCTGGCTTCTTGACCACATCCAACGGATAATCTGCAATATAATCGATCTCAACCCAGCGCAGCTGCAGTCACTTTCTCCCCGGGGCAATACGTTTTCCCTATGTCTCTTCTACAAATATTTTCACGGCTTCTGATCCAAGAACCAAGCTCACTGGTGCTCTCTCTGCATGGATTTACGCGGGCTACTAGACTAGCAACTAGGTCGCACCCTTTTAAGGTGAAACCAATAAAATGCAAACGCAACTTCTACTTCATCAGCTTCTTTTCTCGCATTTTCCGCCTGTAGAATTCCCTTCCGTATTCTTACTTCTCCAACAGCTACAATCTCCAAGAATTTAAATGTAAAGTCAACTGTCAGCTCTTATCTCTCTGACTCGCATCCTTTCCCTCATGTTCTTTTCTCCGTCCACTCTAATCACATCAGCTCTCATCACACAGGTATTCTCATCCTTCTCTTACTTATTCTCTGACACTCTATAACCTGTTACTCATTCTCACCACTTTTCTCCTATGTAACCCCATGTGCACCAGTGGCAGTAAAACTACCTTGCTTGGGTTGAAATGATAAAAAAATAATTCCATTTTGAATTTGTTGGCTTTCTTTATAACTGAATAAG
Source organism: Ascarosepion bandense (assembly GCA_037127315.1). Lineage (NCBI taxonomy): Eukaryota > Metazoa > Mollusca > Cephalopoda > Sepiida > Sepiidae > Ascarosepion > Ascarosepion bandense. The sequence goes on along the minus strand of JBBBDQ010000460.1, from coordinate 6,901,974 downwards.
ATTTCCTATAGCTTTAATATTCTTCGACACGTATCATCATCCAGTCTTCTGTAGTTTTCAGGCAATTCTGTTGTAGTTTTGTAAAATACTTCTAGTTGAACTAATTCTCTGTCTCTTTCGGATCTGAGCACGTACAGACATTATTATTATTATTATTATTATTATTATTATTATTAAAAGAGTTCATTTTAATTATTTTTAAGAATTATTTTAAAAGTACTATTATATTTAAAAATTCAGTATTTGTCTATATTTCTGAGATGAAGTAGTATTCACACTGTTTACATTATTCGGACTATTGTCTGCATTTTTGTTGCCATTTGTACAACGTTTCGGCCATTGTACGCTCCGGCCTTCTTCAGGTGATAGCAATTTCGAACCGAACCCTTACGGACATATAGCCCAGTAGATATAGACGTTGGTTAGTTCCAGTGACTTGACCCAAAGAGTTGAGACTTCAATACCAGGCTACAGTAGTGGTGAGCAAGTAACTTAGAGAGTCCGGTTAGAGGGCGATAACTCATGACACTAAAAGAGGCTTCACGCAAGGAATGAGAATGATATACCACAGGGATCGTTATAAAGAGTTCGGTTCGAAATTCTTAGCTCCTGAAGAAGGCCGAAGCGTATAACGGCTAAAACGTCGTACAAATAGCAACAAAGATGAAGACAATAGTCCGAATAATGTAAAATGTGTATTTAAAGATTCATTGATATTTCTTCTTATTTTTTAAAATTATGGCTATTATTAAAATATTGTTGTTATTGGTAAAGATATTATTATTAAGTAATTACTTTTTTTAATCATTATTATTATTATTATTATTATTATTATTATTATTATTATTACAATAATAATTCTTATTTTTTATAATTTTTATTCATTTTATGTAATTTGTCGTCGTTGACTACTTATTTTGTATTCTTTATTCTCTAGCACTGCCATTTTCTCTCGGATTTTTGCTTTCATTTTTCATGCGCAAAATCTTTCTTCTCTTTTTGTTTTTCTCGAGATCTCTAATACTGCAATATTGGCATTCTGGAAAATCGGTTCCGCATCACTGAATTAACTTTAAGTCTGCTTTCTGTATAAGTAGCATGCTAAACCATGCATCAATTGCCTTAAAGTCGAAATATGAATTCCAAAATGAGGCAGAGTCTGCTGAGTGTTTCGAATCATTGATTTTAAACTGCATTCGAATGGTGAAAGGCATCCTAAAAGGACATGCCTTCACATGTATTTAGCGTTGGTCTTTTTCTTTTCTTACATCGATATGCAACTGGTCCTGGATGAGATAAGTATCTTTTTACGTTACAAAAGAAATGCACATATAACAGCAGGTCGAAGGATGTCATGCAAGTTGGAGTAATGAAGCAGAATGTGCACAAATGACTGACTTTCGGAGTTTTATTTTGGTTGGTTGCATGCATGTCCTGCCATTGTGCAATTTTGACATCCAAGTTGCATTTACGCACCAGGAAAGAATCAGTCAGTCTGCAAGCACTTCACTGACCAAATAAACAAAAAAGGTTCTGTTCTTAATTTTAGTATTGCTTTTCCTTGGTTATTTTGAATGACAGAATATCACTTGACCTGTGACTCGAAGTCAAAAATTCAAATCTCGTGTCTACAGATAAATGTCATACACTTCTAAAAAGCAAAAATCAACAGACAGAACCTTATACCTAAAATCCCAGTAGTAATGCATTTATAAACAAAAGTATAACCTGATTATATTACTGAGATTAAGTATTCTAATTAATCAAATAAATAAATTCAAACAAATAAATTTAAGTAAATATGCCAGTGAATACCATTTCGTAACTGTCTGTAAGATTTCGTTTAGGTTTGTTAATTGAGGATATGAACCAGATGAGATATGAATGTTCTAAGGAAATCAAGAAAATGTGTATTTATATGGTTTAATTCAACTTTGTCAAGACACGTCATATATAAAAGCAGCATCTCATGGGTGTTCCAGACTTGAATCTTGCCAGAAGATAAATATTTTCCTAACAATATTTCGAAAATAGGGAATATATATAAATGTACTGTTTAATTATAGAAAAAAGAGTATCCATTAAAATAAGAATATACATTAAAAATAATGTTGAAATAAGTTAAAAAAATTTCGTTGATCTGACTATTGTCCTCATCTTTGTTGGCATGTTTCAGCCGTTGTACGTTCCTACTTTCTTCAGAGGATTAGAATTTTAAACTGAACACTTTATTTTGATCACTGCATCATTATCATTTCTCATTGCATCAGTTATGCTACTTCCGGATAAAGTAGTTCCGGCTGCTTTATCAATGAATGCTAAACGTTTCCTTAGAAGAAACTTTTTCCATTACCTTGGGTGGAAATATAAACAAAAAATAAAAATAAAATATACATTTCACAGAAAAAAAACATTTATATTGATTCTAGCTATCAATACATCGTCATGAATATTTATCAACTACCACATAAAAATTACATAGTTGGTCAATGTGTTAGTGGGGAATTTCGTGTGCAATGAAAAGTATTTTATAAATTTTAACGAAAACAGTACTGAGTGTACGGGCAATGAATGGGACTTTTATACGGAAACATTATCATTAACATTACCGTTTGTTCTTGCAATGCCAGTAATTCAAACAAACTTGTTACTAGCTTAGCTACTATTTACCTCCTGCGTTTACCATCATTGAGTTTTATATACAGAAATTTCAACTCTTTCTGATTGTATGTATACATTTCTTTATAGTTCTTTTTAACACCTCCCCTTTGCTCATAAGTCCTGTCTATGCTAGTCTCGGTATTTTTCGCTAGGGCCACTTGGTTTCAAGTCACTCCATCAGCTCTAAAGTGATTTTCCACCATCTAATTATCAGAGAATTTGCTCGGGGTTTTGGTAGTTATGTTGAAACCGTAAGGTCAAGTGCTTTTTCAAAAAAGTATGAGGTTGCCGTGAAGTGTAAGTTAACAAAATAGGAAGTAGGTATTGGTTTTTGTTGTATTTGTTTAACAGGATTCATGCTTGGTCAATTTTGCCAATAAACGGGAATAATGAATATACAATTAGAAGAACGAGGGCGGACGTTACGGGAGCCTGTAATGTTATATGATGACGTTGTGGCGCAGAAGTGGATGCATCATCCCTGCAACGTCTGTAGGTTTGGCACCTTGTAGAAAACGTAAAATTGTTATGGCATATGATAAGGTAGAAGTTACAAAAAGACCTGATTTTTGTTGGAATACTACTAAGTGTTTCGGAGAAATAAACAATCAGAAAAAACAACATTTTTCATTTATTTTTGCAGCACCCTGTGTGTCAACTGAAATTGTTGTTCGCAATATCAAAGCATCTGATGTTGATCTACCAGTGACTCGATTTCGGTAGAGTTTGTGTGAAGCGTCTTGGAGAAATGCATAAAAGTGCGCAAACGATCACCCGAAATTATGTTTGTCGTTGATTTTTGAAGAACTCTGTACATTGATCTAAAAAAGTTTTGTGTACATCAAAGGTTCAGACTTTGATCTACAAGTTACCCAATAGCAGCTGAATTCGCATAAGGTTTCTCGGGGGAGAAAAGTTCGTAAATTCTAAGCGTTTCGGTGATTTCTGCCGCACCCTGTAAATCGATTCGAAAATGTTTTTAAGCACATCAAACTTTCCTGTTATGACCGACAAGTGTCCCAATTTTGTTTGAAATCAGGCCAAGGGTATCAAAGAAGTAGGGCTCGTTAGCATGGAGATATACACGCGCACACGCACACACACACACACACACCCCCACACACACACACAGATATATACATTTATATATTTTTTTAATCATTTCACCCCGAGCAAGGCGGAAACGCCACTGATGTGCAGGGGGGCTACATAAATGTAAAAATATTAATTAGAAAAGAGTGAGGAGTACAAACTAGTTAGAAAGGAACAATAGAAAGCTGAGAAAGCAGGTGCGATGACAGATACATGGGCGGAGAGAAAGTGAAGATTATACAGGGGAGGGGAGAGAGCTAGAGTCCAGTGGTTAGTAGATGAGTATTGACTTTGCATTTAAATTTCTGGAGGTTGTAGCCGTCAGGAAAGCAAGAATACGGGAGCGAGTTCCACAGGCGGGAAGTGCGAGAGAAGAAGCTGCAGGAGTAGAATTGTCGTCTGCATTTGGCTAACCTGACTGTGAATGGGTGGGACCCAGTTGCCAGTCTGGTTGCACCAGTAAACACCTGTTGAGGAGGCATCAGTGACTTAAGTTCGACTGAGCAAAACCCATGAAAGTATTTATAGAACAGACAAAGGGAGGCCACATTTCGACGATGGGGAAGTGGCTGCAGTCGAGCCGCCAGATCAGTACCTATCACATTACAGACTCTCCTTTGGAGCCTGTCAAGAACACTGAGGAGAACGGCAGGGGCACCTGACCATAAATGGCAGCTGTACTCCATGCACGGACGGATGGTTGACTTGTATATATGCAGGATGGATTCAGGTGGAAAAAACATCCTGGATCGACATAGTGACCCAACCTTCTTAGCAGTAGATTTTGCTATGGATTCAATATAGTGGTTCCATTTGATATATATATATATATATATATATATATATATATATATATATATATATATATTTATCTGTTCAGCGTTTTCTTTTAACGGGGATTTTATATGTCTTAATATTTGTCAGCACTCTGGAAGACATTTTTGCCATTCCTATGCCCCTTTAGATTTCTATGTTATATTTTTGTCTTCTGATACTAGACTACACAGATTGTTATATTTCTGTATCTTCACGATTATGACGTCCCCATTATGTAACTCATGTATCGAGTTGTCTCTTTTGCACTGCTGGAAGGATTCATCTTGGATGCCACTCAGCTCAGTCATTAGAGCCTTCTTGATAGTCTACACACCTTCAAAATCGGTCTCCCTAATGACTGAGCTTGAACTTGGGAAAAAGTAAAACAATAGCACGGACCAAGATCAGGTGAATGAGGAGGTTTTTCTGTCAGATGCTCAAGGGCATTTTGAACAGGGGGCATTTTCCTAGTGAAGCGGCCACGATTTTTCATTTCACGAAAGCGTAAAAAAGAAAAATACAATGGATGTATAAAGCTAAGATTGCAGCTACTCCGAAGATTTGAATTTTAATTCCAGTTGAATTCGTCGTATTCACCTACGCGCAAATACCCTTGGGAAAGATATTAATCCGACTCTTCTCCCAACACCTATGAGTTAAACAGCAGAACAGATTGGCACTATTTACATTATTCGGATTATTGTCCTCATCTTTGTTGCCATTTGTACGATGTTTTGGCCGTTGTCCGCCCCGTCCTTCTTCAGATGCTAGGAATTCCGACCCGAACCCTTTATTATGATAACTGAAGTATATTATTCTTATTCAGTGAGTGAATAATTTTCTTGTAGTCATTGGTTATCTCCCTCTAACCCGACACACTAAGTTACTTGTTCACCACTGATGTAGCTTAGTATTGAACTCACACCTCTTGGGGCCAAGTCACTGGAACCAACCAACGCCTATATCCACTGGGCTATGTGTTCTTAAGGAGATATAAACAAATACTGAAGAACAGATTGGGTTCTGCAGCCTTAATTGGCAACCAATTTACTGCAGAGAGTAATGGCAACCTACTGCAGGAAAATCTTCTGACTGACTCCTAAGATAACTTGTTAGATGATACCACAATCCGCTTGTCTCTCATTTTGTTATAAATCACACAGCACCTAGTCCCTTTCTTTTTAGAGAGGCCATGTTATATCGTCCTCCTTAATATGGGATGATGATGCTTTAATTTTTAAGGAAGGACATTGGTTTGATTGAGTTTTAGGTAAGTAAAGACATGAACATAGCTAGTCCCTCCCTGTCAACTCTTCTTTTCCAATTCAGCAGCAAAGTGAAGTTATAGTTGGCTAATGGAGGGCCGTTTGCAGAGGTAACAGCTTCAGTACAAGACATATCCTTCTCAGTATTCCTTCTCTTACACTGGCCGCCAACCAAATACATTTGCGTACCAGAACATTTGCGTCACTAGTCAAATGAGTTTCTAGATCATTTTAAATCGTTTTTGTATTGAACTCACAACTCTTTGGTTCAAGTCACTGGAATAAATTTTGAAAAAAAAGCATCAGTAGTAATCATAATTTTTTAAAATAAATAAAAGGAATTTAAAAAAAAAAGTTTATTTTTGTTATAAATCCAATGACAGATTAACAGTGTTAAACTATATATCAAAAACTGAAAATTATCGTACTTTCACAAATCCATTAAAAGTTATAAATGTTGTGAGCTATCTCTTTTAAGAAATTTATCTTGTTTTTTCAGGAGTATACTTATGTAATAACGCCATAATTCTCTTATTCGCAGTTTTATTTTTTAGTTGTTATGTAAACTATTTTTTTTGTTTTTTTTAGATTAATTAAAAGTTGGTTTGCAATTAGCAACTTTTAAGAAAATAAAGTAACTAAAAAAAAAATTACTAGAGGTACGCAGTTATCCAGCGACGCATTTGTCTCGGGACGCAAATGTCCGTTACGCCACCAAATAAAGAGAGTCCGCCCTGCTCTGTTATTTAAACCATAGTTATGAAAAGATAAATAACATGTAGTTCTTTGGATATAACAAACGAACGTAACATCGACTGGACTACACTAATTCCGCGTCTATTAGAGTAGAGGTTTATCCTATTTTTTCTGTTTAGGAGTAGATTTGCAGTTCCTTCATGTGTTTCTACTGTCTCTGTCACTCCAAGTTACCTGTTGCTTCTTAGTCTCATTATCCCCTTGCTTGGAGTAAACTAATAAAAAAAAACAAAATAACAGAATTTACCGACAAGGTAATTCCACGTATGCTATCCACATACTGATTTGAAAAAAAGTAACTACATAATTCATTAATCCACATAACTACATAATTCATTAATCCACATAACTACATAATTCATTAATCCACATAACTACATAATTCATTAAATCACATAACTACATAATTCATTAATCCACATAACTACATAATTCATTAATCCATAACTACCGCATTCATTAATCTGTATTACATAATTCATTAATCCACATATACCATTAATAAATCACATAACTACATAATTCATTAATCCACATAACTACATAATTCATTAATCCACACTTAACTACATAATTCATTAATCACATAACTACATAATTCATTAATCCACATAACCCATAATTCATTAATCCACATAACTACATAATTCATTAATCACATAACCATAATTCATTAATCTACATAACTACATAATTCATTAATCCACATAACTACATAATTCATTAATCACATAACTACATAATTCATTAATCCACATAACTACATAATTCATTAATCCACATAACTACATAATTCATTAATCACATAACTACATAATTCATTAAATCATAACTACATAATTCATTAATCCACATAACTACATAACCAATTCAAACAATCACATAACTACATAATTCATTAATCCACATAGCTACATAATTCATTAATCCCATAACTACATAATTCATTTAATCACATAACTACATAATTCATTCAATCCCATAGCTACATAATTCATTAATCCACATAACTACATAATTCATTAATCACATAACTACATAATTCAGTAATCACATAACTACATAATTCATTAATCCACATAACTACATAATTCATTAATCCACATAACTACATAATTCATTAATCACATAACTACATAATTCTGACAATCACATAACTACATAATTCATTAATCCACATGCCAACCACCAATTCATTAATCCACACCAACTACATAATTCATTAATCCACATAACTACATAATTCATTAATCCATAACTACTATTCATTAATCCTTTTAACTACATAATTCAGTAGAAATCACATAACCATAGTTTATTTAATCCATAACTGCCATTCATTAATCCACATAACTACATAGTGTTAATCCACATAACCCATAATTCATTAATCCACATAACTACATAATTCATTAATCCACATAACTACATAATTTCATTAATCCACATAACTACATAATTCATTAATCCACATAACTACATAATTCATTAATCCACATAACTACATAATTCATTAATCCACATAACTACATAATTCATTAATCCACATAACTACACGTTAATTAAAATACACATACATAATTCATTAAATCACATAACTACATAATTCATTAATCCACATACTGATTTGAATAGTAACTATTATGACTGATTCTTTCAGAATAACCCTCCTCTTCTAAGGCGAGTAGATAATCCCTGCTCAGACATACTGTTTGTTCAACTTTTAGTTTATACTAGCTTTTCAAGGGTGGGGGAAGCATCTCGGGGTGTTGTAATGGTTAGCAAGCTTGTCTTGCTAGAACCATTACAATTGAGCAGTGAGTGCGATCCTCACTGGGTGTTCCATACTGTCGACCTTGTGACACATCTAAGTTGCTCTAAGTAAATCACCATACTAGCTATGCAGGATTTATTTGCAGTTTCTGGGTGAGGTGGCATAGTCTGTCGTGGTCAATAGTTGAACATGAGCAGTATTCTCAGATCTTCGATCACGATGGCTTGATTCGGACTCTCTATATCAAAGTTTTTTTAATCGTTTCACTCCAAGCCAGGCATGAACGCTACTAATGCACAGGGTTTTACAGTAAAAAAAAAAACTGGGAAAAGGGGTTCTTTCATCAGAAAGGATAAAAGATGAACGATATTCAAGAAGATAAAAAATAGTAATTGATGTTACATTTTTGGAGATTGCAGATATCAGGGAAACAAGTAAACGGAAGCGAGTACCACAGGCAGGAAGTGCGAGAAAATAAACATGTGATTGAGTAGGTTTTAGGAAAGTATGTTTTTCGATATCCGAATTATAACGTCCACCTTTCTAACGGCAAGGTTGGATTAAGGAGGTCTGAGGATGGATCAGTTGCAATGAATAAACAAAACACATTGGCATATAATGATATTTTTCTGCCCGTGACGTACCGGTTTGAATTCAAAATTTCCCTCCTCCTATACGAGCTGCCAATCAAGTCCAGAAAAGCCATCTTCCTGCTGTTTAATCAATAGCCTTAAAAGTGTTGGCACGAATTGAAATGTAACATACACAAACAAAATTTGAAACCGGTTAGCCATACGCGTGTTCATGACTTCGGATAACAGGGCTTTTGAGAATTACACTTTCTTTAATATCTATGACTTCTTACGACTTCTTGAGGAATCTAGTGAAATAGTATCCTGTTACATACATGTGTTTTGAATTCGGTATTGTTCTTCTAGGATGTGCGTTGTGGTGCAGTGGATATCGGCTCGGAAAAAGAAATCGAGGAGCCGAGTTCGAATTCCATTTAAATTCTCTGCAATCACTTACGCACAAATACCCTTGGGAAAAGTATTAATCGTCTCTTCCACCCAGTTATAGATTAAATAACAGGACAGATTGGGTTCTATAGCCTTGGATGTCAACCAGTCTTCTGCAGAAAGTAATGGCAACCTACTGCGGGATAATCTTCTGCCCAGTCAGTCATGTCTCTTTCGAGATGATCATCCAAGCGTGTATCACGTATGGCACTTAACTGACTGACTGACTGTCCTACTAGACTGGCTGTCTTCTAATGTTAAAGAAATCAGACAGCCTGCAATACAGGGAAGAATACCTGTATTAACGCTATTCGTAAGGGCAGTATTTTTTTTAAATTTTATCACCCCATGCAAGGTAGTAAAGCGACTAAGACACAAGGGGTTACAGGGTGTAGAAGAATTAGGAACAAAAACATAAATAATGAACTGTGAGAGAAATGAGTAACCAGGGGGACAGCAGAAAGCGATTGACACTGTATTTACATTGTGGCAATTGAAATTAACTGGAAAGCATGGAACCGGAAGAGAGTTCCGCAAACGAGAAGTGTTATAAAAGGAACTGTTAGCATAAAACCTACGGCTACAACTAGCCACTTGAACAGTAAATCTATAAAATCTTGGTACCGGTCTAGTACTGCACTTAAATTCATGTCTTGGTATCATAGCGAAGAACTAATCTGAACAATTAACTTGAAAGTATTTATTGAAAAGACACAGAGTGGTAATATTACGACAGCGAGAAAGTGACGGAAGCCGGGCTGCCAGATCGGAACCAATAATATTGCTGATTCATTTTAGATTTTTTAAGAAGCTCAAGGTAAATGACAGGGACACTCGACCATACATAGCAGCAGTATTCTAAATATGGACGAATGATTGACTTATAGAAATGTAAGATAGATTATTGAGAAAAAAATTTTCTCGCACGACATTGTGAACCAAATTTCTTCGAAGGTGACTTAGCAATGGAGTCGATATAATCTACCCACTTCATGTCAGTTAAGAACATTATCCTAAGAAGGTGCAACGAATGACTTTCCGGCCATGTTGATGGGAGGAAGAAAAAAGTCTCTCAGTTGATTAACGGAGAGATGTTTTGTTTTGGAGGCGTTAAAATTTTCAGCCATCTTTTGCCCCAATTTAACCTTGTCGGACTGATCATCCTTACTATCGAGGCAGAAGTAAATGGTTGCGTCATCAGCGTAGTTACCAGGCTGAAAGCTGATGTCATGAGAAAGGTCAGTAATGAAAATTAAAATCAAAAATCGGAACAAGAATGGATCCCTAAGGTCATCAGCGTTAGTACGAAAGGATCTAGTCAAGTGGCCGTTCTGAAAAACCTTCATTTGACGATTAAATATGTGTTAAAAATGTGTCTGGACACACCGTAACTTTCAAGAGTGTGGAGAAGACCTGTATGCCAAACTTCGTCAAAAGCATTCGAGATGTCCAGTGCTACAGCCCGGGCTTCACCGTTTTTATTTAGAGCATTAAAGACTTTTTCGGCAATTACCGACAGTACATCAGCAGTTGACCTGGGGAAACGAAAGCCATATTGCCTGTCTGAAAGAAAATCATTAGATGAGTAATGAAGAACTAATTCGGCATTGACAATCCGTAAGTGAATGCGGTAGACTAGTTCGAAAAATCTACCTTTCCGCGCCAGTAACCGTTATACTGCCCGCCCACATAGTTTTGTAGGAATTTTCATGTAGAATTCCGACAATCTTTAAGCTTTTCCATCATGCGAATTTAAAAAAAAGTTTCATCAGTTTTTAAACATAATTTCTGTTTTCAGGTTTAAAATATTCTTATTAGCTGTGTGTCTGTTTTGGTGACTTTAGGTACGTGTGTGTATATGTACGTGTGATTCTATTTGTGTATTGGTTTCTTAGCCCATGTTTACTTATGTGAAAAGTTTGTGAACTATGTTGTATATATCGCTTTACACGCTCACACACACACACACACACACACACACACACACATATATATATATATATATATATATATATATATATTGACATAAATGTAAATGTGCGCTGTTGCGTCGCTGTGTGTTTGTGTCAAAAGAGGTGTTTCTCGTTCCTCTTTCCAGCCTTCCCTCTTCTGTTTGTTTCCCGGTTCTGTTGCCGTTGGTAACCCGAGAGAGAAGTAAAGCGTTTTTGAACTTTGGCTGCGTAGGTTACCTCCCTTTGAGGGAAATTAGCCTTCACACGCGGTCTTTTGATATTTTGGACGCAGCCAAGAGCTATGTTTACCCCCTGCAGTAAAATATCCGCTTGATTGTATAGAGATAGAGGTATAAGAAGCATCACACAGACGTACATCAACACTCATGCTACACACTTCCCTACACACGCACGCGCGTATATATGTGCGTGCTATGACCGTATGTATGCATGTACGTGTTTTTATGCTAGATAAATGCAATAACATAACTGTCCTTAAATATGATGTGTATCACTAGATAAATAGAAAGAAATTAACTGAGGCGGAAAATTATAAACTTAAATTCCTATACATAACTATATATGTGTGTGTTCATCTGTGTGTGCATACGTTTATATGCGTTTATATGTTCGTGTGTTTAAACGCGTGTGTGCTTATGTGCGTGCGTGTGTGTAAAAATTCAGATATAAACAAAATATATTTCTAAGGAAGCAATTTGATAAAAGACAAAAGGAAAACATTTCTTTACCAACGCATGTCGTCCTCTGATGGACTTTATCAATTCAAATAAAAAGATATTATTTAAATAGCATACTAATTATATGAATATTTTCATAATAAAATCCTTACATTTGCCTTCATAAAATTCTTCAGAGAACAAAACGTTTCAAGAAACCAATGTTTTCTTTTCTATATATATATATATTGAAAACACAAATAGAAGTTGTTCCAACGAGAGAAACTGGTATAGGTGAAATAAGTGTAAGAAATCGTGAACGGTTTGTTTAAAGTATAGATTTATTGTTATTATTATTATTAATATTATTTATATTTTGTATATACATTAAGTGTTCATAATCATGTTTGTGTCGCTACATGTGTTTCGAGTCCAAAGTTGACTCTTCAGGAGAATAAATTTCAAACGAATCTCGATATTTAGAATTTTATTCTCCTGAAGAGAGTCAACTTTGGACTCGAAACAGATATTGCGATAAAAATACAATTATGAAAACTTAATGTATTATACTGAAGCTATCAGGAGATGGTTAATGTAAACATTAACCATCTCCTTGAATCGGCCTTGTGTCATACATAACTGCACTCCATACAGCTTACAAGTTTTATCCAGAATTATCAGAAGGTTGTCAGCAAGTTGAATTTTTGTTGATGAGTGTCAGCAACTTGATTTTTGTGGATGTGTGGAAGCATAAAGATAGAAATTTATTAATAGAAAAGATTAGATAAATTGTAGAAATTAATGTTCAATGAGAAAGTTAAGGGTATCAAGTGTTGTAAAAATATTCGTAGTAGTAACTTTTTGGAAAGAGATTATATGTACGTATGTGTGTATCCAAGTATGTTTGTTCGGTAGGAGTGTCTTTGAAGTATTCGCTGAGTCTTAAATTGTCCGTTTGTTATCAAGTATAAGATGAGGCATATGTGAATGTTGAGAATGGAGAAGAAGTAATCAGCACACAAGAAAGAAGGAGAAAGAGAACGAGTGTGTTACGCGACCTTATGTCCGGGTCAAGTTTCAAGTGTAATAATAGAAATGAGTTATTAAATGAAAGAACAGAAATTATGACTAAGTGTAAACATACCAAAAAATATCTATTAGGTTCAAACAACCATGGATGAAAACATTATCATTTTTTCTAATTTTAAAAATTGCGCGTTCAAAAAAATCTCCGTAATTAAGCGTTCTTTAAAAAAGAACGGTAAAAACCGTAAAATCAGTTATTGCAAATCGCCTGAAAACACCACATGGTAGAAATAACTCGTTTACAAATGAAGAGTATATATATATATATATATATATATATATATATATATATATATATATATATATACAGGGTGGCCCAAAAGTAAGTATACAGTAAGTGTAATTCTAATGAATCAAGTTCCACAGTTAAAAAACCAGCCTAATTTACATAACCTTTATTAACAACAAGATGAGCAGTCCGTGAGTATCTTGAAAAAACTTTTTCTGAGAAACGGATTAGCAGAAGAGGTTCAATTGATTAGCCAGCACGTTCACCTAACTTGACCCCAATGGGTTTCTTCTTTTGGGGAGTACTCAAGGACAAAGTTCAGAGCTGGAAACTAAAAAATGTTAATGATTTGAAAAATTTCATAATAGATTCATATCAAGATATAAGTACACAAAGAGACTTATCTAAAAATGTTTACCGAAACTTGTGGTGTAGCCTTCAAAGCTGTGTAAATTGTAATGGACAACAGTTTGAGCACCTGTGTTGATAAAATTTCATCGCATTTGAGTTATTGCACACCTAAAATTTAATTGTCACTGCAATAATTGTATTAGTAAATATAAAAATGTGTATGATATATATATTGTCATAACAAACATCAAAAGCTTCTTGAGGCACCAATTTTTCTGCCAAATGAAAGAATTCGGGTTTTATATTAGGACTTTTTTACATATATAACAAGTTAATGATTATTATAATAACGTTAAAAGCTTCAATTGCTTTTGAAAATCTACTCTAAAATATCATTTTTACACCACAGATTAGATGTTAAAATGAAGGGAATTCAACCGTTTTCTTTGAAATTTTTATTAAGTATGTTAGTCTCTTTTAGTATAATTTCCATAAGTAAAAGTGAGATTGGGAAAATCCTATATATCCTAATGATCATATATATATATATATATATATATATATATATATATATATATATATATGATCATGTCAAATCTGTAAACCGAGGGAATAATCCAAATAGATTTTTTTAAAATTATTAAATAGATAGATCCATGCAGAAAGCTCAATGGATATTATCCAGAGCAATATAATATACATATAGTAAAAACTCAACGCATCATATAAGGTAGATATAAACTAAAATTTATTTCGACGGGAATGTTTTTGGTTCCCATCTCACCAGTAGCAAATTACAAATGTTTTAATTTTATTAGAACATAAAAAAACAGGAAGTCAATTGGCATTATCCAGACAATTTTTTTCTCTGCTTGTTATAAAACTAAGGTCATAAGTGTTAGGGGTGAGAGTTAACTTTCCATCGGTCAATTGCAAAATCATGATACATATCAAAACAACTCTATATATATAGTGATAGATGTGCATATAAATAAATCCACGCGAATCCACACATATATACGCGCACACATATAAAAACATATAAACACAAACACACATATATACACAAACTTATGTACACAAATGCACATAAACTTTCAAACAAACCTCATAAATACACACAATTATCTACACACTTATACACACATTTAGAGAATTATATACATATACATGTGCATTGTGTCGCAATGGATATCGGCTTGGAACGAGAGCCGAGTTTGAATTCCAGTTGAATTCTCTGCAAATACATTCTACGCGCAAATACACGTGGGAAAAATATTAATCGTCTCTTCCCTCCAGTTATGGGTCAAATAACAGGGTAGATTGGGTTTTATAGCCTTGGTTGGCAACCAGTCTACCGCAGAAAGTAATAGCAACCTACTGCGGGATAATCTTCTGCCTAGTCAGTCATATCTCTTTTGAGACATGATCGCCCAAGCGAGTGTTACTTAACTGACTGACATATATACAGGCATATATGTCAAATAAATAAAGCAAAACCAACCCGAATTCTTACAACAAGTAAATGAAAATAAACGGAACCCTAGAATAAAACCAAATTCATCTTTAAAAAGTAATTTAAATCTATTTTATGACATTGAAAAATGATCTTTTTCATCTTATTCTGGCATTTAGAGTGCCAATAATTTGTTTAATTATTTGGTAGGAATTGCTGGAGTTAACATTAATGTAGACTGGCTTTTCACTGTTTTTGTGATAAGGCCTAAATGTGTTATTTAACAAGAAGCTCGTCATCTCTATATAAACTGATTTGTTTAGAGTCAATTAACGTAAGGGTGTTTAAAATGTAAATCTGCAATTTGAACGGAGCAAAATGCGCCCATAGTGACGTCGAAATTATTCTAGTCACTTTTAAACCATGTGGCATTATTATTAGATAATAATAACTTAATAATGAGCTATATATATATATATATATATATATATATATATATATATATATATATATATGGTTGTGTGGGTATATATATTGATTGTGCCGTTTTGTTATGTTCCAAGAATTGTCCTGATAAAATTAAAGCGTTTGGAATGATGAAATAAGTACCCAAAATTTATCTGTCGAAATAAATTATACCTCATATTTATAAGACGCGTTATGTTTTACATATATATATATATATAGTGATGGATTGTTTAGTTACTTAGTTTTTGGTCATAATAAAATTAGACTACTACACATTCGTATTAGAAAGTGTTCAATACAATTATAATGTAGAACTTTTGAATGTTTTCCATTTGTAAACGAGTTATTACGCGACCTAGGTTTCTACCATGAGAGGTATCTTCAGGCGATTTGTAATAACAAGGTAGCGTAATAGACTGATCTTCCAAATTAGAATATATATATATATATATATATATATTCTAATTCGGAAAATTAGCCTATTACGCTACCTTGGTTTCAACCTTTCGGTATCTTCAGGTGTTTTATAATAACTAACCACCTAATGCTTTTTCGAATGCATGACATGAACTTTCAGAATACATAACCGGAAGTTTAAAATAAAGGACAAATAATAATGTAAACACTTTCAACTAGGTTTGTAGGAGCCAAAATATATTTTCTAACTTGTTTATATCTGGACATTACTTCGGACATTTTATTTAGCAACCTATCTCTTTCTGGAAAAGATAGTGTTGCTAACTTCTCTCCTTGGCACAATCTGCAGATATCAACTGCGTTGCATGATCTGTTTTTTTAATATTCAAGTTACATGAAGTTTTCTACCATTTTTATCTTTTAAAAATATTTAAACGCTCTACATGTTAAATATTTATTTTAAATATGTATTGGACACTTTTTGACACAACTGTTTACTGGTTTAATTTGACTCTGAACAATAACTGTTTTATAATTTTATATATATATATATATGTATATATATATATATATATATATATATATATATATATATATATATATGATGTTTCATTGCGATAATGATTAGCGCCAAGGTTGTTTTTTCAATGATTTTACTGATAAAATGTATTTTAGCAAGCAGGTATTTTATCGTAAATTGGTTGATATCGGGGTGAAGATAAGTACAAAGAATTTGTCTCTGTAAGTTAGTAGATTCATGTCGACTTCGAAGTTTTGTAAGGGCCCCTTTATGATGTACTAATCTAATCAGAAACAAGACCACTCCCACGAAAATAACACCTTGTTCTATACATAAACAAGAAAAAACTTTACCTAACGACAAATAGCCCTGACGAGTGGGAACATCTTGACGGTGTCCTCAAGAAAACTTCAAAGTCGGCATCAATCTGCTCAGTTAAAGAGATAAACTATTTGTAATTATATACGTGTGTGCTTTCCTATATGTAGTTCTCATACAGTCACGCTCCACGTCATCATGATGGTGTCGTTATACGTATTCCAATTCAAGATTTTGTTTTTTATTATATTATGTTTGTTAGTTTTACAGAAATGTCTTTTAACATACTTGAAAAATGTAACCATAATAATCCAAAATAAAGATGCTAAAAAGTTCCCTTGTCAGCTAACCCAAAAGTCTCTATTGGTACCGGCACTGGTACACGCACCACATTGCCTTACGAGTAGCACTGCCTTACAAGTTTTGTAAACAAGTTACCATTTTAATCTTTTCCCACTGTTGTAAGGATTATAAAAAATATCGAATATTAGAGAGACGCTATCACTGAAATACAATATTGCAGAATATATGAGGTGTCATAATAAAGACGTTTTTCGTTTAATTGGGAACCATTAATTACACTAAGAACGTATTTCGTGTCGAACAAAAGTTCACAAATTCCGATAAGTTCTCGTAAAAATCCAAAAATTCCTTTTGCTTTATTTTTCATTTAAAAAACAAAAACAAACAAGATTTTAATTTGATTCTCGCCAAAATCTCGTTTGTTATTGCTGGAACTTTTCTGAAGGCAATTAATGGTACAATTAATTAATTTCTTAAAATTTAATAAAGGTTTCAACGCGATGAAAAATTATTCGTAAGCCATAGGTCTAAAATTGTATCGATACTCATGTATTAGTCGAACAGCAAGTGAGTAATTGTCTCAATGATTAAAGCATACGATTTAAGATTTTTATTTTTTTAAATTTTGCTATAAAGATGATGATGCTGAGCTGTCAGTTTTATATCAGTCAATTAATTGCTATACGTGATACACGCTAGGGCGATCATGTCTTTTTCGAGACATGACGGACGCGGCAGAAAGTTTTCCAGCAGTAGGTTGTCATTTTTTGAGATAGACTGGTTGCCAACCAAGACTATAAAACTCAATCTGTTTTCCCGGAGAGAGAAGAGATGGATTAATATCTTTCCCAAATGTATTTGTGCACAAGTGAATGAAAACGAATTCGACTGGAATTTGAACTCGACTCTCTGATTTCTCAATTGGAGCCGATATTCATAACACAACAACGCAATATACCAGAATAGTATATGTTATGGTACCCTTCTATGAGGAATGGACTCTCCTCTTGTTACATGTAAATTACCTGCGTAACTTCCAAAGAACAGTTAAAAGGCAGTCAAGGAAGCAGTTAACAAGAGCAGTTAACGACAGCTACTAGTCAGGCATCGTAGTAATACCTTCGGATTTATTTTTTTCTATATTACTATTTTTAACACTTTCTTTCAATATCTTGTTTCTTGTGATACTAATACACTGTTTTGAACCTACCTTCTTGTTCCGTGTCTTACTTCAGTCACAAACCGGTCACTACACTTTGCGACGATGTTTCGCCACAACTCCACAAATTGGCGACAAAGATCCACAAGAATATAATGAATATAATAACCATTTCATTAGTTTTATTATTTTAAATAATAATAAAATAACTCGTTTACAAATAGAAAACATTCAAAAGTTCTACAATATAATTGTATTGAATACTTTCTAATACGAATGTGTAGTAGTCTAATTTTATTATGACCAAAAACTAAGTAACTAAACAATCCACCACTATATATATATATGTAAAACATAACGCGTCTTATAAATATGAGGTATAATTTATTTCGACAGATAAATTTTTGGTACTTATTTCATCATTACAAACGCTTTAATTTTACCAGAACAATTCTTGGAACATATCAAAACGGCACAATCAAGATATATAACCACACAACCATATATATATATATATATATATATATATATATATATATATATATATATAGCTCATTATTAAGTTATTATTATCTAATAATAATGCATGGTTTAAAAGTGACTAGAATAATTTCGACGTCACTATGGGCGCATTTTGCTCCGTTCAAATTGCAGATTTACATTTTAAACATTTACGTTTATCACTAGATTTTTTTACTGAAGCAGTTAATATTCGTTGGATTTGAAATTTAGACTCCTGCGAGTGTTTTTTATTAGTTCGTATGCCACATTGTATTACTAATAAGTTTGTGGTATATAATATGGTCTCAGTCTAAAGTTGATCGTACATAATTTTGAAATCAGTGCATTTTCAATGGATTTTATTATAGTCAAATTATTTTCTCTTATAATCAGACTGGCATTTTCATTGCTGAAATTGTTCTCAGATGCATTTAAAATGTTGTTACACAGGGATTTGCTGTATAAAATCATTTTAAACTCGCTGATAGTCCACCGTAATATAAATGAACCCAACTCCAAAGAAATAAACAGAGAAAGAAAGATATGAGTGTTGGAATATGTGAAGGGAGGATTGTTGTAACTGCGAATTAAGGAAACGGAAGCATCGTTTCTGTCTTTGTTTAGACACGAAAATACCACATCGGCCATATTGTTATGTGCAAATAAAAAACAGGAGTATCACTTCTGCCAGCAAGATATTATGAACCCACTTACCAAGTTGTGACAGGAATAAAAACCCTCATCAGACGATGCGTATAGAGAGGTTTTGTTTTTTTATACTAAAGCCATTAATGTCTGCTAGATTTGAAATTTAGCCCACTCTGAGTAGATCCTTGTTTCTCGCTTTCTCCCCAGCTCTCTCTCTCTCTCTCTCTCTCTCTCTCTCTCTCTCTCTCTCTCTGTCTGTCTGTCTCTCTCATCTTTCTCACAGACACCATGCCACAATGTGCTACTAATATTTTTTGTAATGATTGATGATAGCCTGGTCTACATTTAACCGGAGCGATTTGTGAAATCAGCGCACTTTCAATGTATTTCTTCTTAGTAAAATAATTATTTTAACCAGACTACTATATTTCAGGTCAAAACTGAGGTTAGATGTATTATACCAAATTACTAGGATTCATGCTAGAGTAATTGATTGCAGCTCGGATAGAGTAACTGGAGAACCGAGTTCGAATTCCAGTCTAGTTCATTACATTCAAATTCTTCCCCTTCCCAATACGTAAATAATAGGATTGACTGGGTTATATAGCCTTGGGTGGCAACTTGTCAAGGACAAAGACAACTCTAAATTTTAAACTGCATGTCGCTCTGGTAGGGCACATTCTATGCAAGTATGAAAAGGATAGTTCTAATTTACTCACTTATCCGAACTACTGTCATGAATGCGTTTAAAGAGATTTTCTGCAATAGATTCTTGCTATATTCGTATAGCATCTTTTTAAGACTTCTGGAGGTTTCGAAAATGCATGTCATTAGGCATTCTGTGCAATTTATTTTGTATACGTCTGCCTCTCGGCGCACTGGGATAGCGAACGGTGCCGTCTAAATGCTATTAAAAAATTAATAAACAGAAAAATACCATGTGAATGAAATGTAAAAGTATTGGACTATTATACACTACCAGATATCGGATTGAGATGTGGTTCTACAGTAGGATACTGAGAATAACATGGAATGAACGAGCGTGCAACGACGAATTTTTAGAGAAAATTGAAACAGAGAAAATACTTAACATTCGAAAGAGACTGTTGAAATTCCTATGGCGCATAATAAGGAAAGAATGCTTGGAAAATCTGATACTAACATGGCAGATTGAAGGCAAAGGGAATTCAGGGAAAGAGCGTATAATCTAGCTTTTGTTAGCAGAACAGGGATTAGGAGAGATAACAAAAGAGATAAAATTTACTAAGAGCTAAAAATCGTGCGTCTGGGAAGATTTAAATTTTTATTTTGTAGGTAGAATTGGGTTAGAAAAAAATTCAAAGCTTACTACAAGAAATGAAAAAGTTCCTTTTTTTAGAATTAAAAAAAATTCTACGAGTTTCTGATGGATTTTCAAAGCATTGCGAATGAAGAATACAATTTCGCTTGGAGTTGTTGTCAAAAATGTGGCGCGCAAGTATAAAGACAAAATTGGCCGCTCCCCAAAAGTGTAAGGATACATGGTTAGAAGTGTGTGTGTTCAGACACATATAACTGTATGCTTATATGTGTGCATGACTTTACTCACACACACACACACACACACACACGCACACACACACACACATATCTATATATATATGGATGTGTTGCACATAATTAATGTTATGAACGCGCATTCATATCTATCTATCTATATATATATATATATAGTCTCTTTATATATAATCTCTTTCTTTCTGTCTAAGTATCTCTCTCTCTCTCTCTCTATATATATATATATATATATATATACATATATATATTATTTATTCTGTGTCCTCTTTCGAACTTGTTTTTATTTCTCTTTTTGTTTTCTAATTTTTCCTGTCCCCTTTACTTCATACGAAAAATTTTGTCAATAAAATTAAATGAATTTTCATCAATTTTCGTTTAAGAAAGATTTTTTATTATCATCATTACTAACTACCTGATGAGACATTGTTCTTTCAATGTCGAAGCAAAATGTACACTTTTGTAGCAGATTGTAGTTTGTAGATGTTCTAATGTATAATATATATATATATATATATATATATATATATATATATAGTCTTCTCTCTCACTGTGAATCCCTACATACCTACCAGTAACAGTTCCGCCTTGCTTAGGATGAAATGATTAAAAAGAACATAGCAAAAAGTAAGATAAAAACGAATGTATCTCTTGCGGTCAGTTTTGTACAAATTAAAATGAACGGTTTCAACATGACGAAAATATAAATTCACATGAAATATTTCTAGAAAAAGGAAAACAGATTTTATCCCCAAATCATCAATCCTGACCTTGCAAAATAATTCTTTGAGTTCAAATGATTATCTAAAGAATCCAAACGAGAAAATTTACCAAAGACTTTTGATTTAATTGCTGATACCCAAGAACCTTTGTGGATTCTATGTTACCAGCTAATTCTTAATACCTAAATCCTCAATTTGAAAAAGAAAACCTAATAATAATAATAATAATAATAAATTCACGTGTTAAGCAAACGCTTTTCGAATCGACCGTTTGGGAAAGTTACTCAGACCGCATTGGTTATTGGGTTTATTCCATTTAAGGTCATGAACACAGGGCTGAGAGGTCAGTGACAAGAGTCAATCTGACACAGAGCCTGCTTAAGCTGCAAAACCGAATAGTTGTAATACAAAATAGACGATCGTACAAACATGAAACGACAGTTAATACTTTTTTTGTTTTTCACGAACATAACTAGGCATTCGACGACTGATCGCAGATGTGACGTAGATTTAAGTAGAGCTGGGTATATTCTGAGCACACTTCAATGGATCAATCAAGGTCTACGCATGATTTGAACCGGCCTTGGTTCCATGGCATACTTATCAGCCATTATTATTCAAGACCACGCGCTTAGTGACATTAAATGGTTTCACACAATCTTTTCTTTGCTCATTCATTGACCAGTGGGATTTTCGCCAGGCTTTTATTTCTTTCAATCCCTTTGCTTTCAAAAACAAATGTCGCGAATTATGCAGAATGCCTTGCTATTTGCAAAAGGCTTTGAATTTGGATGAGCAGGGTTCAAGTGGGAAAGTGACCATCTTCTTTTATCGTAAAATGTTCTCGTGACTAAGTATAAAATTTACTGTACTCAGCCAAGATTAATATAGTCCTAAGGATTACGATGGATTAATAGTAGGTATTTATGCAAATGCGTGATTGGATCTTTGCAGCGAAAGAATGTATACATCGTTCAGAAGTTGTAGATTTCATTTACCAGTGTGATAACTGGTGTTAAGTATTATACGTAATTCTTTGGTGGGGAAATCAGTTGTAAAATTAAATGTACCATTCTACGAATTTTATCTTCAAGACGTAGACAATCATGACCTCCCACATCTTCCTATCCCTTGCATCTCTCAGCACTCTTTCTTGTTACACTTCCCAAATCCTGCTCTGCGATTCATTTACTCAAGTCAATCAAGTATGTCACGCGTTACCTTCCTCCGTCTATCTTTCCCTTTGTCCGTCCAGTGATTATCAGAATCTTCAAGCCTTTCTTCCTCCTTAAATGTCCCAGAAACTTCAAATATCTTGTCCTCGTGTTAAGTATCACTTTCCTTTACGTTCCTATCCTATCCAAAACCTCGTCGTTGCTCGCGTGTTCGGTCCATGGTATCCTTGGCATCTTTCTGTAGAACCACATTTCGGTTGCTTACCATTTTTTCTTCAGCTTTGATTAGATTTTCCAGCATTTGCTGCCATATTGAAGCATCAAACAGCAGTGCAATATTCTCTTTTTGATTTCCAGCGAAATTTTCCTGTCTCTCAATACGCTATTTAGTTTCTGGAATGTGGCCATGCCAATACGCATTCGGATCTCAGTTTGCACTTTCCGTCCTCTGTTAGAACACTTCCCAGTTTTTTAACGTTTTATACTTGCTTGATTTTAGTATCCACAGCCTGTAGTTGGCATTTTGGGCTCCTTTTCTTTTACTCATGACCATGCATTCAGTTTTCTTGTAGTTTATTTGTAGTACTTTTTCCACTTTCTGTAACTACATTCTGTAGGAGGTCGTGTAGTTTACTTTTCATGTCTGCTACCAGCACTGTTATCATCTGCGTTATCATCTGTTATCATCTGATATTGTTCAGTTTGCGGCCGCTACTGACGAATCCTTGCAGGACTTCTCGTTCTCTCAGCATTGCCTCGCTGTAGAGGTTGAATAAATATGGAGAGAAGACAAATCCTTGTCTTACACCCCGGTCTATATTTGTATATCTGCTGAATTAGTTTCCTGTCCGTATGCAACCAGCTTACTCTCAGTACCGGTTCTTGATTACTCCAATGTCTTTCCCGAATATGTCAAGCTTGCCGAACGTCTTCTATGAAGTATTTGTGGCGTACTTTGTCGAATACCTTTCTGTAGTCTATGACACACAGGTACACGTCCTTCTGCATTTGTATTGCTCTACCAATAATCATATACTGAAGTTAACAATAAATCTGTACTCCACTAACAAAGAAAGATACATTTGGGTGGCAGTGTGCACAATGAATTAAAGGGAAAATAATGTTTCTTCTCCCTGGCAACGCAAGGCCGCATACAGCAAGAATAAAGAAAGCCAAACATTTTAGAATTCGTTTGGTGTGATCTACTCAAACTCGCCATATTCACGTAAGTTTGCCTCTAACTGATTTTTACTTTTCTCAATCGATGCGAAATGTTTTAACGAGCAAAACTTTTTCTAAAAAAACAGATTCGAAATTGCGTCTAAAACGTTTTCATATCAAAGTTTTTGAAAATTTACTAAAAATGTATTGCATAGGTATCGATAATTGTTTGGTTTTGATTATTGGCATATCAACGCCTGTATGGGTTAATTAATGGCGAAATTAAAATATTGTGACGACAATTTTATGCCGTAAAATACAAAATATATTGCTAAATATTGTTGGTCATTTTACGACAAATAAGTATTGCGGGTAATTTTACTATAAATGTGTATTGTTGATCATATTACTATAAATATGCATTGTGGGCCATTTTGCTATAAATATGTACTGTTGGCCATTTTACCTTAAATATGTATTGTTGGTTATTTTACTATAAATATATATTGCTGGTCATTTTACTATAAATATGTCTTGTTGGTCATGTAACTGACATGACAAAAAACCTGCTCCTCAACAGGAAGTATAAAATGCAAGGATGGAACGATAATATTGGAGAAAGAGGAAATACTCCAGCGATGGGAAGAATATATAAAATATCTTTTCCACAACAAGAAAGAGCAACCGATAAGACACAAAGATGAGGCCAGACCGGAAATATTAAAGTCTGAAGTGGAAGTTGCAAGTTGGAAGTTGCAATGGCTAAACTGAACAGAAACAAAGCGGTTGGTCCAGACAGTAATGTGATAGAATGCTGATAGCCCTGGAAGTAATCGACATAGAGAAAATTACGGAAATAATAAATTAAATTTATAATTGTGGTGTAATACCAGACGACCTATGCAAGTCGATTTTCATGGCACTGTCTAAGAAGCCAGGTGCAAACGAGTGCGAACACTACAGCTTAATAAGCCATGTAACAAAACTGATCGTCCGAATCCTGATGAATAGAGCGAGAAGCAGAATCAGACCAGAAATAAGACAAGAACGGTGCGGGTTCGTCAAAGACACCGGAGCAAGTAACGCCATATTTATGATGAGGACGCTCTCCGAAAGGGCAATACAAATGAAGAAGGACTTGTACCTATGTTTTATCGTTTATGCAACGGCGATTGACATAATATGCCACAAAGAATTGATGAAGATTACAGCAGCCTCGACATATTTGGGAAAGACATAAGAGTAACCAAGAATCTCTACTGGCAGCAAACTGCCTGCATACGGACAGGTAACCAAGTCAGCAATTATACAAAGATAGAAAGGGGTGTAAGACAAGGATGCGTCTTTTCACCAGATATGTTCAATTTGTACAGTGGAATTGTTTTGAGGACCATAGATGTTATGCCAGGATTTGTAATCGGAGGCCACAATTTGAATAGCATACGGCACGCAGATGGTACGGTACTGATTGCAGACACGGAAAGGAAACTACAGGACCTCCTACAGAAGATAGCTGAAGAGAGTGACAAAAAAGGACTACAGATAAACAGCAAGAAAACCGAACGCATGGTCATCAGCAAAAAGGGCAGCCGAAAATGCCAAATACAGGCGAGGGATACTAAAATCAAGCGGGCACAAAAATTTAAATACCTGGGAAGTGTTCTAACAGAAGACGGAAAGTGCGACACAGAGATCCGAAGTCGAATTGATATGACAAAGAACGTGTTTCAGAAGCTGAGTAAAGTATTAAGAGACAGGAAACTTTAACTAGAAACAAAGAAGAGAATACTAGATTGTTATGTGATGTCAGTTATTCAATATGGCAGTGACTGCTGTACAATATGATCAAAAATGACGGAAAAACTTAAAGCAGCTGAAAGGTGGCTCTACTGAGGGATGCTGCGGATATCGTGAAACGAGCATCAGGATTGAACATCAGGAAGAGACGACTAAAGTTCCTGGGACATGCAATAAGGAAGGAGGGCTTGGAGAACATGATACTAACAGGCCAGATAGAGGGATAAAGAGACAGAGATAACATATGTGAAGTGCCTGAACCGGTGGATGACTGAACGGGGATTGCGTGGTGTTACAGGAGAAAGTGTGCTCAGAGCCACTAGGAATAGGGAAACATAGAAGGCCATGATCGCCTACGTCCTGAAAAGTAAAAGGCACATAAAAGAGGTTGGTCTTTTTACCTTAAATATGTATTGTTTGTCATTTTACTTTAAATGTATATTGTTGGTTATTTTACTATAAATATGTATTGTTAGTCATTTACTATAAATATGTATTGTTGATCATTTAACTTTAAATATGCATTGCTGGTCATTTTATTATAAGTATTGTTGGTGATTTTAATATAAAAACGTATTGTTGGTCATTTTACTAAAAATATGTATTGCGGGTGATTTTACTATAATTATGTATTGTTGGCTATTTTAATATAATTATACTTTGTGAGTCATTTTACTATAAATATGCATTGTTAGTCATTTTACTATAAACATATGTTGATGGTTATTTTACTATAAATATTTATTGTTTGTCATTTTACTATAAATTTGCCTTGTCGGTCATTTTAATATAAATATGTATTGTTAGGCATTTTACTATAAATATGTGTTGCTGGGCATTTTACTATTAATAAATATTCTGGGTCATTTTACTATAAATACGTATTGTTGGTCATTTTACTATAAACTTGTATTGTTTGGGTGTGCGTTGTGATGCAATCGATATCGGCTCAGAATGAAAAATCGGAGCTCCGTATTTCGAATTCCAGTTAAATTTATTTCATTCACTTACGTGCAAATACCTGAAGGAGTGGCATTAATCTATCTTTTTCTCTCGAGAACAAATTGGAGCTTATGCGCTTGGTTGACTAAAGGATAAGGATAAAGGGGTTTGCGTAGGGTCAACATTCTTCTTCTTCTTCTATGTGCCCTGTCCCTTCAGGACGTAGGCGATCATGGCTCTCCACGTCTCCCTATCCCTTGTGGCTCTTAGTATATTTGCTCCTGTTGCTCCTGGCAACCCCCGTTCCGTCATCCACCTGATCCATCCCTGCAAATATGTTATCCGCTGCCTTCCTCTGTCTCCTTCCTTCTATCTGTCCAGTCAGTATCAGGTTCTCCAGGCTCTCCTTCCTCATTGCATGTCCCAGGAACTTCAGTTGTCTCTTCCTGATGCTCAGCATCAATTTCCTTTTTGTTGCCATTCTTTCTAACACCTCGTCGTTGCTTGTATGCTCAGTCCACGATATCCGTAGCATCCTTCTGTAGAACCACATTTCGGCCGCTTCCAGTTTTGTCCTCATTTTCGATGATATTGTCCAGCATTCACAGCCGTATTGAAGAACTGACATCACGTAGCAGTCTTACTACATGTTAAAAATTTGAAGAAGAATCGACGTCCCCTCGTAGATTGCGAGGGGTCGTCTATGTTCTATGCTTCACTGTGATCGGTGGGATTTAGTACCCTTTTTTTTTAAATAAAACCTTATTGCTAGCATTTCTACTATACAAACCTATTTTTATACTTTCATGTGTTTTGTTTAGGGTTCGTTATTTGCCAATATCTGGGACCCTAACAGATGCTACCAGCTTCTCAAATCTGCCAATCTCCTGATCAGAGGCCTTGCTGCCGAATGCAGTTTTATTGATAGGACTAAGCGTGTAGAAACTATTGTAAATAATGGTAAGTATATAACTGTATAATATATATATATATATATATATATATATATATTTAGTATATCGAGGCAGCAAGTAATTTTCTAGACATATTCTATTAAATAAAAGAGACAATGAATGTCTATTATGTTTAATCATGAGCCGTTCTAAACGTCGTATTTTTGCTTTAATTTCAGTTGAAAATAAAGACAAAAATTCTCCAACATTTGGATAATTATTTATTGGTTTTCTTCTAAGCTTTCGGCTCACATGAGCCATCTTCAGAGAGGTAGTTTAAACTGAAATATTATAAAATCCACCATCACCGACGATTTTATTTTGTGTTGACATAAAACTCCGCTTGGCAACGGCAATAGTTACCAAAAATAATAAACGCAGTTCTTAAGTTTGCGATGCGGTTTTATGACGTCACACCACGGGATAGCGCGAAATGACAACAAAACCATCTAGTCAAATGCAATGTAATATGTTATTTACTGTTTTAAAGTTGATTTTATTGAGTGTTGGTTGTTTTGATTTGATGTACATGGCCTCCAATATCTGCAGGTTCCTCTTACTGTGTGTATGAGTAAGGATCACCGTATTGTTGACCAAAATCTGTCTGATATTACCTACATGTTTATGTTTTTCAGAGAAATGTTGTTTAATAGTACTCTGATCAGAAAGATGGCATGTAAGTCTACGGGAGAGCGTGGTTGTGGTAAAACCAATATATGTACTAGGTTTTTGAGTAGTATCAGAGATGCAATCTCTGAATGGGCATGTAAATTGGTACACTACATTGGTTTTTTGTAAAGAATTTAGTTTAGTGCCTGTTGGGTTATTATAAACTATGAGGTCAATTGTTTTAAACTTTTTATAATATATAATGAGTTTAATTTGATTATTACTATCCACTGGTTTAACATTTCTACGTATTATGTTTTTGAGAGTTTTTTCATCTTGTTTATAATTATTATGTATTTGGTTGCAATAGTATAAGTTAATAGTGTTATGTTTATTTTGATGTAAACCATTATTATTAATATTATCATTATTGTTAGAGCTATTGTTAAGTTTGTTGAGATACATTTTAATTTGTTGATCAATATATATATGCTGTTAAATATAAGAGACAATGAATGTCTATTATGTTTAATCATGAGCCGTTCTAAACGTCGTATTTTTGCTTTAATTTCAGTTGAAAATAAAGACAAAAATTCTCCAACATTTGGATAATTATTTATTGGTTTTCTTCTAAGCTTTCGGCTCACATGAGCCATCTTCAGAGAGGTTGTTCAAACTGAAATATAAAATACACCATCACCGACGATTTTATTTTGTGTTGACATAAAACTCCGCTTGGCAACGGCAATAGTTACCAAAAATAATAAACGCAGTTCTTAAGTTTGCGATGTGGTTTTATGACGTCACACCACGGGATAGCGCGAAATGACAACAAAACCATGTAGTCAAATGCAATGTAATATGCTATTTCCTGTTTTAAAGTTGATTTTATTGAGTGTTGGTTGTTTCGATTTGATGTACATGGCCTCCAATATCTGCAGGTTCCTCTTACTGTGTGTATGAGCAAGTGTAATATAACGGTCTGGCCCACCCAAGAAAGGCTGATACAAGCCGTGTTGTTTCCGGTCGGTGAAAAGTAACGGATGTCACTTTGACCCTATTTCCGGCAGATGCGGAAATAACTCAGAGGCAAACAGACAGGTGACTTTGAGAATTACGTAGGCGTCGCGTGGGCGTCGCGTGATCAAGGCAAAGCCGGAAGAAACAAGTCCCGGTTTTGGAAGATATATAAAGACCGCGAAAACACGGATTCGCCAGTCAGAAGAAGTGAGAGCAGAAGTAGCAGCAGAACCACAGAACACGAAGGAAGGCAGTTCACAGCTGCCCCCCAATAGCATGCTGCTATTGCGGGGTACGCATTCGTCAACCCCTGGAAGCGCGCTCTCACTCTCTGTTCACTAGGCTACACGGTCATTTGGTGCTTAAGTGACTTGCTGTTTTGAAACAACAAAACAGATTGATACGAGCTAGTTACCATGGCAACAGAATTACTGCCACCAGATAGAAAGAAGACGAAAATAGAGGCAGCGGACGAATATAGACCATAGCCATCAACGAAAGGTAAGTGACTCTTTGATGTGATAGTGTGTGTGTTCTCTGCTCGTGTTTATAGTAGGTCTCGTTAAAAAAAAAAAAATGCATACTTTTGCCGATCTGACCGTAGAAATGAGAAATATGGATTGTTCGATAGAACGGAGGGGGTGCAGGCAGAGAGTGGTACGCCTAGGGAGAGAACATTAGGTTTGGGGTTGACAGGGGTGTTAAAGTTGACGAGGGTGTTAGAGTTGACAGGGGTGTTAAAGTTGACGGGAGGAAGGAAGAAAGTTGAAATATTTACCTATCTGTAAGTACAAAACATCTGAGTTAATGATTTATTTTTGTTGTTAATATTTTACCATATATGTGAAGTGAGTTTAAGTGGATAATTGGATTAACTTGTTGATAACAATGTTTTCTTTGGTTTGTGCAAGAAAATAGTTAATATTTCGTAGAATAAATATTTAATGAAATAATTTTGTTTTGTGTCTTAATTTTACTTAAAAAGCGGCATGAACTTTCCAGACAACCCAATAGAAATATTGACGAACAACTATTCTCAATGTGATTATGAAGGTCAGTTGTATGGTTGAAATAGTTGAGTTTTTCTGACCAGTACTCGAGCCGAATTAAAAAAAAAAAAAAAAAAACAATCGATGTTCTACGTACACAAACTTTCCCCAATTGGAGTATTAGCGTAAAATGACCCTCTCCATTTTCTCCATTTGGCCTTGTATTGCATGAACTAAATCAAAATTGGTAAACATTAACAAATTATAAATGTAGCTGAATGCTACCACGATAGGAAAATCAGAGAAACGAAAGGGTTCTTTAATTTTGATCTCGTCAACAGAATTTGTTCGTAAACGTCAATTTGTAATCTTTACACAGATATTGTCAAAATTTAAAAATGTTTGTGTTTTGCGTGACATTTCTACAGCATAGAAATGACTTAAATGTTATCGAGAGTTTTAAAGTGTAATTTTAATTATGCAGTTAACAACAGCCAACAAAATCGCCAATTATAAATATATCTCAACATCGTTGCTTGAAAACAACTGCATTGTTTGGTTATTTCTTTGCGAATACACCGATTATATATATTCTTAAAACATTCACCCGCGTCTCAGTGTTTCGCGATATGAGTCAGATATTGAAAAGATATTTTGTTATCAATATGGTGGAATCGGATTATTTGGGGAGATTTGGGAAAATTAAATTAAAATCTAAAACTTATTTTTATTTACGTAAAAGTACTTCACTTTTATGCTTTTGTGCAGGTTCCCATCAATTCAACATCCTCTGTGAATTTTCATTTATGTGACTTGGGAAATATCTTTTGAAGATATATTAATTTCTGAAAACTAGTAAATACCTTGGAACAGGTAGATATGGAAAGATTTAGTGAAGGATATGAACAACTCCCGAAGAAGTTGACGATAGGAGTCATTGCTGGCGTGGTCGGCGTAATAATAATCCTGGGAATAATAGCCAGGAAGCGGATTTTTAAGTGTAAAAGAAGCAACAGTGCTTCGGAAAAGGAAATTGAGTTATCCGTTGTGAATAGTACTCCGGGGTCAACGGGTGTTCGACACTCAAAAATGTCTCTGCGTTAAACAGAGAGATGTCAACAAATCAGATATGCTTGGTTTCGAATCCAGAGGAAGTAGTTCAGGGAATGGAAAGCATTGTACAAACTAAGGAACTACGAGTCACGGGTCCATTTTTTTAGACTAAATTAATATCCTCCACAAGTAAATTGCATGCGGATTAACGTTGGAATCAGGGTAATTTTCTTCATTTTCTATTGAACATTTCTCGGTCAGACTATGAATGATATGTACGGCAGATAATGGCCATTTTTTCTGTGTTCAAACATAGTATGTTTGAAATTAAATTAAATTAAGTGAGGTTACATGTGTAACAATAAACTCGAGCAGAAGCACGCATGGTGTTGGTCAAAGGTCATTTACTCGATGTTAGTTTAGAAACTGGGGCGCGATTACCGCCTATAATCATGTGGATTATGCATCGAAGAGTCTACGCTTATGGACAGAGTCGAGAAAGAAAATGAACATTTTTAAGAACTTTGCCCAATTCTGTGAAAATGGATATTAAAAAAAAAAAAAAAAAAAGAGGAGAAAAAAAGAAAGAAAAAAACAAAAGAACAATGAAACATCGAGTTGGTAGAACAATTTTCAAGAGGGACACGAACATTGTTGGGTTGCCGATGTAGGCTCCCCTATATTTTTTTTGTTGTTTTTTTTGTTTGTTTCGGCATGCACATGTTTTGTTGTTTTGGCATGCACATGTTTTATACAATTGTCGGGCTTGTGTGGCATGGGGAGGAGTGTGAGGGTGTTGCGCTTAAAATGTTATTAGGTGAACATTTTGGAAAATGGGAGGGCGAGGAATGTAATATAACGGTCTGGCCCACCCAAGAAAGGCTGATACAAGCCGTGTTGTTTCCGGTCGGTGAAAAGTAACGGATGTCACTTTGACCCTATTTCCGGCAGATGCGGAAATAACTCAGAGGCAAACAGACAGGTGACTCTGAGAATTACGTAGGCGTCGCGTGGGCGTCGCGTGATCAAGGCAAAGCCGGAAGAAACGTCCCGGTTTTGGAAGATATATAAAGACCGCGAAAACACGGATTCGCCAGTCAGAAGAAGTGAGAGCAGAAGTAGCAGCAGAACCACAGAACACGAAGGAAGGCAGTTCACAGCTGCCCCCAATAGCATGCTGCTATTGCGGGGTACGCTTTCGTCAACCCCTGGAAGCGCGCTCTCACTCTCTGTTCACTAGGCTACACGGTCCATCGTTCATTAATAAAAATATCACTTGATATATTTTTATATACAGACGTGTTTGTTGTTTATTGATATACAACACAAGGATCACCGTATTGTTGACCAAAATCTGTCTGATATTACCTACATGTTTATGTTTTTCAGAGAAATGTTGTTTAATAGTACTCTGATCAGAAAGATGACATGTAAATCTACGGGAGAGCGTGGTTGTAGTAAAACCAATGTATGTAAGAGGTTTTTGATTAGTATCAGAGATGCAATCTCTGAATGAGCATGTAAATTGGTACACTACATTGGTTTTTTGTAGAGAATTTAGTTTAGTGCTTGTTGGGTTATTATAGACTATCAGGTCAATTGTTTTAAACTTTTTATAATATATAATGAGTTTAATTTGATTATTACTTTCCATTGGTCTAACATTTCTACGTATTATGTTTTTGAGAGTTTTTTCATCTTGTTTATAATTATTATGTATTTGGTTGCAATAGTATAAGTTAATAGTGTTATGTTTATTTTGATGTAAACTATTATTATTAATATTATCATTATTGTTAGAGCTATTGTTAATTTTGTTGAGATACATTTTAATTTGTTGATCAATAAAAGAGTTAGGAAATCTATTATTGACTAGTGTTTGCTTATATATAAGCATTATAATATATATATTTAACAGCATATGTTTAGAAAATTACTTGCTGCCTCGATATACTATATATATATATATATATATATTATATAGAAAGAATTTTTTTTCACCGTCCAAAACATTAATTTAAAACAGTGCTCGATATATAATGTATAGAGCTGTCAATATAGAAAATTATGTCCATCTTCTAAAACAATTTATTATATATATATATATATATATATATATATATATATATATATATATATATATATATATATATATCTGCCAGAATATATATAGCCCAGAGGTAGAATCGCAGACTGACGCACTGTCTGCGGATGACTATATATATATATATATGCATTTATTTCTGCTTAAGTATGTCATATTGCAAGTTTTCTTTTAGATAAGTAATATGACTTTTGCTTCTCTAGATAAGAATAGTGAAACTTGGGTCACTGCTTTTTCATTTGATAGGAATTGGCATATTGAGCTTCTTCACAAGTTGAAAGGTTACAGTATTTCTGGTCTGAGTTCTGAACTTACTCAGTACTTTTTTACCGAATAGCGAAATGAATGTGACCCAAACGACCACTCTTCGGGTGTTTTTGCATAAATGCAGCCCCCCCCCCCCCCAGGCTCTATCCTTGGACCGACGTTGTTGGCTAATTTATGTACTGTTGGCATGTGCATTGTACTGCAGTGGATCTCGGCTCGAGAAGTTGGAGAGCTGAGTTCGAATGCCAGTTGAATTTGTTGCATTCATATATGCGCAAATAACATTGGAAAAGGTATGAATCCATCTTTTCTCCCTCTAGCTACGAATTAAACAGCAGGAGAGATTGGGTTCTATATCCTTGGTTAGCAACCAGTCTACCGCAGAAATTAATGGAAACCTACTGCGAGAAAACATTATGTCCTGTCAGCCATGTCTCTTTCGTGACATTATCACCCAAGTGTGTATCACGTATGGCACTTAACTGACTAATCTATGCTGATGACAGAATCATTTATTCTTCTAGTAAGTCTGAGTGGTTTAACAAGTTCAAATTGACAGCTGATTTTTAAAAAATCTAATTTTTAATAGACATGGAATGGTGTGTCAATTTTAACTCTTCCAAAACGAAACTACTTTCTTTCAATCGTATAAGAAACCTTTTATATCTTCCATCGATATGACTGATGCTAACCTTCAAGAGAGTAACTGATAGCAACCTCTTGTACTAAATTTTTTCATTGACATGAAGCAGAAAGATTACACTGAATCAATAGGTCTACTGATAGGAAATTTGGTTTCCTGTGTCGTATTAGATTATTTTTCTTGTCAGAATCTATCTTACATATTTGTAAATCTACTATTATTCCTTTCTTTGAATGTTGCTGCCACATCTGCTCTTGCTATATATTTACAGCTTTTTATATAAATTAGAACAAAAATCTGCAACGTTGTTGGCACTGATCTAGCATTTCGTCTTCAGTCAATTTTGCACCACCCTAATATATGTTCCCTGATGAATTTTGCTTTGTGGTAGCTAGAGTTTATGAATTTATGTACCAGATTGCCGGTAAAGTATTATCAAATTATAGTTGAAAACTAAATGTGAGTTCTATATTATCACTTTCTTTTCTCGCACTGCTTATTTGTGGAACTCTCTTCTGGCTTCTTGATTACAAGTCAAGTTTGATTTTCAAATTAAATCCAGTGCCAGTCGTTATCTACTGTCTTCTCAATACTTGTTCTTTTAATTATTCTCCTACCTTACTAGTGTGCTTTCTCATATCTTTTAACACTTATTCGTTGCGTCTTAGTGGCTTTATTGCCTTGCTTGGGATAAAATGATTAAATAAATGAATAATAACGTTAATAAAGATCCGAAATAAAACATGGAAAAGCTCTTTTCTGACTCGAATAATTAAAAAGCCCGAACTAATTGTTTTTAATCATATCTTTTTAAATTTGAATTCGGATTGTTATTAAAAGAAACGGACAACTGAAATAAAGCTCATGGCTACGATATGGTTAATTCTAGTTAGTTCCATTTTCTGTGTTGAAGTTATAAATATTTTCTTTTGCATATGAGAACGAAAGAGGGAGAAGCAAAAATGGAAGAAGTTCTAATACAAACAAGGCATAAATTCAAGACAAAGTTTCATTTTAATAATAAAGAAAATAAATTGAGAGGATGGAATTTATTTAAAAATTAATGAAGTGATGCTGAGATTTCAAGGAATTGAAGGAGATAATATTATTGGAGTAGAAGGCAAAAGAAGAACGATCTGGAGTTTACAAGATAATGGTGAAGTCCTTTAAAAACACAGATAAAAGATGAGGAAAGGGACCAAAGGAAAGAAGAAAGAAAGACTGACGAAAATAACGATGAAGAAAGAAGAGATAAAAAGAGGTTCAAGAAAAAAATAAAATAGTGACAAAGAAAATGGCGAGACCGTTACAAGGAATTATAAGAAAATGGTGAAAATTAAAGATAGAAAGAAGAAAAGATGAGCACGCATTAAAAATACTGAAAGAATGATGAGTAGAAGGCAAAAAAGATGTGAAAATGAAGATAGAAACTAAATTAAAATAATAAATAAGTAAGGCAAATATAAATAAATAAATAAATGAAAAAGAAAGAAAAGTGAAAAGAAGGGGCAGAGATTAAGAAAGAATAATAGAAAAAAGGTAAGAAAGAAAAGAACGCAATATGGAAAGAAAGAAAGAAAGAAAGAAAGAAAGGGCAAAATATGGAAAGAAGGCACAGATAAGTGGAGAAATGAGAAAGTGAAAATGGAAAGAAAGATACAGTGATAGAAAAATATACGTCAAAATGAAATTTAGAAAGAAAGAAAGAAAGAAAGAAAGAAAGGATGAATAGAAAGAAAAAAGAAAGAACGAAAGATATAGGAAAGCAAAATAAAAAAGACAGAAAAACAAAAGAAATAAAGAAAGAAAGAAAGAAAGAAAGAAAGAAAGAAAGGATGAATAGAAAGAAAAAAGAAAGAACGAAAGATATAGGAAAGCAAAATAAAAAAGACAGAAAAACAAAAGAAATAAAGAAAGAAAGAAAGAAAGAAAGAAAGTGTTGCTAAATGAAGAAATAAGAAAAAGTGAGAATGAAAGAAAAGATGCAACGATAGAAAAACTTATTAGAAAGAAAGAAAAAAGAAACAAATGATTCAACAAAGAAAGAAAGAAAGAAAGAAAGAAAGAAAGAAAGAAAGGGCAAAATATGGAAAGAAGGCACAGATAAATGGAGAAATGAGAAAGTGAAAATGGAAAGAAAGATACAGTGATAGAAAAATATACGTTAAAATGAAATTTAAAAAGAAAGAAAGAAAGAAAGAGAGAAAAAAAGAAAGGATGAATAGAAAGAAAAAAGAAAGAACGAAAGATATAGGAAAACAAAAAAAAAGAAAAACAAAAGAAAGAAATAAAGAAATAGAGAAAGAAAGAAAGAAAGGATGAATAGAAAGAAAGAGAACAAAAGAAACAAGAAAGAAAGAAAACAAAAGAAAGAAAGAAAGAAAGTCTTGATAAATGAAGAAATAAGAAAAAGTGAGAATGAAAGAAAAGATGCAATGATAGAAAAAACTTATTAGAAAGAAAGAAAAAAGAAACAAATGATTCAAGAAAGAAAGAAAGAAAGAAAGAAAATTGTAGTAAATGAAGAATCGGAAAAAAGTTAAAATAAAAGTAAAAATGATGATAAAAAGCAGAAACCGAAACAAAAGAAAACAAGTAAAGATAAAAAAGGAAATAAACAAAAAAGGAGAATTGCCAAAAAAAAAGAAAACTGAAAAAAAAAAAAAAGAGATTACGTAACTGATTAGAAAGAAAGATAGTTTAAGGAAAGGAAGAAAATATAAACAAATGAAGAACTAAGAAAGAAAGAAAAACGAACAGCCAAAAGTGAGAGAAAACAAAAAGGAAGGAAAAAGGCAAAAAAAATAATGCAAGTATAAACAAAATAATGAAAAAACGGAAAGAGAATATGAAATATAAAGGCTGATATTGAAAAAGAAAAACTCACCTTAAAAATAGGATCAGAAAAGGAGTTTCAAGAAACAAGTGATGAATAAATATCAGATTTAAAGATAAAAGCTTCATCAGAACAAAGATGAGACACAGAAGAAAATAAAAAGAACTGTAAAAATTATTAAAGAATTAGGGTCAAAAAAAGGAAAAATTATGAAGAAGAACAAAGCATGATGAACATAATACTTAATCTGTAGGGAGCCGAGAAAAAGCAACTTCGAATAAATAATGTTGAAATAAATGAAGAAGAAAAATATGCCAATGAAAATAAGGCATTTAGAAAGTGATAAGAACGGTCTTAAAGAATATAGAAATAAAATCTGTTATAAAATAATAAAAACAAAATCTAAAAATGCAAATTCTGTGGATTCATCTTGCTATAAAGGTCTTCGTTATGAATATCAAACTGTCATATTAGTGGAGAATCACTCCTAATTAATTATTAACTGCAGTAATTCAACCTGAAATTAACAAACACTTCTTGGCAAGGAGCAAAATGATGGCATTACAGTTCTAATACATATTTGTTCTTTCTGTTTTTGCTGACAAAACGATACTTGGTCATGATTCAAAAACGGAATATTCTAAGAGGGAAGATCCGAGGATTAAATACATGCAGATTCTAACTCAGTGTTCCTCAACCATTTTTACCCAGTTCACTATTTTCACCATTTCTTAAAATGTCATCAGCTCCCTAACACACTTTCCGAGATTTACCAACTCAAAAGGTGCATTTATAGTATTTACATTATTCGGACCATTGTCCTCATCTTTGTTGCCATTTGTACGACGTTTCGGCCGTTGTACGCTCCGGCCTTCTTCAGGTGCTAGGAATTTCGAAAATTCACCAAAGAATACCTCAACTTCAACTCCCACCACCTATACAATATAAATAAAGGGAACGTCCACTGCCTTCATGATCGAGAAAAAGTCATATGCGGCGACCCAGATTCATACAAACAGAAAATGGTCAATATAAGCAGTACTCTAAAACGAAACAATTATCTTGGGTACATGACAACAACTCCAACATACAGGGAAGGGAGGGTGCATGAGGATAACAACTCTCAGAAAACAGCCTCAGTCTGTCTACCCAATGCGAATGGGTTATCGGAGAAAATACAAAGGATCTGTGGTCCATATAACATCAGGACGATCCTCAGAAGTGGTTCTACACCTCGCAGGTACCACTCCCGAGTAAGACCCTCAACAGAGAAGAACATGACTAAGGACTGTGTGTACGCCATACCATGTAGCTGTGAAAAGAAATCTCAATGCCGTAACACGAGGGGAGATAGAAAAATCAGGCGTGGCTAACCACATCCGGAGGGAGAAAGGGGGTCACCATCCCCTATGGGATGAAGTTAAAATAATAGATAGCGAACGCCACTGGAAACTATGTAAACTTAAGGAATCGGCACATATGCTCGGCTAAAAAAATCTCCTAAACCGGTCAAGCATAAAGATGAACACAGTATGAGAACCAGTAATACGGTGTGCCAGAGAATCATTAGTATTAAAATTGCAATATGAGCTCTGGTAAAAAATACAGAAGAAAATCATTAACATAAAAATACTGGAGAAAACCATTAATATTAAAAAGAATTGCAATAAGAAATCTGGTATAAAACGGTTACTGGACATTAGGTTTATAAGTCCAAAAAATACAGTTGTTTTTTTCTTTAAAGACACATGGCCCAGTGGATATAGATGTTGGTTACTTCCTGTGACTTGGCCCAAAGAGTTGTGAGTTCAGAACCAGGCTACAGCAGTGAACAAAGCAGTGAACAAAGCACTTACAGGGTTAGAGGGAGATAATTCATCTCCTTCCAGAGGAGGCACTAGGCAAGGAATGGAGATCATATACCCCAATGAAAGGGTTCGGTTTGAAATTCTTACTTTACAACGGCGGAAACGTCGTATAAAGGTGCGAACAATAGTCCAAATAATACTGTAAATACTTCCTCATCTCAGATAAATATACGTTTAATTATTGAAAATTTTCATTTTTTCCATATGAGTTTAAACTTTAAATGTATAAGGATTGAATTGTTAAATTACTATACTACCAAAATTACAAACCAATAATTTAATCCACTAAGACAGTAGTCCTTTGATTATTTTTGCCAAATGCACCCTATTTGCCTTTGTCAGAATGTAAATTCCGCTGCCTTTCCAGGATTATCGGATTCGAAAAATGCATTATAAATAATATCCATAGAAAGGATACGGCAGTATTTCTAAGTGGTATATAAATATTTACTTCGTCTCCCCTCTTAGACGTGGATATGACACAAGGTCGAGTTTAGTGTGGGGACCCCTAACGAACCGGACGAGGCAAGGATAAAAATTGCCCAATCCCCATAACCATCGGTGGCGACCACCAATCCACCCCTGTGGGGTAATTCAGCCTCAGGACACTCTTCTCCGAGACCGAGCACTTCTCAGTATATTTTTTCTAAGAAGCACATCTGTTCTTGGACACAGATACAATTGAATCGCTCTCTGCCGAGGACAGAGACACATCTGAGATGGTAGGTAAATATTGCAATTTACTCTGCTCCCCTGAAGCGCAAGATCGGTTTTTAAAGTGGGAAAATCGGATCTCTCTCTCTCTCTCTCTATCTCTCTCTCTCTCTCTCTCTCTATATATATATATATATATATATATATATATAGAGAGAGAGAGAGAGAGAGGAATATAATGGAAACACCTAGTACCATAATAGCTTAATTTGGAAAATTTGCTTAAACTTTCAACAGGTTGTTTATTTTTATGTTTGTTGATTTAATATTAGTATATATATATATATATATATATATACATATATATATATATATAGAGAGAGAGAGAGAGAGAGAGAGAGAGAGAGAGACAGACAGACAGACAGACAGACAGACTAAGCCATCGTTCTGACTGTTTTGGAAGACAGAGTCTCGTCTGGGAGAAAAATAGACAAGAGCTAGACTCTGCCTTTTGCAAGGTCCACAGGAAATTTTGCCCGCGCTTCAGTCAGTCAAATAAGTGCCATTCGTGATACAAACTTGAGCGATCATGTCTGGAAAGAGACATAGTTGGGTAGAAATTTTCTCGCAACATGCTGCCTTATTTCTGCGATAGACTGTGTGCCAACCAAGGCTATAGAAATCAAACTGTCTTGCTATCAAACTCATAACTGGAGGGAAATACATTTTCCCAAATGTATTTGCGCGTAAGTAAATGCAACGAATATCAACTAGAATTTGAACTCGGCTCACAGATTTCCCGTTCCAAGCCGATATCCATTGCACCACAACGCACATCCCGCACTTATAGGCTAGAAATTCCCTCACTAAAAGTCAGTCTTGCGTCAGATCCCCTCTTAGTGGTGAAGTCTCTAGTAAATACCGGAAAGAAAGAGGGATTTTAGCCACAAGGCTTGGGTCAAAGCGTGGTATGGCTTTTAGGTTCATTGCAATCATACTGCGCACTGGGTTCGGCTTCTCTGGCTGATATTAAGAAGTTATCCTCCCTTTAACAAATCGACGCCGCCCTGTCGGTTGAAGTTTCAGAATAAGCTGACTGCACCTCAGCAGAGTGGTGAGTGCCGAATAAGGCGTTCCGAGTATGACGATAAACTACATCCGAGTCTTGGGTATGCCCATAAACTGAATCCGGTCCTGGGTTTAACGATAAACTACATCTGGGCCCTGGGTTTGACGATAAACTGTATGCGGGTCCAGGGTATGACAGTAAACTACATTCGGATCCTGGGTTTTACGATAAACAGCGTCCGGGTCCTGGGTTTGACAATAAATTATATCCGAGTCCTGGGTATGGCGATAAACTACATCCAGGTCCTAGGTATGACGACAAACCACATTGAGGTCCTGGGAGAGATGATAAAC
Source organism: Ascarosepion bandense (assembly GCA_037127315.1). Lineage (NCBI taxonomy): Eukaryota > Metazoa > Mollusca > Cephalopoda > Sepiida > Sepiidae > Ascarosepion > Ascarosepion bandense. The sequence continues at coordinate 6,860,737 of JBBBDQ010000460.1, read as the reverse complement.
TACATTCGGGTCCTAGCTGTAACGATAAACTACATCCGATTCATGGGCATGACGATAAACTACATCCGAGTCCTAAGTCTGACGATAAACTACATCCGGCTCCTAGGTATGATGATAACCTACATTGGGGTCCTGCGTATAACGATAAACTACATCCGAGTCCTGGGAAGGAAGACAAACTACATTTGAGTCCTAAGTATGACGATAAACTACATCCGAGTCCTGAGTTTGACGATAAACTACATTGGGATCCTGGGTATGACGATAAACTACATTCGAGTCCTGGGTTTAGACAAACTACATTTGAGTCCTAAGTATGACGATAAACTACATCCGAGTTCTGGGTATGACGATAAACTACTTTCGGTTCCTTGTTATGACGATAAACTCCATCCGAATCCTGGGAATGAAGACAAACTACATCCGAGTTCTGAGTTTGACGATAAACTACATTGGGGTCCTGGGTATGACGATAAACTACATTGGGGTCCTGGGTATGACGATAAACTACATCCGTGTCCTGAGTTTGACGATAAACTACATTCGGGTCCTGGGTATGACGATAAAATACATCCGAGTCCTGGGTATGACGATAAACTACATTCGGGTTCTTGGTATGACGATTAACTACATTCGGTTCCTGGGTATGACAATAAACTACATCCGAATCCTGTGTATGAGAATAAACTGCATCCGGGTCCTGTGTTTGACAATAAAGTGCAGCCGAGTCCTGGGTTTGATGATAAAATGCATCTGCGTTCTGGGCATGACGATAACCTACATTTGTTTCCTGGGTATGATAATAAACTGCATCCGGCAGCAAAGCCTCTAATGGGGAAGTTTTGAGGTGCAGGGAGCTCAAAACTTCCCCATTGCTGTTGTTCCTAGATTCACCCTGACTATGAAAGTATAAAAAAAGATTTTTTAGTGAAAATTCCAGCAATACTTTTTTCAGAAAATACATTATTTGAAAGAAAAAATACTACCGGAAATATATTTATGGAGAAAAATATGACAAAAAATACATTTTTTAAAAATAAATATTAGCAGCAATATATTTTCAAAGACAAAATATGTATGTCAGTAAAGCATCTGACTCTTGACATATACCCCCTTTACAAAATGTCAATGAAACCTGATATACAAATTGATTTCTTACAAAGAATACATATTCTATTCATACGAATCTGTTGTAAAAATCTTGTCATTAAGTGGCACATTTAGTTTGATTTGTCACAAAACAAAACAAACCAAACTAACAAATCGACGATGGTGATATTCGAACCCAGTTAGAATTGTAGAGGATATTTTTTACAAAAAAATATTCTTACTTTGACAATAACAAAGAAGATCTGAATATGTTGCGATTTGATAATTATATTAAAACAAACTCGATAATATACAGAAGAGCTACAGAAAGTTTACAAATAACTTTATTTGATACACAGATTTGAAGTTAGAGGCTTTCTATAGAATATTTAGACATTCGATACAATGTCAGATTTCCCTCTTTACTAGTAACATTAAATTTATAATCGTTTCTTCCAGAATATATTTGTTTGTGTAGAAGTGAATTGAATAGCAAGTATTTTATAATAAAAAAAAAGAAAGAAAAAATATATAAATTTCATTTCGTTAAATCCCAAATTTGTGATTTTTGATATGGCAAATGTTTTGTTTTTAGTGGCTGTCTTGCGTTTAGAGAATTCAGAAGAATTCATATCAGTACAGTCAAAGGTTACTGCACTAAAATATTCTTTGGAAAATTCTGAAGTGAAGACAAAGTAAGAAAGAGATATTCCTTGTAGACACGAAGCTTTTTAAAAAGCCTGACACTTTTAGAAAATAAAATGATAGAAATGTATCCAAATAACAAAGAACATTTTGACAATAAGCGAATATATAAATGGACATATAGATACGTTATATGCATACACACAGACACAGTTATCTCTGATTATATCATATATATATATATGCATGTATGTATGTATATTTTAGATAGAGTTGAAATATCTATAGATATATAAAAGTAAACAATAACAAATGGACATTTCGAAACGACACGATAATATAAAAAAGATAAATCTAAATTTAGAAAATAACGCACACTCTCATATATATATATATATATATATATATATATATATATATATATATTATTTAAATATAATAGTATTTAGTGCCAAGGTTGGTATTTTTATTACTCATAAAATGTATTCCGGCAAGCAGGTTTTTATGGTAAAGTGCTCAATATTCATGGTGTAGATATAGCGTTGATAGTTACAAAGAGTTTATCTCTTTAATAGAGCAGATTCATGCCGACTTCAAAGTTTCGTGAGGATTCCGTTATGATGCTCTCACTCGTCAGGACATTTTGTCGTTAAGTTATGTTTTTTTTCTTGTTTATATAGAGTATGGTGTGATATTGCGAGAGTAGACTTGTTTGTGATTGGTTAGTTATTCTTCTTCTTTTTCTTTATGTTTGGTTGATTTTCTTTATTTTTCTATTTTATTGTGGAGTTGCCTGATTTATTTTTATTTTTTAGTGTATGTTTCATTTATTTTTATTTTTAAGTGTATTCGTGAATGGGTGTTTGTTTCATTTGGATGGGCCTTTTTGTTTTGTTGACCTTGATTTGACCTTTTTTTTTTAGTGTGTTAGTATGTTTTGCCGAGTGACGGCTTATTTATTTACTTATTTTTTCATGGTTGAATTTATTGCATTTATGTATGTAAGCTTTAAGTGTGTGTGTGTGTGTGTGTGTGTGTGTGTGTGTGTGTGTGTGTGTGTGTGTGTGTTTTACTTTTATTTTTATTTAATTTTCGTTTAGCGGATGTTGTATTATATTTTGTCATGACTGAGTATTTGTATTTACTATTATTTCTTGTATTTACTATTATTTCTTGTATTTACTATTATTTCTTGTATTTATATTATTTCTTGTATTTACTATTATTTCTTGTATTTATATTATTTCTTGTATTTATATTATTTATATTATTTGTATGTTTGTTTATACTTATATTTTTTGATTTTCAATTTTTATTCTTTTTATTATTTTATTTATATCGTTTATATGTCATTATTTATTGTTGTTTTCGGCCGTTGTACGCCCCGGCCTTCTTCAGGTGCTAGGAATCACAACTCTAAGAATCAAGTCAGGAACTAACCAACGTCTATATCCACTGGGCTTTAGGACACATGACTTGACTCTTAGAGTTTTGAGTTCAATACCAGGCTACAGGAGAGGTGAACAAGTAACTTGCAGGGTTAGAGGAAAGATAACTCATTAGTTCCAATTGAGGCTTTACGCAAGGAATAGAGTTCATATGCCCCAGTGTACGTAATAAAGGGTTCGATTAGAAATTTCTAGCACCTGAAGAAGGCCGGGGCGTACAACTACCAAAACGTCGTACAAATAGCAACAAAGATGAGAACAATAGTCCGAATAATGTAAATACTGTAAATACAACTCATTTCAGAAATAAAGACAAATGCTCATTTGTTTTGTTTAAAATTTTTACGTTGATTTTTAAAACTAAATATTGCTAGTTTTATTCTGGGCATAATTTTTAAATTTTGCTTTTACTGTTATGTGGTGGTTCATTTTTACTATTTCCCATTTTATTTTGATTGTAATGTTGTTTTCTTTCTGGTTCCATATGTATTTTGATAGTGTTGTGCTATTTTCGCATTTTTCTGCGTTAAATGATGTTTTTTAATGATAGATTTTCTCTTTAAACGATGTTTCTGTTGCCCTTATATACATGTTGTTGACTGTATTGGTATTATTTTACGGTTGCTTTGTATATTATGTTGTTAAGAAAAAACTTATTATGAAATGGACAGTTGTCCTTCTTTTAGCAGTTACAATTGTTTGTATTTTCTTGTCGTTTGTGTTGTTGTTACTAATTTTATTAATAATAATAAGCAAACACAACTAGAAAATACGTAAGAAAACTAATAATAACAACATCGGGTACTTATGATAATTGCTACTTATTGCTGAAAGATGCATGAAACCCCAAGTTGTGCATAAAACGTAGAATAGTATGTATATTCATTAATATATATTTGCTGTGTTATACAGTATTGAGCACTGTTTCATTCTTCTTACACCTGATTTATATTTATATACTAATGTGTATATACGCGTATATACACATATAAATACTTATTTACCTCCAAACTTATATGTGTGTGTGTGTGTGTGTGTGTGTGTGTGTGTGTGTGTGTGTGGTTTTATAGTATGCGATATTTATGGATAAATATCAGGTATAGAATGTATGTAAATATAAAAATGGTTAGACATAGAAGTCAACACCCAGAGGCGACAATCTGTTTCATGCTTGAACACAATCTTGAAGCCTGACAAACGCATCACGAAACATGACTGTCGTCTCTGGATGTTGACTACAATGTTCCAATTATATATATATATATATATATATATATATTTGTCATCCATATACAACCCTGTCTCGCTGCATCACAACTCATCAGTGTGGCTAAACATTTACTTGCTTCTGGCTGGGATCGAAACTCGACCGATTCGGTGTCAGTCGGAGTCTTTACTCCCTAAGCCATATTATAAAAATGAGAAATTTTTTGCGTGTTATATATAAGCGGATGTGCGTTGTGGTGCAGTGGATATCGGCTAAGAACGAGAAATCGGGGAGCCGAGTTCTAATTCCAGTTGAATTCATTGCATTCACTTACGCGCAAATATCCTTGGTAATGGTATTAATCCGTCTCTTCCTTCCAGTTATGGGTTAAATAACAGGACAGGTTGGGTTCTATAGCCTTGGCTGGCAACCAGTCTACCGCAGAAAGAAATGGCAACCTACTGCGGGATAATCTTCTGCTCAGTCAGTCATGTCTCTTTCGAGAGATGATCGCCCAAGCGTGTTTCACGTATGACACTTAACTGACTTATATATAAGCGGTGTATACACGCGCCAGTCAACCGGAATAACTCGATTCATTGCTGAAGCATAACGCTATATATATAAAGCTATACCACGGGTTGATTGAAGTCTTGTGAGTGAAATTGGTTAAACAGCTCTTTTTTGAGGAGCTGTCGATGGTTGTGCTAGCTTGAAGTCACAAGTCATCTTGCTCATTTGCAAAGTAATGTTCGAAATGAGGGAAAAAAAGCCAATATCTTTTTCCTTTTTTCATTGTTCTTATCTGACGTAAAAACAGATTTCTAAAATAAAATATTGGAGTAGATAGACTATTGGAGTAGATAGACTAAACTATCGCCCGGTTCACACTCCATCCACATCTATTGAACAGGTGAAGAGGCCCTTCTCTTGTTTCCTGGTTAGGCTGTGGTTTCCGGTTTTTCTTTTTTTCCAATCTTTTCACTCATTTTTTTTATTTTTTTTATTTTTTTTCTATTGGAGTAGATAGACTAAACTATCGCCCAGTTCACACTCCACCCACGTCTATTGAACAGGTGAAGAGTCTCATCCCTTGTTTCCTGGTTAGGATGTGGTTTCCGGCTTTCTCTTTTCCAATCTTTTCACTCTTTTTTTTTTTTAATTTTAATTTTTTTTTTTTTATTGGAGTATTTAGACTAAACTATCGCCCGGTTCACACTCTAGCCACATTTATTGAACAGATGAAGAGGCTCATCCCTTGTTTCCTGTTTAGGATGCGGTTTCCGGTTTTCTCTTTTCCAATCTCTTCACACTTATGTAGCCCCCTGCACATCGGTGGCATTACTGCCTTGCTCGGGGTGATATGATTAAAAAAAATGTTTTTCAAAAAATAAGAGCGAGAATTTAAAGAAGAAAATACATTTTTCTCTATCCTTTTCCATTGCTTTTCCTTATTTGAAGTAAGGATAAAATTTCTAAAAAAGAAAAAGCTTGAAATAAGAAAAAAAAACGAAAAAGAGAAGGAGTTTTAAAATAGTAAAAAAATTCTCTTCTGTTTTTATTTAATATGTTACTCCTTATGTAAAAACAAATTAAGATGAAAAAAAATCGGAAAAAGAAGTGTTACAAATTTTTTTTTCTTTTTCCATTTTTTTGTTATTCATTCATTCATTCATTCATTCTTCTTCTTCTTCTTCTTCTTCTTTATGTGCCAAGTTCCTTCAGGACGTAAGCGATAATGGACTTCCACTTGCCCTCATTCTTTGTTCTTTTTAACATTTCCCCTCTTGATATCTCTTCTAAACACTTTTCTGCCATACGCTTGCACATGCCTATCATGTATGGCTTTCGCTGCTTTTCCATATTTCTCGTTCCTTCTAATCGTCCTGTGAGTATTAGATTATCCAAGCCCTCTTTCCTCATTACGTGTCCAAAAAACCTCAGCTGTCTCTTCCTGATGCTAAGTGTAAGTTTCCATTTCGTTTGCTTCCTTGCCAAAACCTGTTCGGTTCATAGTATTCATAGTATCCTTCTGTCGAATCACATTTCTGTTGCTTCGGGTTTCTCCCTTATCCTTGAGGAGATTGACCAGCATTCGCTACATGAATTGAAAATGTTTGTTTTTTTCTTTCATAAAAAAGAAATGGTGCATGAAAGAATAAAAATCTTTCTCTTTCGTTTTTATTTTGTGTTATTATTCCTTATCTGAAGTATACAAAACAATATTTAAAGAAGAAAGAAAACAAAGCATGAACTGAATAAAAAGTGAGTAAAGAAAGTAAAAAAGAAAGAAAGAACGTAATATGCTCATAAAAAAAAGAAGGAAACAGAGAACCAGAAAATAATAGTTAAACGCCCGCCCAGAAACAAATAAAACCGAACTAGTAAAACTGCAAAGTGAAACCCTAAAAGTTAATACCATACACGTTGAAAGAAGGAAGTAGAGTACATTGGTGCAAAAGTGGATTGGAGAGTTTGTGGCCAAAGAATTGTTGCATTTTACCTTAAGCACCATAGAAACAGTCATAGAAGGAAGCATTAAAAGAAGCAAAGGTTCTGAAAACTCTTTTAAGCACTCAAGATGATTTCTATTGGCTTTTGCATCAGCTTTGATGTTTCATGGCTGCGAGTTACTGAAAAGGAAAGAGAGATGGCCAACAATAGACTGCGATATCTCAAGTTATTAGCAACAGTTTTTTTTTTTGTTATAAAACAGACCGGTTGAATTTGTCGTGAAAACAAAGAAACAAACACCATCCAACACCACCATCGCTACCACCAAAACAAGAGACAAACAGAGGTCTTTCAGGATTCCAGTACAAAATATAATGAAAGAATGTTTCCCGAATGATTTCAAGAAAACCTTTTAGAATATATCATCATTATCAGCATCATTGTTCACATTACGTTTTTGACATCCTGTGAGAAGCGATGATGTTTTAAGAAAAATAAACAAGGAAAGTAGATGCAAGAAAGAGACCTTTCAAAGATGGTTATACCGATTTATTATAACAAGATCATAGACTTAGGGTATGGGATACACATTTTTTTCTATTAAAATAAGCAATAAGAAAATACATAAAAACATTATAGAAATTTTGGATCAAAACGGCATTAGAATTTAAATTACATTTTTATATTTCTCAACCAATCAGCTAAAAACATAGAATAAGAACATTCTAGAAAAATAGGATCGGAAAACAATTAACAAAAAATATTTAGGCCCCAAAACAAAATAGTAAAACACAAATCTGATTGGTCAATAAATGTCTTCACACCTAAATGTTAAGGAAGATTCTTTGATCCACTATTATGGTATATAAATAACACACAGTTAGGAAGAAAAAGGTCAGTCACCAAGCTAGCCATTAAGTCAGCATGTAACCGATACTTTGTCCGGCCAAGTCATTCTTCCACACCAAAGTTCATGACCTAGCTACAGAAGGGCCGTGAAAGGAAAAACACGACAAACTTTCTTTCATCAACGCGACACGCTATCGCCACCCGAGATGAACTTAATGTAAGTAAGAACGACTTATTTACGGACTCCGTTAATATAAACTTACACACACCTTTAAACAAATTTAACTTCTTGCCAAACTTTATTTTCCAAAAGAAATTTTTCACATCTTGTATTTTATTTGTTTCCACATGCTAATTTTATTTTATACATATTAAATTGTTTGTTGTTTAATGTTCGTTGTGACTTATTCCATTTCTTTTGCGCGATTGTAAAACATTGTGTTGTATTTGTGGGGGAACTAATCTCGAGAGCAATACCCGTAAAATACGGAAGCACATCAACCAAGCACTTACCAAATCCCCTACAAGGGTCTAAGAGAGAAAGCTCGGAGATTTTAACTTATGTAATGCAAGGACGTATTAAAAAGAAGAGACATTAGATAGCAAGAAAGAAAAAATTGAGACATCTGAAATATGGTTCCACTGATGAATTTTAAAATATATAAAAAGCATGCAAGAAAGAAAGAATTAATGCATATTAAATAAAAAGCTCGGAGATTATCTCACAATAAAGACATGTATAAAACAGGCAATTTAAGGATAACACAGGCAAAGAACAAAACGCGTCAGTAAGATGAGTTTTTTCTTTGTTTTCAATTATATTGTTCTTTTACAGTTATAATCTATCTGGAATTTTACATAGATATATATATATTTATTTAATAATTTCGCCCCAAGCAAGGCAGTACTGGCACTGGGCGCAAGAGGATTACATATAAGGAGAGGGAAAAGAAAGAGCAACAGGTCACAGGGGGTATCAGAGAATGAGTAAGAGAAGAATGGGAACATGTATGAGTTGATATATATATATATATATATATATATATATATATATATATATATATATATATATATGTGCGTGTGTATACACCTCATATATATAACACGCTAAAATTTCTCCCGCTATACTTTCCATGCGCAACTGAGTAGTGATCTGCACTGAATGCCCCATACTTTCGGCCTTGTGCCACATCTAAGCGCTGCTTAGGGCATAGGGAGTAGGGACTCCAACTAACACCCAATCGATCGAGTTTCGATCCCGGCTGGAAGCAAGTGGATGCCTAGTAACACTGATGAGCTGTGATACAGCAAAACAGGCTTGTATGTGGATGACTATTATGAATAAATATATATATATATATATATATATATATATATATATATATATATATATATATAATATATGGATTGAAATCCGACAAGGTAAATAGAATAAGTATAGAACATGTAAGAAGAAAGTGTCTTTAATTTAATATTTTTCACTTCAATAACCTTCTTCAGAGATTTAAAATTTTGATTCTAAAAAAATGATTTTTTAAAAGTCCAAAGAGATTGTATGTTGATTGAAGTTTGACTTCGTTGGTCAAATGAGTGCTGCGGGTAATAAAGCAATAGATGATCATTTTTAAAAGTAGAAAAATCTTATGCTTGTTTACATGTGTGTGCCACATGTAATAAAAGCCATAAATGCTTATTTTAAATGTAAGTGTATGCAGGCGAAAAAAATAGATATCAAAAACATTTAAACTACAGACTAATTAAGTGTGTTTATATGTCAGTAAGATTAGTATCTGTATGAATCGCAAAAGGAAATACACTTCCATTCAAAACTGCATCAAAATAATGGATACAAGTATTAAGCGAAAATTTTATAAACAATTTTTTTGAAAGTAGGTTGTTAACGGTTAGGATCTTTCAATTAAAGTATTATATTATAATATCATAAATGCAATTATATTTAAGTACATTACAAATTTAACAATTAAGCAATACAAATAACACTAGGAAACACTAAATTATACACATATATTAAAGTATTGAGTATAATAAAAATTTAATGGTCAGAAACTTTTTATTGAAATCATAGGCAAGTATTATAATTAGTAATTTATAAAAAATAGAAAAAACTGTAGAAAGTTTTAGAATATTACTGTCATGGTGGCATCACCCATTCAACGGATTGAACTCTTCCTACAACTACATATACTTCCCCTCACAAGAGAGATCTAAGAGGCTGGCACAGAAATCAGAGAGAGATCAGCAGATCAACATAACGCAGTGAGAGATAGACAGTGATAGCCAAGACTGCTACCGTACGGTCATTCCGAGTTCCAATTATAGTATTACTACCTAACCTGTATTTATTGTTCTACTAACAAAGTTCCACGTATTTGCAGTTTGCTGTGTTTAATATAAATATCGTTTGTTTCCTATTTTGGTTGATGTATTATTTCTAGCTGGACACTTAACCGGGTCTACGACAATTGCAAAAATACATAAACAGTACGTGCATAACACACACACACACACACACACACACACATACACACACACACACATCTATCTATCTATCTATCTATCTATATATATATATATATATATATATATATATATACGGCCATAATATAAAAAACGGAAACAACAATGACATAAATATGTGTATTACTAAAAAGTAATTCATGATTAGCAATGAAATTTTTACCGAATAAAGATTAGGGTGTAATGCATAAATATTATACAAAGTTACAAAAATTTACATAATAGATTTTTTTTAAAATAAAGATTAAATGAAACAAAGAAAATAAGCTACTGGACAAAAGTTAAGGGACGAACTTGTTAATACATGATCGTGAACAAAATATGTACAAAATTTTATATTTGGTAAATACCCCCTTATTTTCAATGACTTCTCCACTTCGTCGACCACATGATCTAATTAATTTCTTGCAAAAATCAGCAGTAATACCCTCTCATTCGTCTTTCAATAACTCCCATGGGTGATCCTGTTTTTTTTTTGTTTTTTTCCTGAGCCCTTTCTCCAATTATCTTTCAAACACTTTGTATTGGATTCAGGTCGATGCTCTGGGCTGGCCACTTCATTATGGCGATTTCTTCTTCAAAAAAGCCATAACCTTCTGAGCCTTGTGGCATGTGCATTGTCCTGCATGACGATAGGAGATTCATAAAGATTACAGTGTAATCTTGGTACCACATGCTGCTGAAGAAGCCTTTTGTAAATCTCAGCATTGATATTGCCATGTACGCGGATGACAGGGCCAACTCCTGCAGACGAAATCATTCCCCACACTATCACACTGCCGCCACCAAACTTAACGGATTTTTGACACATTGAGAAAACAGTCTTTCACCTGTTCTACGGCGTACGCAAGTTTTGCCCTCAGAACCAAATATAGTAAACTTGGACTTGTCAGTGAAATGAACAGTATCCCATTGTGCGTCAGTCCAAACATGTTCTCTCGCATACTCCAGGCGTGCCCTTTGGTTCGCTTTGAAATGAGAGGCTCCGAAGCTGGAATACGAGCATGCAATCCTACATTCTTTAACCTGCGAGACACCGTTTTCCTTGAGATCTTATTGTCTGTCTCTTCATTAAATTTAAGGGCAATTGGTGTAGCAGTTTCAAAACGGTTTTTTGTAGATATTCTAACAATTCTTCGATCTTCTCTTTACGATGTTTTTGGAGGTCTGCCAGATTTTGGTTTTGCATCTAATGTTTTATCGGTTTTATACCTGCTAATTACACGATGAACGACACTTTTAAACCTATGAACAATATCAGAAATTTCCGAAATTGACTTTTTACTTAATAGTTAGCGATAATGAGTTTTTTTTCTTTAAAAGAGAGCGTTTGCATGTAGAATTTGGCATATTGCTTGAAAATAAAGTCCTAATGATAAATTAACTTTTACTTATTGTTGAAAAGCCCCATCGAGTTTTTTAACAATGTAAATTAAAAGTTTATGCAAATTATTAACATCGTTCCGTAACTTTTGCAAGAAATACATTAGATCATTCGGTCGACGATGCAGAGAAGTCATTGAAAATAATGGGATGTTTACCAAATATTAAATTTTGTTGATATTTTGTTCACAAGCAAGTATTAACAAGTTCGTTCCTTAACTTTTGCCAGTAGCTTAAATCCTTTGTTCCAATTAATGTTTATTTAAAAAAAAAAACTATTATGTAAATTTTTGTAACTTTATATAATATATATGCACCCTAATATTTATTCGGTAAAAAATTAATTGCTAATCATGCATTACTTTTTAAGTAAAACACATATTTATGTCTTTGTTGTTTCTGTTCCTTATATTATGGCCGCTACTGTATACATACATACATACATACAGATATATATATATATATATATATATATATATATATAAATTTATTTATATAAATAAATGTATATACAGTTTGATTAAAAAGAATATCTACTCAGGTATGAGTATCGACTAAAAATAATCTTCAAATTATATATATATATAACAAATTATATATATATATATATATATATTAATAATTCCCCAGAGATATTATCTTTTGAATTATTCAATTCAGTGTCGACTCCATATATATACATGCGTATATATATATATATATATATATATATATATATATATATATATGTATGCATGTATGTATATATATATATATATATATATATATATATGGAGTCAACAATGAATTAACTAATTCAACAGTAATATCTCTAGGGAATTATTAAAATATACAAAAGGAAATAATAGGGAAGAAATATAATAATAGATAATAAATGGGAAAAAATGTAGTAATATATAATAAAAATATGATAATAAAAATAATAATAATAATAATAATAATAATAAAGATATATTAATATATAATAATAATGATAATACAATATAATAATATATAACAATGAGAAAAATATAATAATAATAATAATAATAATAATAATAATAATAATAATAATAAAGAAGAGGTTTGAATTACGACGAAAATGACGTGTTTTTCGAAGCTCTTGAAAACGGAAAACGTAATTTTTTTTTAGCTATATGAAATTTTATTTTTACTATTTTAACGTAAGCATAAAGTTTTCCTTCGTCTTATTATTATTAATTTATCTGTTTCTCCTTTAAATGATCCTGGTAGATTAATCAGCTAGTTTTCTTATTATTCACATCTCTCTTAGTTGTGAATATTTTGAAATAATTTTTTTCAAACTACGATATTTTTTTCTGAAAAAAATACGACAGGAAAAATACGATAGAAAAAAAAAACAACACGCTACAATTTCTATGATATTCTTTCATAGAAAAAATAAGTTTTTTATTTTTATTTTTTTTCGGCAACGCTATTTTCGATGACTTTAATGGAAAAATAACTGAATTCAGATAGGCAAAGAAATTATTTTAAATTTCACAGCAGTGATAAACGAATATTATTGTTAACGTTTTACTTTTTCATTAATTTTTTTTTTTTGACAATTATTTTCGTTACAAGGACTAGTGATAGTAGCAACAACATTTTTTTTAAATTAATTAACAACTCATCTGATCAAGAGTAAAAAGAAAAAAAAGAGAAGAAAATGAAAGGAAAAATTACCATCTCTATAATCCTCTTTCTCCCTTTTTTAACATATTAATCTAATGTAATGATGTTTTGCTTCGTTAAGTGACTGTTTCTGCCAAGTCTTTTTTTTAACCAGAGTCTTTCTCTTTAAATTCCAGTCTCGTCTCTGTCTACTGTCATTTGCCAACCCATTAAGAAAAAGGAAAACGCCGAACAGCAATCAACAACTCGTGCCGAAGAGTGAATGACTACTGCATTTTGAGGAAATATCCCTTACAGGCTTCGGAACACGGTTTGTAAAAGACCGTTACCTAACGTGCCGGGCAACTTTGGGTGAACTTTTAAACCCGTGTGCCACTCATAGGAAGAATATGAGAATTACAAATAGAAACAAAAAGTCAAGTATGGCTCTTTCAAAGGATAAACAAGGGCCCCGTCCTTCAGGAGAGAGCTTAGCTGAGGTAAAAAAATCTGCCATATTAACAAACTCCTACACAAAGAATGAATCTTCAGGTTCCCATAACCAGGATAATCCTAATGATGCTCCTGCAAATTCTTCAGCTAGATTCATAACCGTACATTTAAAGAAAGAAATAATAAAATGGTCTCGTTACCACAGTCGTTATGACTGCATTCCATAAAGCGTTACTCAAACTTCAGAAAAACATCACTCACCAAACATGAGATAATGTTGCATAAACAATTAGAAAATGCATTGACAAAAATAAACTAGCCAATGTAAGAAGGTACATCATGTAAAATAACCAATTGACAGGACCTGAAATTGAAGAAATAAAAATAATTGCAACCAGAATACACAAATCAACAAAACATGAAATGGATTTGGAATCGGAAAAAGTAGTAACATCACACAAGCCACAGGTCATAATGGAAAAACCGAAATACACACAAACCACTGTGAAGATAATGCTGAAAATTTAGAATTCTTGGAAAAGTGTGATCTTAGTTGGTCACAAGACGGCAATAAAACGAGTTTAAAACACATTGAACAGAATTATATTACTGAAAACAAGAATAGTATACAAGAAGCCAAGGGAGAAACCAAGGGTCACATACAAAATATTACAATGGAGGAACGAGAACAACTCATAAAATTACAACCAACAAGGCATAACCTCGATAATGTTACTTTCTACAATGCAGCACTCAAATTAATTCTGGATGAACAAGACACTCATATAAATCTCAATGAAGCAATATGAGCATCAGCAATAGCGGCAACAAAAAATTGAACATCAAAGTAAAAACAAGACATTCTTACAGTCATGAAGATAAACCTTAAAAAAAAAGAAAAAATCGAATAAATTAGAAGTGAAGTATCAGTACTCAATGAACTGACAAGAAAAATAAATGTAAGAACTAGAAAAGGCAGTAGAGTTGAATGAAAATACAATATTAGAAATGAAAATGAGATCCAATTAACTAAAGAAAAAAATAAAGCAAACAATACAACTGAAGGCTCAAAGAATAAAACGCTATTAGAAAAGATCGAGATCTTACAGACAGAAGAGGATTTTTCAAACCGACGCAAAGAAATTTTACAAGAAAAAGGGTAAAAAAGAATTAAAGTGACAGTCCCCACCCCCCCCAAAAAAAAAGAAATGGAAGAGGTTATACAGTTATGGGAAAATATATAGGCTTCTCCTAAAGAACATAACAAAGAACCATTTTGGATTGCGCAAGAGATAGAACGAATGAAAAATAAACCAGAACAGACATGGGCTGGAATCAGAGAAGAGGATGTTAAATGTGCACTGAAAAAGTCCTACAAGTGGAAATCTCCAGGAATAGATAACATTCCTAACTTCTCTAATTATATTACTTAAAGACAGCACACAAAAGCTAGCCAAAGAACTTCAAGAAATGGTTAACGATCCGACTAAAATTCCTGCATGGATAACAAAAGGAATTACCTTTCTTCTACCCAAAGATAGTGACACAAATATTCCTAAAACTACAGACTAATTACATATCTTCCCACAGCATACAAAATATTAACATCTATTTTAAGAAAACAGACATATTTCTACTTGGAAAGGAATGAAATACTCCTGCTTGAACAAAAAGGGTGCAAACGTGGCTGTTTCGGATGTAAAGACTAATTATTTATAGGAAGATCTTGGAAAACTGCTTCAATGCTACGAACAATCTTAGTACTGCCTGGATAGATTATCGTAAGACATTCAATAGTGTACCACATTCCTGGATCTTAAAGTCTTTAAATATGTACAAGGTATCACCCCTTATAAATTTCATCAAACAATGCATGTCGATGTGGAAAACAACACTTTACCTCAGTTGTATAAATAGAACCTATAAGTCTAGTGAGATAAATATCAACAGAGGAATATTTCAAGGTGACTCCGTTGCTATTTTGCATATCACTAATAGCATTAACCAGCCAACTCAATAAGACAGAATATGGTTACAAAATTGCTAAAAAAAAAATAAGCCATCTATTTTACATGGATGACTTAAAGTTATATGCTAGGAATGACAATGAGCTGGAAATAGATTCTGTAGAAAATCAAAATAAAAGAACCTATAAGTCTAGTGAGATAAACTTCAACAGGGGAAATAGTGAACCAAGATATGTCACTTGAGCATTTCATAATTAATTTATAAACTAGAAAGAAAGAAAGAAAGAAAGAAAGTGTGTCAGAAGCTGTTTACGGTTGAATATCAAGAGACACTATGCAAAAGCGTAAAAAAATTGCTACACATTAAAATTATTGATGGACAGAGCAGAAAAAGGTGAAAGAGAAGATGCAGTACAAAAAAATTGTGCATTTTTTATTCTTTTTGTTTTGTATAAATTTATCTAAAAAGCGAACCTTCAAGAAAGATTGGAAAAGAATAAAAAAAAATAACGAGAAGAAACAGGTAAAAAGCGATAAAAAAGGAAATTTTATGAGATAATGGAGAATCCTAGTTAATAACTTCTTCTTTATGTACCGTGTCTCTTCAGGACGCAGGCGATCATGGACTTCCATTTGACTGTGTCACTTGTCGCTCTCAGTAATTTTTCTCTTGGTATTTTTTGCAAGCCCCGCTCCGTCAACCATTTGCTCAGATCTAACAAGTACATGTCGCGCTGCTTTCCCCTGTCTCTTCTTCCATTTATCCGACCTGTGAGTCTCAAGTTCTCCATGCCCCTCTTCCTCATTACGTGTCCCAGGAATCTCATTTGTCTCTTCCTCATATTTGTTATCAGTTTTCTTCTCGTTTGCATCCTTTCCAAATTTCGTTGCACACGTGTTCTGTCGATGGTATCCTCAACATCCTTCTGTAAAACCACATTTCTGCTGCCTCAAGCCTCTCCTTCGTTAGTGATGAAATCGTCCAGGTATTCACTTCCATACGGAAAGACAGATATCACTTATCAATCACCTGTCGAATTTTCACGGGTCAAGGTAGTTGATCTTATTTCCTTTTTTGAAATGATTAATTTGCTGTAAAAAAAAACTGTTCAATTTGTAACTTCTGTCTTGTTAAAATGAGTATTGGAAAGTCATGCACTTCCATTAAAAAAAAAATCGCTCTTAGTCCAGATCCTCGAATCAACGGAAATGGTCGTTCTCTTTTAGTTGCATAGTATGTACTTTGCTAAGGATACATACGGTTTTGAATTTAGAGTTTTCCTTTTCATAACTGACTGCTACCCAAAGGCTACATAATCCAGATTTCACTTTTATTTATTCATAGCTGTATTCAGAAGAGATGGGTTCATGCCTTTTCCAAAGCTAGTCGTACGAAAGTGAAAGTAATGATCTAGACTGTAATTCGACTCGGCTCTCCGATTAGAAGTTAAATTTTAAAATAAGCTAGAAGCTTAAAATATAAAATAAATTGAGGACTCAATGCCAAAATCGACAGAGCCTAAATATAATATAGTAAAATATAATACCAAATACACTACACAGAGTTTCATACAATGGCAGGAATGTGATTAATACGACTGGAACTCGAACTCGATTTCTCTATCCGAGCCGTAGTCCATTATTCCACCGTGCCCCAAAAACTTTAATATAAATAAATAAATTTGATGATTGAGGCCAGTAAATAGTCACTTTCCATCTTGGAAAGACTTGACTGTATACGCTAACTTTAGCAGCAGCATTCTGATTATGTACTTGTAAAATCTCTTAGACATAGGAAAAATATCTGCTTGAAGAGTTAAAATTAATTTTTTTCAGTCTTACAATATGTGATGTAAAATATAAAGAACGAAACATTGAATACTGTCACTCTGTCTTGAAATTGTAAGACTAGTGAAAGTGTTTTAAAAAACACTTTATTTCACTGAATCATCTTTGCCTTGCTTAGTATGCAGGATTTTACAGACTCATAAATGGAACATGCTGAATCTGCACGTCCATTTTGTAAAGTAGCGTCAACGAAAATCCGCAAATGCATCGGAATAATGCAAGTAGCAGTATGCAGTCCATAAGTACTTGACGCTACAGAGGAAGATGGGCGAAAGCGAAGAAGAAGAAGAAGAAGAAGAAGAAGAAGAAGAAGAAGAAGAAGAAGAAGAAGAAGAAATGGAATGGTAGATAAAAAGGGAAAAAGGAAAAAAGGAGAAATAAAAAAGAATTGAGCGAATTAAGAGGAATACAATAGACATGTAATGATAGACATGGAGAAAAAGAAGACAAAAGATAAACATGAAAAATAGATGAGAGTAAAACGGCAGAGCATTAAAATCAAGAGATAAAATGTCAGAATAAAAATGAAAGTGAAAATGAAAGTGAAAGTGAAAGTGAACGCTGAGATAGTAAAGAAAATAAAAGTGTTATATATCAGAGTAAAACGATCAAGTGATCGAATGATAGGCAAGAAGGTTTGGTCGAAGGAAGAAAGAAAAAAGAAAGAAGAGATAAACAGACGAAATGATAATAGACAACACCGAAAGAAAACTTAAAAAAACAAAACGAAAAGAAACAGCGAGAAGAAATGTTGACATTTTAGAAAAAAAAGATCAAGTGATGGAATGCTAAGCGTGAAAAGGGAAGAAAGAAAAAGAACGAAAGATTACGAAAGAGTGGGGTACCAGAGAAAGAAAATAAAGAGAATGAATAAAGAATAAAAGAAAAAAGAAAGTAAAAGAAAAAACGAGCAAAACTTTGAAGAATAAACAATAAGAAAAGGAATGCCAGATAAAAAAATGAAAGCGAACGAAAGAAAGAGAAAGAAAGTGAACAAAAGATAGAGAATAAAAGAAATATCAAGGAATGAATGTTAGCAGATAGAATGATATATAGAAAGAAATAAAGAATAAAAGTGAAAAAGAAGGAAACAAAGAAAGGTATAAAATTATCGAAAAAAAGAAAAAGAAAGAACGAAAAAAGAAAAAGAAAAAGAATAAGAGACTGAAAAAAGAGAAAGATAAAAAGATGGAAGAATAGCAAAGGATAAAAGGTGAAGGGAAAAAATTAAGTAAAAAGAGCGAAATAACAGGGACATAAATAGGGAGTTGGAATTGCAATTTTCTCAGCATAGCTTAGATGTGGCAGAAGAACGAAAGTATGGGAATCCAAGTGAGGACAGAACTCACTACTCAATTGTAATGATTCTAGCAAAACAAGCTGGATAACTTTTACACCACCTCGAGGTGCCCAATTGGAAATATGGAATGATACATAATGAAAGCAATTAAAAGAAAGAAAGAAAGAGAACAAAAAGAAAGGAAGGGGATGAAGAGATGGAACAAAAATGTAAAAGAAAGATTAAGAGTCGAGTGAAGAAAATGGAGGTACGGTGGAGTAATTTGTATCGGCTCAGATAAGGAAATCAGAGAAACGGGTTCGAATTCCAGTCGAATTCATTACATTCACTTGCGTGCTAATATCCCCGGGAAAGGTATAAATTCATACCTTTTATAATGGGTAAATTGCAGGACAGACTGGGTTCTATAGCCTTGTTTCGTAACCAGTCTATCGAGAATTGGCAACCTATGGCGGAAAAATCTTCACATGCGGTTGGGACCGCGTGTGGAGCTAAAATGTCCGCTGAAACTTCTAGAGAAAAATCCAGATAAACCTGCCACAAGTACAAGTATCAAAAGAAAACATATCAACGGATGGAATAATAAATACAAGAGGAAAGGAGAAGAAAGAAAGAGTGCTACAAAAACGTCAAACATCATAGAAAAATTGACTGATTTGTTGTTTAAGTTTTATCCATCTTTTGCAGGTTATTTAAAGCCATAAGATATATTTAGATTTTCTTTCATATGATTTACTGATATACTCCCTACTGATTAATCACTGCTGGGGGGAGAAGAGATGACCTCATGCCTTTCCAAAGAGTATTTGCACGACTGGAATAGGAACTCATCTCGCCAAGATCCAATTGCATAGTGTTATCCATGAGGTGTTCCCATGTGGTCAATCATCTTAATATTGACTAGGCTCGACGCTCCTTAACTTCGTACGAGAACTGGTGTTTCAACGTGATATAGCCGTAAGCCCCATCATAGGAAGTACATGGGGGTGATCGACTGATAAACAAAGAATGAGAGTAAAAAGAAAGAAGAAAAGAAGAGTGAGAAATCCGAGGGAAAAAACTAAAGAAATTTTTTAAAAAGGCAAAAAGGGAAGGTAAAAAGAAAAAGACCCAAAGAAAAGCAAAGAGCAAAGCAGGAAACGAAACAGATAGCCAGAGAATGTAGTGGCGCTTTATTTGTTATTTTCTGTAAGTTGTATAAATGATTTAATAAGATTATATAGATCAATTAGTGGCTTCCCCGATGTTGGTAGAGGTCACAGGCTCAAATCCTACCGAATGACACACATTTTCGTAACAAAATGTCTCATAAATAATCAAACAGGTATATATATATATATATATATATATATATATTGATCTAATAAAATTAATAATAATCTAATTTATATATTTTAATCTGATATAATTAATAATAATCTAATATATATATTTTAATCTAATATAACTAATATTATATATCTATCTATCTATCTATCTATCTATCTCTATCTCTCTCTCTCTCTCTCTCTCTCTATATATATATATATATATATATATATATAATATTAATAATATATATAATAATAATATAATAATATATAATAATAATATATAATAATATATATATATATATATATATATATATTATTAATTATTATTATTATTATTATTAGATTAAATTAATAATAAGGAATGTGTGGTGAACAGAAAAAAAGGAAAGAATGACAAAGAAATTTTATGATAAAAAAGCATCATAATAGTGCCCTTCATCCTCAACTGTATTGTCATTATGTTGACAATACTTTTTGCTTATTTGATAATGAAGTTGATGCTGATCGGTTTCTTTTCTTAATGGTATTCATCCAACTCTGAAGTTTTACAGTTGAAAAATAATCTAATTCTCAACTAGCTTTTTTGGACATCGAACATCAACAACTTTTCTCACATCAGTTCATAGGAAACTAACATTTGCGGGGTTATATACACGTTGGGATTCCTTTTGCCCTCGTAAACGGAAGATAAACATTATAAGAACCCTAGTTCATAGGGCATTAATGATATGTTCAGAGTCTTTCTTAGATGATGAAATTAATTTTGTGAAGGAAACCATATGTGGTTTAAGGTATCGTCCTAATACTGTTCATTCGGTTATCTGTGACAAAATTGTAGAGTTCAGAAAGGTCAAACCCTGTACAGTTAAAAGAAGCCCTGTTTATCTTAGACCTCCCTAGATTGGATTCCAGTTTGAAAGTTTAACTAGACAGATTTCATCTAATGTTCGTCGTTGTTTTTTCTCGGCTGAAGGTCTGTATAGTTTTTTCAGAGCCCGGCCTATGTTTTGTTCTGAGTGCAAGAATGCTCTCCCTCCCACCAAATAAATTCTATTATTTATAAATATAATTGTAGTTACAGTGCCGACTACATAGGTAGAACTACTCAGCGCCTGGACATGAGAATCAAACAACATGTTGACACTAAGGTCAGGAATCACGTCTTACCTTTGAATGGCCTTGCTCCGAATACTTACGGTTCCGCCATATGTGAACACCTATTAAATAACAGAAAGTGTGCTGCTAAATTTAGTGTTGACTGGTTTGTTGTTGGGTTCCAGTCGCACTCTGTATTTCATCTCAAAGTGATGGAGACTCTTTAAATCGGGTCCCGCAAAGCTTCCCTGTGTAAATATTGTGAATGTGTGTTGGGACTTGCTATAATTTGTCTGTAGCTCTTTGTTTTTTCATCGTATAATTGTTTGTCATTCTTTCCCTTTTTTCTCTTCACTACACATTCCTAGTTATTATTTTGATCTCAGTTTAAATCTCCCGTAGAGGCCTGAAGAGCTGGAGCGAAACCGGTTGCTTCACTTTTAAAAATGTCATGTAATATTAAGCTTCACGCTTTCATTTCATTGATTAGATTTTGTACCTTTAAAACATCTTTAAAATTATATATATATATATAGTTAAATAAAATAAAGACAAGAGGAAAACTATATTTTAAATCGCCTACGCGTTTCGTCCTGTGATGGACTTTATCAAGCCAAAAAGACGAAATGAGCTTTATTCTAAATTACGTATCTATAAACAATGTTGGTAACCACAAAGACGCTCACAAATCATTTCAAAAGATTAACAGAATATTTTAGTTTTTAGAATTTCTTCATGTGTAGTGCAAAGTCACGAGATATTAAAATGAAGGAAATTCAACAGTTTTCTTTGAGCTTTTCCCTATGTTGGTTTGTTTTAGTATAATTTCCATAAGTAAAGGTGAGATTGGGAAAAATCCGGGGCGCAAATTGATATTTTGGTAATACTGGATGACAGCGCTCTTGAGAACTTTTCTTCAGAATAAATTGTTTACTCTTTTTATTAGTGTAGCATTTTTAAAATTGAAATTGTGGTTGAATTTATTTCTGTGAATCACTAATGCATTTGTTAGATTATTATTAGTGATGTCTCTTTTGTGTTCATATAGACGTTTTTTTTAGATTTCTACTTGTTTCTCCGATGTAGATAGAGGAACAATCCCGGCAATTTATTCTGCATACACCTGCTTGTTCGTCATTTTGATTTCGGTTATTTTTAGATCTGATATTGTCCATAATAGTTTTCGAAATAGTTGTTACTATGTATGTATTTTTTATATGTGATAGATTGTTTTGGATATTAGATGCAATGGAGTTGGTTGGTAATATGATGTATTTGTTATTGTTTACTTGAGCTTCCTTCATAAAACCTATAGAAGAATCAGCAATATCATTGGTCCTGATCTGGCAGCTCAACTTCAGTCACTTTCTCATTGCCATAAAGTTGCCCCTCTCTGACAAAGTATTGTCGAATCTCGTAAGATTTGATTGTACCGAAAATCCGAGATTACCCGCACTTATACTTTTTCAAAAGCCAATAAAAAAATACATTTGTGTACATTTGTACACCAATAAAAGACCTCCTTTCATAACACAGTTGGTTCACTAAATTGTACAATGTGTTGTAAAACAAAATAAATACAACTTCTTATTTTATTTACTGACCAGTCAGGAGCAACAAAATAAATAAATAAATAAGATCAAATTTGATCCATTTCTATTCTCCACAAATGTGTGATCTTTTCTCTGCAAAGAGTCGTAGATCGTGTAACCGGACACCAAGTCAGGGCAACCTGCATTTTCTTACTCTCTCAACTTCTTTTTTTTTTTTGCGCTAAATTAATTGCTTCTACTTCTCATTTACTGTTAACAAAGAAAGAAATAACATCACAGAAAGCTACTAAGATCGGGTTGACGCCAATCCCAGATAACTGGCATTTCACACACTCTCTCTCTCTATCATACTGCACTAATTGGTTCTCTCTGTTCCTCTATGACATGTCAGCAACAAAAGAAAAGAAAAAGAAACAAAGACTTCATTTCCGTTCGCTTACTACAATTGTACACACTCATAGCAACATCAAATTTGTTTTTTCTTCAGAAATCCATTTCGTTTAACTTTACGAAAACTGAAATCTTAAACGCACATTCAAATGAAAAACTTTATGCAGAACATTCAAACATAAATATTATGTAAAGAAACAAATTGATATAATTTATTCTCGTTAAATAAATCTTCACTTATTTATACAAACGAGACGTTTATACCTTCTTTTTCAACTTTCTGATTCTTTCAAATGTGATGGGTTGGGTTATGTTTGGCACAAGGCTATTTCGCAAGCATAAGCCGATGTCCCCAATATTAGCAAAGATAAATTTCATTATAAAAATAGAAAGTCTATTGAACTGTAACGTAATATCAGTCTTCCTATATGATACTAAATGCTGGACAATTTCTCCCCAAATGTAGAAGAGAATTGAAACAACAGAAATATGGTTTTACAGACGTATGCTGAGATTGTCTTGGACCGAACATGCGAGCAATGACGAGGTTTTAGAGAAAATGAAAATGCACTGGGATAGCGAAAAAAGCTATCCAAACCCAAAGCAAAGTATTAAGAAAGAGGGAATTTTATTAGAAACAAAAAAAGAGTACTGTTTTGTGTAATATTATTAATATGGGGTAAGAGAATGTTAGGATGTGCGTTGTGGTGCAGTGAATATCGGTTTGTACAAGAAATCGAAGAGCCAATTTCGAATTCCAG
Source organism: Ascarosepion bandense (assembly GCA_037127315.1). Taxonomy (NCBI): domain Eukaryota; kingdom Metazoa; phylum Mollusca; class Cephalopoda; order Sepiida; family Sepiidae; genus Ascarosepion; species Ascarosepion bandense. The sequence goes on along the minus strand of JBBBDQ010000460.1, from coordinate 6,836,830 downwards.
CTGAATTCCATTGCATTCACTTACGTGCAAATACCATTGAGAAAGGTATTAATCCGTCTCTTCCCTCAAGCTGTAGGTTAAATAACAGAACAGATTCAGTTCTGTAAGTTTGGTTGGCATCCAGTCTACCGCAGAAAGTAATGGCAACCTCCTGCGAGAAAATCTTCTTCACAGTCAGTCGTGTCTCTTTCGACATTTCGACTGACATTTCGAGATCGTCCAAGTGCGTATCATGCATGGCGCTTAACTGATATGGTAATGAATGCTAGAGAGGCTCTTCACAGAGAAAAAAAGATAAATGTGTTTCTACAGAAGGATGCTCAGGATACCATTGATTGAACATGTGAGCAACAACGAACTTCTAGAGAAAATGAAAATAAAAAGGTGTTAATAACACAGAATAGACAATACGAAGGAGCACTGAGATAGCCAATGATGCCTTCCAAAAGCTAAGCAAAGTATTAAGAAGCAGTATTGTGTATTGAACTGTTATGTGCTCTTATATGCAGTGAATGTTGGACTCTCTCCTCAAAAGAAAATACTTGAAGCGTGTTGTATCGTGGGAAATGAAGAGATACACAGAGAAATGTAGATAAACTACTTTATTAACAGAGTTGTGCAACCAAGATGTATATACAATATTTACAGCCTCTTGCAGTAGTAGGTGTTACTTCCCGAAGTCCATGATAATGAAAGCTCCCCGTGCTAAGCGCACATTGTCTTTTATACATCCGGGCAACCGGATAACACAAGGTATGAGCCACGACAAAACAAAGCAACAAAAACGTGGATTTACAGAAGGATGCTGAGGATAACATCTAAGAAACGACGACGAAAAGGAAATGTATCAGGAGCACATAATGCGGAAATAGGGTTTGGAAAAATTTGATACTCACATGACAAATTAAAGGCAAGAGGGACAGAGGAAAGAACGCATAAACTATCTATAAAGAGCCCTAGTGAATCGATGGTGGATCAAAATGTAGGGGAGATAACAAAAAGGAATATAAATATTGATAGCTACAAAGGACATGAAATTGGGGAGAGTCTACTCCCTGAACGGACACGGCACATAGAAGAAAGAAGGCAGCAGTTAATATTCGCCTGGTAGACTAGAGATTGTTGATTTAGTTTTTGTGGTTTGCTTCTTTAACAATGACGATATCGGATGAGACAGACTGTAACGAAACGAGAAACACAGATATCTGGATTTTTCTGGTCTTCCTCCGTTTATGTAAAGACAGATAAAAAAGACGCCAAGAGAAACGAAAAACTGAAGAGTGGCGTAGTAATAATAACGGAGTCATTTGAAGAGAGAAATCATTGGAATTTTCATAAAAAAAATAATAAATTATACACAGAGAATAAGAACTATCCATGAAAGATAGGTATAGATATAAGTAAAATGTCACAAATGAAAATGACAAAACACAAGAACAAGAATAAGACTTAGTTGATATTAAGATGGGATAAAAGCCATGTTTCCTTCTCGTATAGATCTATAATGGGGGTTTGAGTCAAGAAAGCACTAAGACGACACATGAAAGGTAAATCGGCCAGGAACAAAGATGATCGGATAAGTTCAACTAAGTAACCTCCCTTGATGGAAGTAAACGGTTTTCTGGATGGAAAAGTGAGAGAAGACTGTTAGGCGTTTAAAAACAAAGAAATAAAGATGGCGGAATAAATAGAGTCAGATAGGGAAGCGAAAGAGAAGATTTTAAACGTTGAGTAAAGGCACTGAAAAACAGGAAGTAAAATGAAAAGGAAACTGGTTTCACAGGAAGTGGAGAAATAAGAAGATAATGTTCGAAAGATGATTTTAAGAAAAAAATAGGATTTGGGAGACGAAGTGAAGAACAGAAAGGTGTTTGGTATCAAGTAGAAATAAGAAAGAAAGAAAAAGAGAGTAAAAAGTAGAAACTGAAAAAAGACATTGAAGATAATATGATTGAGAGAATTAGATGCAAAAAAAAGAAAGAAGTTACCATCAAGAGAAAAGAAAAAAAAGATAAGGAAAAAGAAAGAATAAGTGAGGATTTACAAGATTTTGGATGATAGATGCTTGCTGTGAAATATCCTAAAATAGGTGTGAGTGTAAGATGTGAAAACCAGTCAGATGTTGAATTTTTGTATTTAAGTGTTGACGTTCCGCTAGAAAATCGGCGGAGTAATGGGTAAACGTGGAATCGAAGAGCGAAGCTCAAATTACTTTCACTAACCTTTGGAAAAAGTATGAATCTCTACTCCCCAGCTATGACTAAATAGCAGGACAGACTGGATCATATCGCCTTGGTTGGCAATCAGTGTAGAAAAAAGAAAAATCTAAAAAAATATTAAAGCAGACTGGCTCTTTTCCAGATTTCTACTATGGCTAACAGGTTACGGATTTGTATACATATATTACATGAGCGTTTTCCAAACATAGCTTGAGGCCATATAAAATTGAAACAAGTTCCCATATATTAACCGAATCTAGACGGGTGACCGACTGAGAATACAGGGTGTATGGGTGGTATAATGCAAAATGGTTCAGAATTGTTAACGAGAGAGCCGAGTTCCAATTCTTGCTGGGTTCTTTATATTTATAGTGGGTTGCTTATCTATTCTTTTCTGTTAGAAGTGGAGAGTCCGTTCTAGTGAAGGGTAGTTGTATACTGTTGCAGGTTAACGGAATTTGGCCTTGTTGTAGATAGCCCACTATAAGTCATAAAGAAAGTTTATAAACCAAGAAAAGCAAATTGAATTGAAAAATAACATTTTATATATAACACATATCAATTAATGTTTTTACAATTGAAGTAATACATGAAGTATAGGTCCAACGGAGGTTAAAATGTTCCATGGCAATAAAATGCTGAAAGAGAATTAATGCTTAGGAATTTGGGAGCGTGTAAGTATGGAATGTCTTTGATGTATTCGCTCCTTAGGTCAGTAAGTAGTTTTTGAGGCAGGGAAGAAGGAAAGAGGTAAGGGAGGCGAGCGTAGTAAGCCGCTTGACTTAGATCAAGGGCGATACTAATCACTCTCGTCTGTCTCCGTCGATCTGTCTCTCGATGCTTTCTGTATCCGCTGTTTATATCTTTTTGGATCACAGCAGCTCATTTGGGATTTCACACTTGTATTTGGTTCTGGGCTTCCCAGTGGCTGATAAATAAAATTCGCGTAGGCTCGTGAACTGGAAATTTAATATTTAATTAATTTTTAGTTTTCAACCGGAACATCTGCGCGGAGACGGCGGCGCAGCGACGACTTTTGGTCATTTGCTTTTTTGTCGTGAAAGCGCAAACATCGGGTCCATCGCTTTTGCTCCGTATCACCACATATTCACTAAATACTCTTTGGAAAGGTATGAATCTACCTCAGACTTTTAAGACATATATCTATCACTAAATCATTATGATGTCAAAAAAATATCTGAAATTCTAAAAATATTTCTGGCTTTAGATAGCCTTTAAAGAGTTGATAAGTCGTCGAAAATGAATGAATTAACCAATTATTCCGAACACAAATGAAAACTCTAACAACGAGTTGTTACCAGGCCAAAAACCCGCAACACAAAACGCTTCGTTTCCTGTACAATTTTAAAATATATCCATAAAAACACAATAGAACATTCAAATAGAAAAGATTTTTACATTTTGTTTTTTTTAATCAATTTACCCCAAGCAAGGCAGGACTATTACTAGTTCACTGGGAGGGGGGGGGTTACAGTCAGAGAAAAGACTAGGTACAATGGTATTGAAAAAAGGATAAAAGATGAGCAGGATTCAAAAAGATAGAAAACGGCAATTGACGTTGGATTTTAATTTTGGAGATTGTAGCTCTCAGGGAAACAAGTAAAAGAAAAATCTGCAGGTGGAAAGTGCGAGAAAAGAAACTGTTGGAGTAAATGTGTTCGTTACATTTAACTATTTCAACAGTAAAAGGGTAGGACCATTTGTGTTACTTGGGTGTATTATTTGCTCCACAACAGATTCAAGCCTCAAGATTTAAATAGTTGCTGATAAAAATAATAACAATCACCTCAAGATCAATGAAAATGTGAAAAATAATCTGGAAAGGTACATGTCATCGAATAGAATTTTTGTGGAATATGACAGTTTGGAAATTTCCAGAACACACTCTTGTTATAGTCCAGAAGAGAAATGAAAAATATGTAAGAATCGAAAAGAAAGAAAGAATGGAAGAAATCCATATGACATTTTTTTCAGACTTACGGCTATATCACGTTGAATACACCGGTTCTCGCTCGATCACCGAAGTTAAGCAACGTTGAGCCTGGTTAGTACTTAGATGGGTGACCGCTTGGGAATGCCAGGTGCTGTAAGCGTTTAGTGACGGATGTGCGTTGTGGTGCAGTGGATATCTGCTCGGAAAGAGAAATCGGTGAGCTGAGTTCGAATTCCAGTTGAATACCCTGCATTCACTTAAGCACTGGTACCCTTGGGAAAGTTATTAATCCGTCCCTTCCATCCAGTTATGGGTTAAATAACAGCGTAGGACTTGGGGAAATTGCCCTTAAAAACAAATCCCAATGAATCTTGATACTCGAAAAGAAAAAGTATTACTAGACACAAAACTTATAAAAAAAACAACAATAAATTGTTGAAAGAAAAAGGTATTACCACCAATAAATAAATAAAATTTAGTTGGCAATAAATGACCCGCCGAGGTTGATTTGCCATAAAAACAAAACAACCAACCAACATATTTTCAAATTTGGATTATAAAAAAGTCGTTAAACTTAAGTCCCTACTGGTGCTCAAGTCATGGACCTCCCTGAGAGGATCTCCTCAGTAACCTTGGACCGTTACTAGTTTTTTTTTTTTCGAGACATTGGATGTGACCAGGCCAGTTTTCCCCAGAAGTAGTTTTTAGATCTAGGCCAGACAAGAGATCATTTGTCAGGTTTTAGTCATCTTGAGTTTTGGAGATTCACCCCTACAATATATATCAGCACGAATATCAAATTATACTTTGCGACAGAGTTGTTTAGGATGTGGTTCCCGGTCTTCTTTTTTTTCCAATCTTTCACATTTTTCTTCTCTCTTTTTTCTTTTTGTTCTCAATTGGAGTAGATAAACTTAACTATCGCCCGGTTCACACTCCACCCACATCTTTTAAATAGGTGAAGAGGCTCATCCCTTGTTTCCTGTTTAGGATGTGGTTCCCGGCTTTCTCTTTTCCAATTCATTTTACTCTTAAGTAGCCCCTCCATGCGCATCAGTGTCGTCACCTCCTTGCTCGGGGTGATATGATTAAAAAAAAAAAGTTATTAGGTTGTGACAAATATTCGCTCATCGATTTTCTTATGCTCTCGTATGATATCCAAGAATAATCTTACGTAGCTTTTTTGTTTCTTAGTAACTGTGGCCATCCTGAGAAATCGTTGTCGAATATTATTAAATTTTTATCAATAAAAAGAGAGATGGGCTGAGAACAATCACGAGGGTATATCATAATTACCAAAAGAGGATTCGCACAAGGAATAAGAATGGTAATAAAGGGCTCGGTTCGAAATTCCTAACACCTGAAGAAGGACTGAGCGTACAACGGCCGAAACGTCGTACAAATGGCAACCAAAAAGAGGACAATAGTCCGAATAATGTAAATAGTGTAAATACTACTTCATCTCAGAAATATAGACAAATATCAAGTTTTTTTTAATGTACGCTCTCTATGGCGTCCTGGACTCAGATACATAAAGTAAGGTTGTGAGAACAACTCTGTACACACCCACCTTTGTCAGAATTGGTGTGCCTTTTTTTTCCATAGACGATGACGGAGCTTACCAAAAGCAAATGTTATTGAATTTTTATTAATAAAAGGAGACATGGGTCGAGAACTGAGCCTTTGAGGAACGACTGCGTCGATCCCTTGGGTCTTGGAGAACTAACCGTTACAAATACCTTGTAGACGACAAATTTACTGGGGTGTTAGTATCACACATTTGTATGTCTTGTTCTTGATATATTCGGTTAGTTACTCGTAATACGATTGATCCACGGTGGATTCACAGTTGTGCCATTCGATAGATTCATTATTCGCTGAACTCCGATTACTCGCTATTTGCTCAACAGCTCAACCGGTTATTCGCTATAAGCTCAACGTTAAACACACATCACCCCAAATTTCTGTCTAGCACTTTCATAGTTATCTAGTGGCTGCCTGTGGAACAATCCATTTTTCTAGTATTATTCTTTCACTGTCGATTAATGTTCAAACACACGTGTCGGCGTTTATACATGACATACCTTGAGGAAACTGTATGCCATTTCTTTATAGTTTTGCTATAAAGCCACACGTATGGGATGCTTATTCAGGATCGAACTCACTATACAGTATTATTGTTCAACTAAACACATTCTGACCATTACCACATAACGAGATGCCCAGGTATTAATAGTTTGTCTTAGTTTGCCTCTCTACATTGTGAGAATCAAACTCACTAAGTATGTCTTTCCACTCGTATCCAAGAATCCCTGTCTACTAGGGTGGCTAGCTATTCCCCGTTGCAGATGCCTTCACAGGCACATTTGTGTTTGTCCAACACCCACAGGGCTCAACTGCGATTTATAGTGCAACTATGCTCAGCAAACCTTAGTCACATTTTCTTGGAGAGAGAGTGTGATCAAAAATCTGAATAAGGTCCAGACCTTCGGTCCCGACGACATGTGACCTCATGCTAGCACAACCATCGACGTATCCTCAAAGGAAGCCGTCTAAAAACTTCACTCAAAAGGCCTGAGTCAACGTGTAGCATGCTTTGCAGGCACTTAAAAAGTTGCCGCAAGCTGCGATCGATAACATCAAGAAGTCAACTTCCTGACAAATTCACCAAGGTGAGATTCGAACCGGGGATTCATGGTCAGAAAACAAACGTTGTAACAACTTGGGCACGCGTCCATAATATTCGCTATGTATTAGTAGTCGGCTCGGAACTAGTACTCGGAGAACCAAGTTCAAATTCCGGTTGAATTCCTTGCATTCACTTACACGCAAATACCCTTAGGAAAGGTATTAATCAGTTTCTTCTCCTCCAGTTATGGGTCAAATAACAGGACAGATTGGGTTCTATAACCTTGGTCGTCAACCAGTCTACTGCAGAAAGTAATGGCAACCTACTACGGGATAATTTTCTGCTTCGTCAGTCATGTCTCTTTCGAGACATGATCGCCCAAGCGTGTATCACGTATAGTTCAAAACTGATTGACTGACTAGTAGTCAATCAGATTTCCACAAAAACCGTTAATTCACAAGGAAACTTCTATTAAATATTTACTAAACTTGATCTAGTTTGACAAAAGGTCATGATTACAGAGCACCCTGTCAGAGTCAAACAGGTCAACCTCATTCAATAATCATTACCCGTTTTGAAGTGCTCTATTCTAAAATTAAAAAAACAACAGAGTCATAACATTCAAGATCGGGTTATGAAAAGAAAGACATGATGATAATTTAGGATTGTCATTCATTTTAAAGAAGATAAGATAATCAATTTTATAAAGAATAAAATGATTTACTTTTCTTTGTCTCTTTCGAATTCATAAAATCGCGGGGAGTCTACTTAACAGGAAAAACACTAAGCTTTTTTTATATTTGTGGTACAGTGGATATCAGCTCGGAACGAGAAACCGGGGAGCCGAGTTCGAATTCCAGTTGAATCCATTATATTCACTTACGCGCAAATACCCTTGGGAAAGGTATTAATCCGTCTATTCCTTCCAGTTATGGGTTAAATAGCAGGACAGACTGGGTTCTATAGCCTTGGTCGGCAACCTAGTCTACCGCAGAAAGCAATGGCAACCTACTGCGAGATAATCTTCTGCTCAGTCAGTCATGTCTTTCGAGACATGATCGCCCAAGCGTGTATCACGTATGGCACTTAACTGACTGACTTGCAAATCTGACCGAATAAGAGACTTTGAAATTGAAGCCGTGCGAGTACATTCAATTGTCCGGTTTTTACCAACTTAGTGCAAGTAATTGATGGTCAGAGCGAATGTGATCGAGTTTCTGCATCAGAAAATAAACAAAGCGGCAGAAAATATAAGTTCGGTTATTCTAGTGGGAATACTTGAAAAACATACTGAAAAGGACAGGGCAGTCATATTCCTTACATACGCCGTCTTCCATACATACAGACGTGCATACGCATACGCCATATATATATATATATATATATATATATATACTCTAGCAGTATAGCCCGGCGTTGCTCGGGTGTAGTGAAAGCTTTAAAACTAATCCATGGTCCTGACTCTTTGGACGTTGGCACGAAAGACAAAAAAGCAATAGTTGTTTCCAGTTAAAGCGAAACCGTAGACTGAAAGAAAAATGAATGGATGTAAGTCAAGTTTTGATTTCCTGGTATCGATATCAAATTTTCTGCACTGTTGTAAGAACTACAACCTTGAAATTTCTGAATATCGTTTCTTATGTCTTAGTCTATGAGTGTATCAAATTTGATTAAAATCGGACCACTCCTTCTATAACCCTATTTTTCGATTATCGATTTTCTATATTTATCGGGGGTACTTCGAAACAACACCTAGCTAAGAACACTTGCAGATGCTTATAGTGTAACTGTGTAAATTTTCAAGAAAATCGGTTCAGCCGTTTCGGAGTCTATAGGTAACGGATACACACAGACACAGACACACACAGACAAAGTTGCATTTATAAATAAGTTTATATATATATATATATATATATATATATATATATATATATATATATATATATATTCTAAACATATACTGTTAAATATAAGAGACAATGAATGTCTATTATGCTTAATCATGAGCCGTTCTAAACGTCGTATTTTTGCTTTAATTTCAATTGAAAATAAAGACAAAAATTCTCCAACATTTGGATAATTATTTATTGATTTTAATCGATAGGCTGCAGTGATATATGAGAGGAGGCTGGGGAGAAACATGATCGCCTAATCGTATATCCAGTATGACATTTAACCGATAGTCTGCATTGATAGAGGAAAAGAAATTGGAGAAAAACATGATCGCCTATGCATGTATCGGGAAAGACACATAACCGATAATCAGTAGTGTTATAGTAGAGGAAGTTGGGGAGAAACATGATCGCCTAAGCGTGTATCACCTATGGCACTTAACTGACTAACTGAACTACAAAAGTAAAAAATAAATGAGTCCTTTTTGCAAGGCTCTCAAGACAATTTCGTTGTCCCACCATGCTTCCAGAAATCTTTCTCCAACTTTTAACTCGTACTGCTTAGTACATATTTCGCCACACTTTATTTTTAGTACTTCCTGTCGTCAAAAAATATTAAAATCTCCTCTGACATGCTCACAACAACTAGTTCTTGATAATGTTAGTTGAAAGTGAATTAGCAAAAGCTGAAGAAAAATATAGTTGTTTCTGTTTTACTAAAAGTCCAAAACTGGAGTAGTTTCTGTTATTTGGCACCGTTCTTTGTTTATGATTCTCTAGACCGATTCACAAGCTTCGCAACAGGATGGTCTTTGCTCTTCCCAGGATTGTATTCATCCATTTAAAGTTTGGTAAGTGATTTTTTTTCAGCCACACCCATCTCATCTAGCTCGGGTAACTTGAATTGATGTTCGATCATTTGTCTATGACTGAAAGGAAAAATCAAACTTCTGCTGCACCAAACCCGAGTTTTATTGGAATTCTTCCGATTAAATTCAGCTTGAATTGCCTACAATCGCAGACATTTGCAATGACTTTGATTTACATCGCAATTTCTTTTTTCTTTTTTTTTTTCCTTTTTAAACCAGAAATCGTAAATCTTTCTTTTTTAATCAGAAATCTTAAGTCAGCTTAGAAAATAGAAAAGGCGAACCAAATTCAAATTTTCCGAACTATTACACTCAGAAACGGTGTCGGAGTATCTCTCCTTCACTCACAAACTATAGCTAAAAGTTATAGCTAAACATTGTGTCGTTCTACCTATGTAGTCAAGTGCGCAACTATATTTAAAATAATAAATAACAAAATTAATATGGTGGAGGATTAAACGTCTTTACGCATAGATGGAAGGACAGACTTGGTTTAATAAATAACATGCACGTTAGCTGCATAATATCACTGACGTGAACTAGATGAAATCCGCTTGGCGAAGGACTCTAACTCTACCCAACCAAGGTATTCGGAAATAGACCGGACATTTACTAACCGTTGCAGGTTTAATTTTATTAAGCCTAGCAGTCTTATCCCGAACAATGTCCAACGGATAACCATTGTTCACAAGGATACTAGTTAAACAACTACTTTCCTCTTTCAAGGTGCTATCCGAAGAAATCATTAACGTCCTATGGGTCAAAGTCCTAATCAAATTAATCTTTTGTTGTTTATGACAAAAAGAATCCCATCGGGTATAGAGACCCGTAAAAGTAGACTTCCCATAAACTGAAATAATAAAAGAGGAAGGTGTTCTATGAACAAGAAGATCTGAGAAGGGCAACGAAACATTGACTTTCTTATCTACCGTAAATTTAAGGGCAGGATAAACACTATTTAGTAGGGAGAAAATTGGTCAACTTCCGATTCATGGTTAAACACACAAAATGTGTCATCCACATAACGAAAGTAAACCGAAGGCCTGGAAGAAACAAAAAGAAGACTTTCCTTGTAAAATCCCACAAAAATATTTGCCAAAACATGACCCAAAGGGAAACCCATCACTACATCATCAATCTGACGATACATGATATTATCAAACTGAAATCGACAGTCAGGGTGGCAAATTTCATGAGTTCAACAAAAACATCTTCAGGTATAGTCGAAGGAGTTAAATTACTACGATATAACAAACCGAAACAAATATCGATAGTCTCTGATAAAGGACCACAAGTGAGGAGGCTTCAGATGTCAAACGAACATATAAATCCATCAGTGGCCTCACAATTCAGAATGAATTGGGTTGAATATTATTTTACTACTCCTCTCCACCTCTTAAAAATCGCCACTTTTTCTCTCATGACCAGTGGGCTAGATTCTATTCAGAGTTGAATTCCTTCAATGTAAGTCATTTGTTTGCATTTCTATGACTATTTACTTTGCTTTGCTCAATTGAACGTTCTGCTAGTTGGTTTATCTTTAACTTATCAGAATTTTTTGTTGCAGGTAGTTTGGTCTTTAACACGTGAAAACTTTTACTTTATTTTTTATTTTTATTTTTATTTTTATTTTTTTAATTGAAGTAGATAGACCCTTCTATGGCCCGGTTCACACTCCTCCCACATCTATTGAACAGGTGTAGAAGCTCATCCCTTGTTCCCTGTTCAGGAAGTGGTTTCCGGCTCTTTTTCTTTTTTTCCTCAGACCTCAGTACTGGTGCTTCTGCGATTTCCCTGCGATGTGCGAGGTCGGTGGCAACGTCTCTTCATTGTGAGGGTACCGTGTTGGCAGTTTTTAGTTGCTGCTTCCGACTAGTAGTTAGGAGCTCTACCTCTTGCATGGCGTCAAGAGCGGTCGCTCTGATCAACAGTTGCATAATACAGGGGTTCTTGCAGTGCCATGTCACGCCTGGATAGGTGTCCCTGCAGGCGCTTTCGGTGGACAACCCCGAGATCACACTTTGCTGCAGCTCGCGCCAGTTCCCTTCCAGTGCATGTCGCAGCTAATGACCGTCTTCCTCCTCTACTCGAGGTTTCTCTTCAACAACAACATTAAACATGAACATCCATATCTCCGCAAAAAAAGAAAGCTAAACCAGGCAAAGAAAAATCACCTAAACCTCTTAACATTTCCTTTACTAACATCCGGGGTATCCGAACCAACTTCTGTAGCGTTGAAAATTTCCTCCATCAAAAATTCCCTTACACCCTAGCTCTTTGCGAGACTAATCTCAACTCCTCAATTCCCTTATCTAAGTTCTCTATCACTGGCTACCTTCCCCTCTTCAAAAAGGACTCTAATGTCCACATGCATGGGCTTGGTGTTTACTCTAGCAAGGATGATCTCTCTTGAATCCCTACATCATTCTTATATGTGTTTCCGTCTCTCCCTTCTTAGCTCAGTTAGCTATCTCTTCTTTCTCTACCTCTGCCCCTCATCTTCTGACTGCTCCGTTCTTGACAGCATCTCCAATAATATCGACAAGGCCATTTCCTCCAATTCGTTTACCCATATATTTGTGTTTGGCTACTTTAATGCCCATCATGCTGAGTGGCTGGAGAACTCCATCACAGATCTTGCTGGTGTACACACTATGAATTTTTCAATCACTCAATCCATTACGCAGGTAGTGGAGTTCCTCACGCGTTTCTGTAATTACCCTAATGGACACGACTCTCAACTAGATCTTTGCTTTACATCCACCCCTGACTCTAGCAATGTCAAGCAACTCTGCCTTCTCGGAAACTCTGACCATGCGAGAGTTTCCGTCAGCATCTTCTTCCGCTCCAGTCCACCCAAGAACCTCAGACCAATAGAATATCTTACTGCTACCAAAAATCTGATTGGGACTCGTTCCGCAATTTCTTAAGTGACGTCCCTTGGAATAAAGTATTTAGCCTTCCTATTAAAAACTGTGAGGCTGAGGTCTCTTTTTGGATTAAGGCTGGCATCGATGCTTTCGTCTCTGCCAGGAAGTTGAGACTTAAGTGCCACTCATCCCCCTGCCTGCTCAGCTCCCATCGCTCACCGAAATCACTTCTTTCTGCTTTACCGGAGTCACGCGTCGGGCCATAAAAGGCGTCTTTTTGCCTCGGCTCGAAATTAAAGGACCTAAGGTGATGTTTGCAGCCAGAACAAAGCAGCGCATAGCATCCCGTAAGTTCGGTTCTAAAGACTCTGTAAAGGCGTGTTGAACAGCAGTAAGCCCTCAATCCCCCATCTAATTAATGAATTTGAGGTCCTCACCTTGTCAACAGACAAGGCTGAGTGCTTCGCTCGCAGATTCTCCACTAACTTGACACTAGACTCGTCTTGAGTATCTGTACCCGACTTCCCTCCTCGAACCCAGGCCCAACTGACTGACATTCTAATTACCTCCTCGGTGGTCTCTAAAATAATTTCTCAGCTTGACCCCCATAAGTCGAGTGGTGGCGACGGAATACCAATTGTTCTAAAGAAATGTGCTCCTGAACTCTCCTCTCTAAACTCTATAACTACTGCCTCTCTGCTTCTTGCTTTCGTGCCTGCTAGAAATCCTCCTCCGTGGTTCCTATATATAAAAATACTGCAGAACCCTCTGACTCCGCTAATTATCGCCCTATCAGCCGATTACCGATCTTTGGCAAAGTGTTCAAAGCCTTCATCAACAGTCAACAGACTCTTCTCTGACAAACAGTATGGTTTCCGCTTCAATAGTTCTACTGTTGATATGCTCATGACCATCACTGAGTATATACACCATGCCCTCGACAAGAACGGCGAAACCCGAGAGTTTGCCATTGATATCTCCAAAGCATTTGACAGATTTTGGCACGATGGCCTTCTATGCAAGCTGCAGGGCTATAGTATAACTGGACAATTGTTTGACCTGATCCAGTCATGCCTTTCAAATCGTCCAATGAAGGTAGTATTGAACGGACAAGCCTCCCAATGCTATCACACGAACGCACTACGGTTTACTCTCGCTCCGATCAAAAATCTGCTGAAGCTGACAGAGCAAACCACGCTACTGAGCTTGAAAAAAACCTCCAATCCGTGGCGGACTGGGGTAAGAAATGGCTCGTAAATTTTAATGTTTCCAAAACGAAGCTGCTGTTCATTAACCATCACAGACAATCGTTCCTCCCGTCCATTAACATGGATCAGGCTTCTCTCCCTGAAAGTAAAACACTGCGCCTCCTCGGCTTAACTCTCACATCAGACCTCAAGTTTAATAACTATATAGAATCCAAAGCTAAATCCGCTGCTAAGAAAGTCGGTTCTCTGTGTAGGGCCAGGAAGTTTTTTTCCGTCCGAAACAATCCTGCACATATACAAATCTACAATCCGCCCGTGCATTGAATATTACTGCCATATCTGGTCGGGTGCTCCTGCTATCCACCTCGGTGTCCTCGACCAAATCTAACGGAGAATCTGCAATGCGATCGATCCCGACTTGGCAGCTAAGATACAGTCGCTTTCTCACCAACGCAATGTGGATTTCCTGTGTCTCTTCTACAAATACTTTCACGGCTTCTCCTCCGATGAACTGATACCTCCTATATATGAATTTCCTCGAGCCACAGGATTAGCAACTAGGTCCCACCCTTTTACTGTGAAACCGATAAATTGTAAACGCAGTTTACTCCATCAACTTCTTTTCTCGCATTTCCCACCTGTGGAATTCCCTTCCGCGTATTTGCTTTCCCGACAGAATTCTCCAAGAATTTAAATGTAAAGTCAATCGTCATCGACTGTCTCACTAACTTACATCCTCTCTCTCATGATATTTTCCGTCATCAGTATTATGTTTCTTCTCATACTCTCTTCCTGACACCCCCTGTAACCTGTCACTCTTTCTCATAACATTCCTCTTATGTAACCCCTCTGCACAACAGTGGCAGTAAAATGCCTTGCTTGGGGTCACACGATTATAAAAATTATAAAAATAAAAAAAGTAAAATAATCTTTAATACAAAAGGAACTATAATGCTGCAAAACTGGTTGCAACTTTATAGCCAGCCATTTTGCGACTTTATATTGAGGAGACCATTTATGAGTTTCATTTTCTTAACCGTCGCCTTACGTAAATTTCGCGTGAATAGCTGATGGAAAACAAAAAGTTAAATTTTAATTGAAATTTTGAACGTGTTAGAAAGGATTTTAAAATTTTTAAAAATAATAACAAAATTTGATCTTTCCTCTTAATAATAGCATAAACATTTTGATGATCAAATTTTTTTTATTAAGTTTGAGCCCTTTTAACATCATGATATGCTGTTTGTTTGTTTGTTTTTTTGTTTTTTTTTTGTTTTTTGTTTTTTATTGTTTTTGTTTTTTGGCAATTGAGTGGAGGTACCTAAATTTGTAGTTTCTTTATTCTGTTTGACTACAACCTCCATCTCATAGATGATAAAAAATAACAAGTCTGATTTTCTCAACGATCTTTTATAAGAAAATTACCTGTATAATTTGTTATTCGGTGCGTGGTATGCATATGTTTCTTTTCTTTCAAATGTTTGTTTTTACTTTTTGAAAATGGGGAGGAAATATAGATGTTGAGTCAAGGATAATAATTTCCAAATGAATTTCTATATCTGTGATCATCTTTAATATTGGCAACAGAGACATATTGGCTCCACTCTGAGTGTTTATTTTGTTATTAATTTTGTTATTTACTATTTTATATTATATTATAATATATATATATATATATATATATATATATATATATATATATACCACCAATGATTCACTAAAATTTAGCATAAGTGATGAAAAATGCCCAAAACTTTATAAAAACAGAGTTTATCTTCGGAAGACCAAATAATGCTTTAATTATTAAATTGTATTTTTTAAGACTTTTGTGACCATCAAAATTTTAGTTAAATTTATATTTTACATTTTGCATCTGCGAATGACCATTAATTAGTATAAGAGATTTTTTGTGTTATTTTGACGAAAAGGACGCCTTTATTTTAAAATTCATGCAAAAACCAAATAATTGTTTGGATTTTAATGAAACTTTCAGAACTGTTTTTATAAATAAAATAAATTATTTTATAAATGTATTTTTAAAAATAAAGCTCGGTAAAATATTTTGTATCTGTTAACTCTACTTATTTAAAGTATTTCGAGAAATGCATTTTTGTAGGGCTTAATGAATGTTTGTATTAGCTGTAGACATAACTCTTTGGAGATTTAAAATCAACATTTCTTTTTCATTTTTTTTTTTTGTTTTAAACTGGACTCCCAGTTACTGAATATCAGTACTAAATACTAAAATACTAAAACTATGACGTCATTTAATTAGAAAAGCTTTTCATTGTTTTTATATAATCAAAGTCCCACCCATTTACTACTGAAATAGTTACATGTAACCACCAATTCTACACAAACAACTTCATTTCTCGCACTTTCCGCCTGTGGAGCTCTTTTCCGTTTACATTTTTTACAGATAGCTACAATCTCATAACAATTTTATAATCTCATTTTACAATAATGTAGCCGCATCTTCTACTCGAACAGTTTCTTTTCTCGCACTTTCTGACCGTGGAAATCTCTTCCATTTACTTGCTTCCCTAATAGCTACAATCGCCAAAATTTTAAATGCAATGTCAATTGCGATCTTCTATCTTCTTAAACACTTTCCATCTTTTATCTTTTTTTCAATACCCACTGTACTCATTCTTTTCTTTCACTGAAACTCCCTGCGCACTAGTAACGGTTCTGCCTTGCTCGGAGTGAAATGCTTAAAAAGAAAAAGAAAATATATGTTTCAGAGAATATTGTCTTCAAACACTTTTGGATGAATAATTAACTTTTACATGAATTGTTTTTATTTTAATTAAAATAATTTCTAAAGTTTTGATTCTTTTAAAATTCTGTATTAATTTCTACTCGTCAGGTGAGGCTGTCAGTAAGTAAAACCTACAGTTACTAATCATAAAATATCTATAGTTACTAATTACAAATGAAAACTTGTCAGACACTTTGACGTGATGTAATGCTTAGCAAACTTGTCTTGTTAGATCAATTGCAAATAAGAAGTGAGTTCAATCCTTACGAGATGCTATAATCTTTTGGCTTTCAGCTACATCTAAGCTACGCTTAAAAAATCCTTCTATAGATCAAGCACGACTGAATAGTAAGTTCAAATCTCAATAAGTACATCACACTTTTAGCCTTCCAAAAATCCAAGTCATCAACAGTTTTCTGATAAGAATGGCTTTTCTGCAATATTTTAAACCATGAATATTTGTTTCAAATCAGAATAATTAAAATCAAATCAATTAATCTTCTTCAAATAGATTTTCAGAAAATTATACTTTATTTTTGAAATATTTGTTATGAAGACAATTATGTTGTGCCGAGAGAATAGTAAATATGGCAAAAATCACTCATTTTTTAGATTAAAAATTCATTCCTACGGATTAATTTGTATTTTGGAAATATCAAATTTAAATTCATAACTTAAAATTACACCTGATATAAAATTTTCAAGGAAGATTTTTTATTAATAAGAATTAATTGTATTTTTGTATATATATATATATATATATATATATATATATATAAGAAATCTCATGAAATATATTTTTTAACCTCCGAAGATTGAACATGGTTTTGTCGAAAGAAAAAAGAATTGACTACTTTTTCTTGGGTATGTTAAAGGAGAAGGTGTACTCAATGAAAATCACAGCTGCAACACACTTGATTAAACGCATAAAGAGGGAATGTGCTAAAACTGATGACAATGTGGTGTTATTGCATTAATTTCACATGAATCTTGCAAAGAGCACCGACCTTTTCATCACAAATTTTGGAAATCATATTGAAGATGTTGTTTGTTAATATTCCATTTCAATACAATATTGTCGAAAATTTAATTTCTTGAAAATATACATTTTTGTCTACAGGTCCAAACTTTAGGGGCACTCTCTCTCTCTCTCTCTCTCTCTCTCTCTCTCTCTCTCTTTATCTCGCTTACTCTTTCTCCCGCTATCTCTATCTCTCCACGATGATCCTCTCTCTCTCACTCTCTCTCTCTCCCTCTTTATCTATCTATCTATCTATCTATCTAATGATGGGCTCTCCCGTCGATTTTGATAAGGGTTCAATTCGTTTGGTACATACAACATCAAGTTTTACGTTTTTGTCCTATGTGTGCCATCAAGCCTGCCTTGGATTTGCAGAACAAATGACAAATTGGGTACTTGAATGTCACTACAAATGGAGAAATTGGCATGAAAGATCGAGTTTTAGTTCCCGAACGGAGTGCATCAAGATGTTAAATGCGATTCTGTTCAAAACTTACAATTCCACGATGACAAGTTGAACTTTACTCCATTCGATCTAAAGAAGACAATTCGAAGGCATCAACTGGTATGTTAGCTGCTCTGAGATTGTATGTCAATTTGTCTTAATAATGAAGCAGAGGTTGTCCTACGTTTTGAGCCCCATCAAGCAATTGGCTGTACATCAGAATTTACAGCATTCTACTATCTTTCATTCGCACAACGTGGCCAACCCATGTAAACTATGATTGAATCAAAAAGGATTCAGTTGTGCCAATGCCGGTTTTTATGAAAAGTTCTGTTTTAGAAATATGATTTTCAGTGTGTAACCGGAGATTGTACGAAGTCAGCGTTTGTGAAAAACATCAAGTTTCTCAATGTGCACTCTGTATGACGTCACGTCGAAGACTCATATGAATAAAGTAAGGTTGTGAGAACAACAGTTCTGTCCAAAATCTACCTTTATCTTAATTTATATACTCCTTTCTATCCATAGACGATGACGGGTCTTGCCAAAAGCGTCCTGCTCCTTGTAGATTCTGTTGACATTTTCATCATCATGAGATGCGCTACTGACATTCGCTTCCCAGACATTCAAATGACTTAACATAATTGAGATTTTACCTTCTACAGTTATGGGAAATATTAGAAATTCCGTCATGCGATGTCGCTGTTCTTAACTATTGGTCAGTTTAGGAGTTGATTTTGGTTGATAGACAATGTCAATTTTTTTAATACTCATGGTCAATCCAAAAGCCTTGCGGGGGACAGAGAATCGATCTCGTGCTTCCTGCAACGATGCTGCATCAGGTTCAGCATCATCAGCGAACGATAGATTTAATATCAGAGCTACCCTGGTCTTCGATGGTGATTATGTAAATCACCAGTTGTCCAGAAATCAAACTGAACGATTATTTCGTGCTCCCCTTATGCGCGTTTCAGCATAAGGAAAAATACAAGACAAGCACAACCGGTGCCATCACACAACCGTATTTTGTCCCAATTGTTACATCAAATGGAACTGATGATATTCAGCACGTTGCTTGGTACATCCAGACTCTTTAAAACCTTTCATAGGTGTTTGGGGCGCTCTCCACCTTTCAACAGAAATGGACTATTCGAATCACTATAACAAATATTAGTGATTATACCTCGAAAAAGGAAGTCGAGTAAGAACGTCGAGTGAGAGAGTCAGTCGGGTATTTCTGGTATTGCACCGGAAGTGTTCTACTAGTCAATCTATCACGTCCCTACGACGATACTGTATACTAATTACCTTGTTCTGTATTCTACTAATCCTCACCTCTTGTAAATACTTCTCTTTCCTGTCAATACACCTACTTTTATACTATTACGTTGTTTTGTATTATTTCACATAATTCTGTTACCCGACATAACAATAGGGCATTCCCATTGACAGTATCAAAAACCTTAGTGAGGTCAACAAACACCTTGAATAGATTCTTCACACGTGATTTGTCTGAACAAGAAGATCAGCTCCACAACCAGCGCGATATATAGCATCAACAAGGTAAGGGATGATTTTGTTGAGTATAATGCGAGCAACGATCTTAACTACTATGCACAGAAAGGAAATGCCACGCCTGATGTCACAAACGTTTATTTTTTCCTTTGTTCATAAACATATATCGGATGGAAGCATCTTCGAAATTCTAAGGGACACCATCTGCTTCGCAAATAACTACAAATAACTCCAAAAGCCTATTGGACAGCTTTATGTTTCGACTTATTGATAAATTTCTGAATGTATTTCGTCATATTCATGTGACTTATCATTTGACATCTTTTTAATGGCATCATGAACCTCTTTTAAAACTTGGTAAATAAGAAAGCTGAGGTATTTCTGGATTTTGTGAGATGGAATCAATAACACAGCTATCAACTACTGAACTACTGTTAAGAATGCTCTTTCCAAGGACATAATATTATACCGTTGCTAGCACTATAGTCCGGCGTTGCTCGGGTGTAATGAAAGCTTTAAAACTAATCCATGGTCCTGGAGCTCAGACTCTTTGGACGTTGGCACGAAAGACTAAAAAGCAATAGTTGTTTCCAGTTAAAACTAAACCGTAGACTGAAAGGAAAATGAATGGATGTAAGTCAAATTTTAATTTCCTGGTATCGATATCAAATAAGTTTTTTCCTCGGAAACTGAATTTGGAAGGCTAAATAAGTCGTCTGAGTAAATAGCATCATGGCTGAGACTAAGAACTACAATTATACCTACTTAGAGCCAAACCTGAAACAAAAACTAAAATAAAAGGGCTGAAAAAATACAGACATACAGGCAGATAAACAGACACACACACAAACATCTTGCCTTTTATATATATATATTATCGATTTTCTGCACTATTGTAAGAACTGCAACCTTGAAACTTCTGAACATCGTTTCTTATGTCTTTGTCTATGAGTGTATCAAATTTGATTAAAATCGAACCACTCCTTCTATAACCCGATTTTTTTCGATTATCGATTTTCGATATTTATTGGGGTACCTGGACACAAAACCGAGCTAAGAACACTCGCAAACGCTTATAGTACAACTGTGTAAATCTTCAAGAAAATCGGTTCAGCCGTTTCGGAGTCTCTAGGTAACGGACACACACAGACACACAGACAAAGTTCCATTTATAAATAAGTTTAGATCTGTCTGTAAGGTGTTTCTATCAGAAAGCAGGACAGGAGATCTTCCACACTTTTAGGACCACACATATGATTTAGACCAACAGAGAGTGTTTTGCATCTTTCCTGTCGGCAGCATTCTGGAGTTCAGCAGTTTTCGAAGACCACCAGGACTTTTATTTGCCTTAAAGACTTTTTAACCAATCCTTTGCACTTCTTGTAAGCAAGCCTTTTAGGCTTTTAACAGAGGATAATTCATCTTTAAGTCATTGCTTATGCGTTATATGCATCTGGTTGTCCATGGCCTGGATCTCAGTATTATTTTCGTCGAACCGGTTCTGGCGCTTCTTTTTTTGCGGGGGGGGGGCAAGAACATAAAAAATAATGAGTAAATAGTAATCCTTTAGTGACACCCATGATGTTTCTACATTGTCACTTATTTAAACAGAATCAAAACTGGAGTCGAGTGCCACAGACAACGCATTTCTTCGATTTTAGTCTTCAAAGCCCGGAAAGTGAGGTCAAGGATTTTGCAACATCGGATCTAATAGCAAAGCCCACACAAGACTGATGATACTCCTCTTCACTTTTACCACTTCAATTCCACCAACCTCCTGAAGCTGCAAACTTTCACTAAGACATTATACTTTCTTAATATACATGAGATAAGAGCAGTTCTGTGTTCTAGGACGGTATCATTATCTTGTAATGTTCTGATATTGCAAGAACCAAGACTCAAATGTTCTTCTTACATTTCTTTGTTTTTGACTGAATGATTGGATAACCGAACAGCTGCAGTATGCTACCAAGATAGAGAATGAGCAAGAAATTTTTAGGGTTCGTTTTCTCACTCCTCCCCGGATTGGGGAATGCAGTTCTGTGTCTAAATAGATCTGCTTTGTCACTATTAGATAACACGGATTGCACGATTGCTCAGGGGTTTGTGAAGGAATGACCACAGTCAAATCCCTGAGCAATTGTGCTATCACGATAGTCGCCACCGAGCAGAGCGCACGCTAAGAACATCCGGTAGTATTCTCTACCTGTTCCCGTCACCATTGCTCAGTCACCAGTCACTAGCGAGATAAAAAGACAAGACCGAAAAATCGAACTATCCACGCAAATAATTTGATTATAGTGGTGACGGCTTGCGTAGAAGCAGCTATACTTTTTCAAGTGTAGATAACAAGGCATTTGTGCAATGAGCCTTTGCGATTTCACTCGCCTGAACGACTCAGTCGATTAAAAACTTGAGTGGGCCATTAAAGTTTATTGCTTTACTCGCCCGCGGTCGATTAAAAATCTCGCAAATATAGAAAAAGAAAATCTGATTCCTTTTACAACCAAATAGTATGCCATTGAAGATTCACAGGTTACTTAGAATGACCTACAATAACCTTTTATCGTCCCGGTCAGAGTAAGCATTCGTTTAATTAAGGCTTCCAGAGGGGCGCCAAAATGTCTCTGTCGCGACGCTCACAGATTTTTAAAAACTCATTTAGAAAACTATTATCCTTGACTGAACATCTATATTTTCACTCTGCTTACGGTAAAAACGAACATTTGAAAGAAAGAAAAAAAAACATGCACACTTCTTTTAACCACACACCGAAAAACAAATTATACAAGTAATTCTTATAGAAAATCATTGAGAAAATCAGATTTTTTTATCGTCTATCCTCAAACAGAAGAAAAAAACTACGAATTTAGGTAACTTCACTCAATTGCCAAAAAAAACCCCCAAAAAAACCAAAAAACAAAACAGCATATCGTGATGTTAAAAGACAAAACTTAACAAAAACAAAGTTTTATCATCAACATGTTTATGCTATTATTATGAGGAAAGATAAAATTTTGTTGTTTTTATTTTTTTTTAAAATTCAAATCCTTTCTAAAACGTTCGAAATTTTAATTAAAATTTCATTTTTTTTTTCGTTAGCAATTCACGCTATGTTTACGTAAGGCAACTATTAAGAAAATGGATTCGGTCGAGTAAAATGATTTTGTGACGAGTAAATTTTCCCTCGTTCTCGACCGCCGGTCGAGGGATTTCTTTTTCAAATCTCAAAGGCTGGGTGCAAATATTGGCCACATATTCAATGAATTATACCCCTAAGTTTTTCTTACAACGGAGTGACCTGTAATAACTGTAATAACATTTTTTTCGAGAACTTCATCTGGCCATATTTTGGCCATATTTATGGGAAAAAGTGCTCCATATCAGGGAAGTAGCGTGTATTTTTAATAGGCAAGTTATTGAAATTCGAGTAATAAAAGGAACAGCAAAATGATTAAAAATATTATCAAAAAGACTGATGATATTTACTTTATATTAAGAGACTGTTTGACGTTGCCTTTTTTCCCTCAGTGTCTACTTATATATCAGTCTACTGCAGAAAGAAATGGCAACATACTGCAAAAGATATTCCTGCCTAGTTCGAAACATACATGGTCTCCCAAGCGTGTACCACGTATGACACTTAACTGACTAACTGATATTTATGGTTAAAAGTGCTCAATATTATGGATATAGCGTGTGCAAATATAAAAGTGGACACTGATGACAACACCGACCAGTGCCAGTCTGATGACCGGAAGATTGCGTTCAAGCATGAAACACCGTTCATGTTTCTTTTGATCGATAACTGGCTACGAAGATTTTTCCGCAATAGATTGCCATTTTTTTCTGCTATAAACTGCAGTTAAAAATTATTGTCTACCATTTAAATAATCTATGGTCTCCCTATGTATTTTATTCAGACAAAATTAAAAAGTGACATGTCTAGACACCAGGCCATCCTGCTTCCTTTCACGACCTAGAACTTCAACTATATACTTACCGGATTCTCATTTATGTTTGAACAATATTGATATACCTAAAAAGCATATTCTCCAACTATCACTCCCTATTTTTCTAGATAAACATGAATTAATCTTATATTTTCAAAATAAATCATTTACATCATTTCTTGCAACATATCACCTGAAGAAGAACAGTATTGTCCTGAAACATGAAAATTTTTGTGTAGTGATATTATGCATTTATAAACCATTGTAATAACAAAAGTATATTAAGCTCTACTCTCTAACGAGCACTCTTTATAAAAGTAAATGCTTGAACAGTGGGTTTTAATCTACGCGTTCTTTCACTTTCTTCTTCTCATATATATATATATATATATATATATATATATATATATATATATAGGGACATTTTTTAAAAAATTGAAATAATTCCCAGCTTTTTTAACAAGAGGAATTAAAAAAAAAACATGATGAGACATAAAAAAAAAAAAACCCAAAAACATTCATGGAAGAAATTTTTAACATGATTTGTCTGTAATACTATTCGAATGTTTCTGATAGCCCGAGAGACAAAGAACAACGCACTTATTTTTTTATAAGTTGATCGATTTACAAAGGTTACTTTTTCGTTTATGAATCATGACCATTTTTCTTTACGCTTTCCTTGAATTGCAAATGACAGTTACGTGTTGAGAAATTTCCCGGGGAATGATAGCGGACATGTATGATACAGAAAGGAGACGAACCTTCCCCAGTAGAATAAATAAAATGTTTCATTTGACATTCATAGAAAATTGTCGAACGCGACTATCACCTGGGGAAGGTCAAAGGGTACAACGGTCGAAATGTATTGAGGAAGAAAAAAATAAAATAACAACAAAAAACAACGAGAAAACTGGCCAGAGAAAAGCAATGTAAAATTTTATAAACACCTATTTAGCTATAGAAACAGAAATTCTGCCCTCTTTAACGATAGGTTGTTTATGACAAAATCATAACGAGAAGTTTTTGGTTAGTACATCATACTAAGATCACACTTACTTGTTTTTCTTATCCGAATGATACTTATACAGGTATCTCATATAATAATTTCAAATCTCAAGACTCATGTTAAAGTTTTATTGAATGAGGTGTGCAATAATAACAACAAGTAAATGTGAATCGTATTGTTGCGTTCTGCATCGTCTCTGGATCTCTACGTTAATACATAAAAAGGGAAATTTCTTTTTATTATTCGTTTTGTTATGAAAAAAGGTTGGCAGATTGAATTCTAAGAGGCAGTAGAAGGAATGACGCCACACGAACGCATCTTGCATGTTGGCTCAGCGTCCCTCTACAGATGGTCTTAGCTTAGATTCGAAATTTTTAGCATCTGAAGAAGGCCGGAGCGTACAATGGCCGAAACATCGTACAAATGGTAACAAAGATGAGAACAGTAGTCCGAATAATATAAATACTGCCAAGGTATATACTTTTATTGCAATGATGGAAACACAAAGGAAACTTATACATAACTTGAGGAAGAGATAACTGCAGTTTTTGGGACACGTAATGAGGAACGAAGGCTTGGAGAATCTGATACTCACAGAGCGGAAAAGGAGAAAAGGCACAGGGAAAAACAGCCAGTGACCTACTTGATGGCCTTGAGCAGTGTTTGGAAAAAATAATAAGACAAAATGTATTAACAGCTACAAGTTATAGGAAGATGTCGAGGGTTATGATCGCTTACGTACTGAAGGGACGTGGTCTCTAAAGAAAGAAGAATGGTGGACTACGCAGTAAATAAACGCTGACCTCTAACGTCACACGAATTCGAGAAGATGTGACGTGAACAACAATGAGAATAAACACAAATGGATCGTCCATTTTCACATTTTTATGATCTGTGTTAAATTCTTTGAAAAGGCTGATGTTAATGGTTCTCCACAACTTTTGTAGCTCTAATCAATATTTATCCCTTTGCTATTCTTCTCAGTCTTTATCTGCAATGTACAAACTCTATGAGTGTTCATTCTCCAAACTGTCTTTCCTCATTAAGAATTTTATATATTCCTCGTTTTGATTCTGAGTACAATAGTCGGTTTTTTGTGCCCATTTCGTAATGTTTCAGTTAAGCGGCGTAAAATAAACTGCTATTCCCTGGACGGTGTAAAATCAATAAGACCATCTTATCTATGTTTATTACTTTTAGACATTATTACAACTGATAATGATAAACAACAAAACAAATAAATGATAAAAAACCGCGGGTCCTTTATTGTGCCACTGACTCCATACGAATTCGTGGATATACTTTTTTTTTTCCGTATTTAAAAGTTTTCAAAGTTTTGAATATGGATGGTTTCCTCATCAGAATCCACAAAATGCTGATGATGAATAACATTGATGTGAGAGAATATCCCGTGGTTGATTTACACGAGCAGCCCAACCATTATGAAACAATATGGCGTCCAGGCAGGAATTTTCTACACAACTTCTAGGGTCTCTGCATGTCGGTCCGGATCATTCACGGAAAAAAAACTTAGCCGATCTCCTCTCGAAACCACCGAATATTCAACTGCAACGTTGATATTTATGATGTAAATACATTTAAGATATAAAAATTCAACTTTATTTTACGTTGTTTAAGTGAAGCAGAACTTCAGCAGATTGTTTTACGCTGCTTATCAATGTGTATTACGTCTATTTTTATATGGACATGTGTAATGGTTGTTTTAATTTTATATTAGACAGGGTGTATTACGTCTATCTTCATATAGACGTGTATTACTGTCGTTATTAATTTTACTTTAAACAGGGTGGATTTTGTCTATTTTCTAATAGATGTGTATTTTTCTTCTTTTTTTTTAATTTTGTTTTAGACTGCGGATTACGTCTATTCATGTGGACGTGTTTTCCGGTCTAGGCAACATACTCCTTCGTTGGATGACCCGACCGTAATGTGATCAGCATTCGGTCCACATTCAAAGGCAAAAAAACTACGATCAGTAAAACGTGTTATTTATTCTAGCGCTGTAGTTCACTTGCTAGTCAAATGACCGCTCTTAGCTATTCTGATTGGTTGAAGAAAAAACACCACAAGGTGGAAAAATATAAAATCTTTCACCAGTGTATTTATTTTCATACTTCCCTATTTTTTTCTCCTCGCCCTTTCAACTATCTATCTATAAACTAACTTTCAAGGTGACACCAACCAAAAAAAAAAATTATGAAGGATTACCCTAATCTTGACGGAGGTGAAAATAGATTGATTAGAAGAAAAATAGTCCGAAATTCGAGCTACAAAAGAGGATGTCAAAATTAAGCCAGTACAAAGGTATAAATATTCGGGAAGGTCAAAGCAACAGAGGACGGAAAAAGTGACACCGAAACCCGAAGACACATTTGAATACCTAAATATGCCTTCCAAAAGTTAAAATATATATTGCGAAACAGAACAAACTCGTTAGAAACACGCAAAGAAATGCAGAACTGCTGTGTGAATCATTCCTTCTACATGACAGTGAATTATGAATAATTTCTTCAGATGAACAGGAAACTTGAAGCAACAGAAACAAAGAAAAGAGTACTGAATGGAAAAAAATAGAAAGACAAAATGTATTAACAGCTACAAGTTATGTAATATCAATTCTTTTATAATGGCAAGGAACGAAAGAAAATTTCTTCACAGATAAAAAGGAAAATTTTGGCAGCAGATATCATTATCAACTGATAATGATAAACAACAAAACAAATAAATGATAAAAAACCACGGGTCCTTTATTGTGCCACTGACTCCATACGAATTCGTGGATATACTTTTTTTTTTTTGCATATTTAAAAGTTTTCAAAGTTTTGAATATGGATGGTTTCCTCATCAGAATCCACAAAATGCTGATAATGAATAACATTGTTGTAAGAGAATATCCCGTGGTTGATTTACACGAGCAGCCCAGCCATTATGAAACAATATGGCGTCCAGGCAGGATTTTCTACACAACTTCTAGGGTCTCTGCATGTCGATCCGGATCAGAAGGATGCTGAGAATACTGTGGACAAATAATGTAACACAGGGAAAATGCGAAAAAAGAACACTTAAAAACAAAAAAGATAATTTAAATATCTAGCTGCCATAAAGAAATAAGTGTTATAAATTTGATACAGGCCATATTGAAAGCAACAGAGAAATAACGAGTTAGCTAATTAAAGAACTTGTGTAAATAGATGGCGTAAAAGTAATGGAAGATACGGTTAATAGATAATGGCTGCTAAGGGATAAAAATGAAAGGATGTTTTGGAGGGCCATGATCCCTAACGTTCTGAATGGAAAAGATATACAAAAGAAGAATTAACAATTCATTGTTTTTCATGCTGATCAGGAAGAATCTGCTTAATGGGAATCTATTCGGTTTATCGAATGTATGTCATTGGTAAAGAGAAAGTGAATATAATGCTTCAGTCGTGTTTATAGATAGATTCTAATCGACAATGAAGAAAAAAAAACGAATGATTTAAGGAAGATCACTTCTCAGTAGGACATCTTTGTTCTGTGTGCTGCCAAATATTTCACTTCCTAACTAACCTCACCACTATCACAAAAAATGTTTAGTCTCTTTATCTACGACTGACATTGACAGTATTGAAAAAGGAAAAGGAAAAAGACAAACAAAACGCACATCTACTTACGCCCAAACGGTCCTACTTGACACCACAGTCCCTCCAGCACCCACACATTTCTGATGTGACAGCTTTTGATAAAACAAAAACAAAACTGACCATATTTTTTATATTTCTTAATTCTTACTCTTATAAACACTCTTTTCGTTTTCTACCTTGGGGACTAGATATCAGTTTGTAGTCGATTTTTCTTTTAGAGTATATATATATATATATATATATATATATATATATATATATATATATATGGGTTGTGTGTGTGTGTGTTTTGAAGACTCAAGCACACGAATAGCATTCAGGTATACACATGTGTGTGAGTAAGTGTGTGTGTGTGTGTGTGTGTGTGTGTGTGTGTGTGTACAAATATATCCGTGTGTCTATTTTCCCTAGTTTTTTCAATATTGTAAATATCTACACTGGCATCTTTCGCGACCCATAATTGCAGCAGAATTTAAAGAAACAGTGAAGGGATAATATCATCGTAATGGTAATATTAAACTCTCAATTCCAAACCATGGAGATGGTAATTTGAAACTACCCCACTCTCGCATGGAAGTTCATAAATTAATGAAAACAAAGGAGAGCCATGATAACCAATTTACTGAAGGAACAAATTATTAAAGAAAGTTGGTACACCGTGACAGGCGATACAATTTTCTCCCCAAAATATATCGTATTCATCTGTAAATCTACCAATCCTCCATTGCTGTCACATATGGTCGGATGTCCCTGCTATTTACCTTAAGCACCTTAAGGTAGATAGCAGGGAATCAACAATATTATAGGTCCTGATTTAGCAGCTCGTTTTCAGTCACTTTCTTAACACTGTAAGGATTCCTCCCGGTGTCTTTTCTATAAATAATTTCTTGATAACTGTTTGTATGAACTGCCACAGGGTGCACCTCGACGTGGCGTTAGCCAGCTTGTCTCACTAGTGCATTTTACAACTGAGTAGTGAGTTCGATCCTCACTGAGTACCCCATACTTTCGGCCTTGTTTCATATCTAAGTGGCGCTTTGAAAATCAACTCTCCGCTACGGTAAGTTTCGTTTTTGACCTTGAACTAACCTTTCGCAAACCAGCGCAGCTAAGCGGAGTTCGTGTACCGTAGAAACATTTTGGAATCATTTACTGAAATCTTTTTTCGCTCGAACAAACTGTATTAATTTAATTTATTTTTCTTTTATTCATTTATTCGTTTTTGTTTGAATTTAATAATTGATTTTTTTCAGTTTTTCCTTCGGCTTTGGTCGCCATCTTTATTTTTATGTTTTCTGATTTAAATAAAGTCTTACATGACTACTGTACGTTGTTATTTTGTTTGTGTTTAATCTATAATTTACCTGTTTATTTATTATCAACTTTATTTGAAAGGATTTGAAATTTTCTTTTTAAGAGAAAACCTTTTTTGTTAGTTGTTTTTGACATTTGAACAGTTTATACTTTTTTGTCATTTGTTGAATGTTTTTTTAATTTTGGGTCCTTCGCTGTTCGGCCAATATTTATTAGTTATTTTGATTAGGAGTTAACGTCTAGTTTCCCCATACTTCTATTTTTGTTTAATTTTAATTCAACTTTTTTCTTAATCTTTACTGTCTTTAGTTTAAACTCTTTATTCTTTGCTCGTCCTTGGGCGGACTTTATTTTCCTTTTCGTCCAACTATTATTTTGCATCTACAAATACTAAAGTATCTACAATTCATGGCTGTAGACGAAAATTTTTACTTTTTCTTATTTATTTTCTTTTGATTTTTAAATTAAAACCGTTTTGTTTTAATTCATTTTTAAAGTTTTATTATGAATTAATTAATCGATTTTTCTCGGTAGTTAATTCGATATTTTTGTTTTTATCTGTTTTAAGCAATTATTTTATTCAATGCTTTTTTATGTATTGTCAATTTTGTTCTCGACCAGCTGTGTTTTTCGTGATTCTTTTTATTTAAATATTTTATAGAATATTTATTTCAAACACACAAAAAAATTAAAATATGGCAGACCCACTCGATAAAAAGATATCTCAACGGGTGCAAGCAATCCCCAAAACTAAAACAAATGAAAAAAAGACCAGACAAAAAATAAAAGTAGATAAGCTAAAAATTAAGATAATGTGCCAGAGACATCAAATAGGAATCATCCACTTGTTGAAATTCCCTCAAAATTTATAATTAACATCGTAGAAATTTTGGAAAGTACTAAAAGTTATAAACAACTTACAGAAAACTTTTGGAAGACCTTCAAGAATTACAGATGTTCGTAAAGAAAATAGTGTCGGTCCTCGTAATGGACAAGCGTTCGCACAAAATTTGTCGCTCAACGGAAGATACTGTGATCTCATAACTGATATCCCTGAGGACCACACCCCAAAGAGTCCATTAAAGGGAGTTTTTTTTATATACATATAAAACCTACTACTATTTATGCAGGACCACATGGCAGTATACGAGATCCCGTCTACTCTATGCGAATACCTAGCCGCCTATCTCGGTTAATATGGCTAAATTTTTGGTGCAGTGGATATCGGAAAAAGAAATCGGAGAACCGAGTTCGAATTCCAACTGAGTTCGTTGAAATCACTTATGCTCAAATACCCTAGGGTAATGTATTAATCCGTCTTCTTCCTCCAGCTATGGGTTAAATAGCAGGGCAGACTGGATTTTATAGCCTTGGTTGGCAACTAGTCTATCGCAAAAAGTAATGATAACCTACTGCGGGAAAATCTTCCACCCAGTCAGTCATGTCTCTTTCGAGACATAATTGCCAAACGTGTATCGCGTATGGCACTTAACTGACTGACTAGGTGGCACCTCTGACAACCTGAATGAGGGAGGTAGCTTCAAGATCATGCACAACCTTTTGGCCTTTGTATCTGTCCTCAAATATTTAGACTTTTGCGGCCAGAAAATGTCAGTCATCGTGACCGACAGAAAAGAAATTTGCTAGAAGTGAGGAAAGGCTGGTCCCTTCCTCTCTTTCTGTCCAGAGAAGAAGGCCTCTGGATTTCCAGCCGCAGGTAACACAAATCTCTTCAGGCTGATACTGATAGTTCCGCGGCGTCTGTAATGGGCCTGCGAGCGACTCGGACCGGCGCGCACAAATCCCCCAAAACAGACACCTTCCGCAAGTGCGAATAAGGAAAAAGAAGGAGAATGGAGTGTCGTTGGTAGAGGCAGAGGAAAGAGCCAAACATCCTGAAGCCACCTACAGTCTGAATCTAGAAGGGCCACATCCTGGCTTCGTATGCAACTACAGCTATCGAGATTAAAAATGAAGCCAACCGGGGGAAAAATTGAAAAACTGAGAAAATTAAAGAAAGGCTTAGAAACGACGCTGTTAAAGAAATCAAAGTAAGTGGGAATCCTCAGCCACATCTTTATCATTTAAAAAAATGACCCCACCACCAATGAAAGATCATTGATCCCCACCATCTTTAAAATGTCATCACTCAGAAAAAAAGCATCATCTTCTTTAGTTCATTCCACTGCAGCTACACTAGTTTCCACTTCTACTTCTACGCCTTCACAGTCCCAACAAAACAAGAATCATCCAAAAGACAAAGGTTACTAGAAAACGCTGACAAAGCGGAAACAAGAAAAAATATCAAACCACTGTCGCATATCCAAGGAATAGAGGGAAAAACTTTTGAGCAATCAAAACAATTAAAGTATCTACAATTCATGGCTGTAGACGAAAATGACATAAAAAATCACAGAAATTTTCACAAAAGCCAAAAGAATATTAACAGTCTTTCTTTCAGATAATTGTTTGCGGCATATATGGGCTTGGTACAGGAGGCCAACAATGTCATCTCAACGCGCCAACTTACCCTGCCCCAAGGCGGCGAAGTGCAAGGGTCCCATTACAGAGCTGGAAATCTGGAAAGAGCTGAAGCTGGTTGACTAGGATAAATATTCGGGATTAAATGGTTTACCCTACGAATTGCACTTGACGTAGTCGCCTGTCCTTGATACATTACTAAAACTGGTTTACATCAACTACATGAAGCAGGTTCTACAGCTCGACTCATCACCAGGGGAATGATCAAGTTGCTTACACAACGACAAGAACGGTGGTGATGGGATAGGTAACTTTCGACTTTTAACGATGCTAAACACAGGGTTAACGGTTTTAGCCAAGATCTTAGTAAGCCGTTTGAAGGCTGTCTTTTCTAGTTTGATTGACTTGTGCTTTGAAAGCAGGACTAATCAAGAAAACATTAACGCTTGGTATTTTTGATCAACGAGAAAGAAGACGGTGAAAACGTGCTGATCAATTTAGATTAGTCCAATGTATTCGACAGGGTTGACCATCGATTTTTGGAGGCTGTCCTTTTGGCAGCCAGTTTCGAGCCGTACGCTGGTGCCTTTCTTTTGAAAGTTAAAGACGAATCCAGTCTTACACGAAATTTTCCTACCTGACGAAGTTCTGGTTCTTGGGTCAAGCAGATGAAGTTGACAAAGAAATCAGGCGGTACGAGACGGTGACAGGGGCCCAGATCAACCGCGAGAAGTCTGCTGGCTTGTGACTGCGTGCGTGGAAGGGAGTTTCTCTTCCTGGGCCTTTCCTCTAGACCCGTCAAGATACTCGACGTCTGCTTCGGTCCAGATCTTCTCTTGGAAATAAATTAGTAGGAAGTACGAGAAAAAGCCGAGGTTGCAGTTTGTCTGTGCTTCCGGAGGAATCTAAAAGGGCGAAAGGTGGAAGTATCTGCATCGCACATCTATTCTTTTACCGATTATCTATACTTCAACTTCCGTCTGTCACATTAATGACATTATTGTGACAGACGGCAGTTGTTCTCCTGGAGATCTACTTCTACTGTTCTAAATGTGGTCTGGCTTGAAATTCATCAACATACGCTTTGTATCGCGATTCTTGATCGAATATGTCAAAAATTGGATAGTGAGGATGAATTCTGAAAGGAAGACAATTTGCTATTCCTCAGAAGAGTGCACTCTTGCGAGGAGGAGGTTTCTGGTTTACACCGTGGCGAATAGTTACGTGCGACGGGTGGCCTCTCAGACGTAGGGAATTATATTACATTTTAAGGGGTCCGTTCAAGATGATCTGATAAACGATCTCGGTCTTACAAAAGCAGGAGGACCTTTCAATATGGCCTTAGACACTCGGGTTAAAATGCTTCACTAATGAGGGGACATCACTTACCTAGCTGGTTATTCAAAGGGTCCTCTGGGTTGGCAAAATTCCTTTTTGCGGTGGGCTTGGAGGATAGAACAATGATAGGGTAATGAGTTTAAGGTGAGTGTAACGAACATGACAGAAATTCAAATGATTTCTCAGTCAAAGCTGCTACCAAATTTACTGCACCAGGTATTCCCATACGGTCATGCATTTAAATATTGTCCAGGTTTGACATTGCTTAACTTTGGTGGTAATCTTTTGAAGTACAAACTATGTTTATGTTACCATGTTTATGTTATGTTTATGTTATGTTTACCATGTTTATGTTATGTTTTAATGTTTAATTGTTACAGTTGACAAATATAATAAACGTATTTTGGCACTCTTCTTTCCATTTCCCCTAGTAACTCGTATATATTTGGCAGCTGCTAAAGGTAGAAATCCGTTATAAAATAACGAACCAACAATTGTATTAGCTAAATAAACTATGCTGATAGTACTCATTTTAAAGTATAGTGTTATTATATTAGCTTTTAGAAATATCAAACATCTATCTATCTATCTATCTATCTATCTATATATATATATATATATATATATATATATATATATATATTAGTCATCCACATACAAGCCCGTTTCGCTGTAGGCTATTACATCCTTTAAAATAGCCATATATTGACCAATCAATACTAATCTTTTTGTGGGTGGATGAAATGCAAGCGGATAAAAGACTACAAAGTACAGATGGTTTTACGAGGGTGTGTATCTTAGTACAATATATTTTCATTAATCTTTGGAAAAAAAAACAAAAAGTTTGGTATTTAACATACCTTTAACATACAAAGCTACTTTCAATTAACCATCATCGACAATCTCACCTACCCCCCATTAGCATGGACCAGGCTTGCCCCCAGAGAGTAAAACACTACGCCTCCTTGGTCTCACACTTTCAGCGGACCTCAAATGGAATGACTATATCGAATCCATTGCTAAATCCGCTGCTATGAAAGTCGGTTCTCTGTGTAGGGCCCGGAAGTTTTTTCCGTCTAAATCTATCCTGCACATTTACAAATCTACCATCCGCCCGTGCATTGAATACTGCTGCCATATCTGGTCGGGTGCCCCTGCTGTTCTCCTCAGGCTTCTCGATAAGGTTCAGAGGAGGGTCTGTAATATGATAGATACCGACTTGACAGACCGCCTGCAGTCTCTCTCCCACCGGCGAGACGTGGCTTCCCTGTGCCTCTTCTATAATTACTTTCACGGCTTCTGCTCCGATAAACTTAGATACTGGTGCCCCCTAAATACGAATTTGCACGAGATACTAGATTAGCAACTAGATCCCACCCTTTTACAGTGAAACCGATAAAATGCAGCCGTAACTTCTACTCCAACAGTTTCTTCCTCGCACTTCCCGACTGTGGAATTCTCTTCCAAACGATTGCTTCCCCGACGGCTACAATCTCCAGGAGTTTAAATGTAAGGTCAATAGACACCTCCTAACACACTAACCTGCTCCCATTCTATCAAGCACTCTTCCCATCTACCTAACCCTCATCCTCGCTATCCTTACTCATCCGTCACCTTCCTCCTGACATTCCCTATGTCTAACCACTCCTTCTCTTTACCTTCCCCTATGTAGCCCCCATGCGCAATAGTGGCAGTGGAATGCCTTGCTTGGGGTGAGATGATTAAAAAAAAAAATTGAAATTTCGGTATTCCAGTCATTTGAAGAATGTCGGAACGTACAACGGCCGAAACGTCGGGAATACGGCAATAAAGATGAGGACAACAGTCCGAAAAATGTAAATAGTGTAAATAATTACAATACCTCGTCTCAAAGATATAGACAGATCCTTAAGAAGATTTGAGCGTACAACTGTCAAAATGTTGGGAATATGACAATAAAGATGAGGACAACAGTCCGAATAATGGAAATAATCAAAACATGTTCTGTAACCACAGTACAAATTGTATCGTTTTAATTCCTCTGTTTTCGTTCCTTTTTCAGTTTAGTTACTTTTTAGGTCAGTCACCGTTTTTACCACATTATGTTTGCCTCTAATTATCGCCGTACAATAAAATCATGAGACCAATCACTCGGTTCATAATTTTCTTGCTCTCTTAATGTTATCCCCTTCGAGAACATCACCGGTATGTAACCTTTCAAACCTTTTATTTTTGCATTTGTCTCCTTTAATGCCATGGTATTATTTGAGGTAGCCACTAATATAAATTTATTTTACGTGTCTATCTCTCCATATAGAATCGTTTTCCTTCAGTACGGGAAAAATCCTTTTTCCTATTTGTCAAAATTAGATTTCACACTTGATTGCGAAATTTGCAAACAGTGAAGAACAGAGTTACTTTAGATTCCGTATTTAACACAAATACACAAACAAAATTGTAAAAATGAATATGTCAAAGGCAACTGGAGGCTCTAACATAGAAGCAAGAGCATTTGTCTAAATGAGAAAAGAAGGATAACAAATACTATGTTACATGAAAATGTATGCCGTTGTCTTGATAACTTCCCAGAAAGTTCACAAATTTCGCAATCCAGTGTGAAATCTAATTTTGACAAATAGGAAAAAGGATTTTTCCCATGCTGAAGGAAAAATATTGAAGCAAAATTTCGAGATCCAGTGTCTATTTTCTAACCAATTAAAGGAAGCGATTTACAAAGCAGAGAGAAGTTAACAAATCTGTGTGAAAAAATACCTTCATATAAAATATAGAGAAAGGAATTGGAATCAACAGATGAGAGCAGATATCAGATACGACATCGTCAAGATGCGACAAAAAAATTTCAGTCCGCTGAACCGGACATAAAGTCTCGTCGATACACATTCGTTCGCGCTTTTCTTTCTTGCGTGCTATACTCTTTTATCTTTTCTTCTTCGTCCTCACTATTTTCGCCGTCAAAAAAGAAGACAATAACAACAACAAGGCATTTCAACTAAATCCTAGAAATTAACGTTAATAAGTACAATTTGCTTTTATTGCTTTACTTTCCTTTTTACTTTCTCACCGTCCGTTAAAAAGTGGTCCTGGGTATGACAGTAAACTGCATCCGGCAGCAAGACCTCTAATTGGGAGGTTGTGAGGAGCATGGAACCACCTCTTAATTGCTGTTGTTCCCAGGTCCACCCTGACCCAGAGTGGTAGCACCTGTTAGGATCCCAGCTATGGGTAAATAGTTGTCCCCCAAAATGCTATGAAAGTATTTATCAACAAAACTTTTTTGAATGAAAAATCTTACCAACAAATCTTTATTGAATGAAAAACGTTACCAACAAAACTTTATTGAATTAAAAACGTTACTAACAAAACTTTATTGAATGAAAAACGTTACCAACAAAACTTTATTGAATGAAAAATGTTACCAACAAAACTTTATTGAATGAAAAACGTTACCAACAAAACTTTATTGAATGAAAAACGTTACCAACAAAACTTTATTGAATGAAAAATGTTACCAACAAAACTTTATTGAAAAAAAACAAACAAACAAAAACAATAAAACAAATAAACTAAATAAAACAAATAAACTAAATAATACAAATCAAAACGATTTCCAGTATTAAATGACCTAATGAAGGTTGATATGCTGGTTAAATGAACCAACCAACCAACCAACCAACCAACCAACCAACCAACAGTTAAAAAGAAAGAAAGGAACACAGACGTATTACTATCCTGTTAATCTTTGAATACAAACAGTCTCTGACTACAACTACGAACTCTGGATTCATTTAACTCCTTGCTTCACTTTCTCTGAAACTTTGCACATTTAATAAATTCATTTCCTACAAAATTGATGTTATTCTGTTCTGTGAATACATTTCTATTTATACATACAAACGAAATACAAATATTCTTTCTAACCTTCTGATGATAATGATTATAACTTATAGGAAGTTATAAGTTATAGGAAGTTATAAGTTATAGGAGCTTTGGCACAAGACCAAATAAATAAACATG
Source organism: Ascarosepion bandense (assembly GCA_037127315.1). Lineage (NCBI taxonomy): Eukaryota > Metazoa > Mollusca > Cephalopoda > Sepiida > Sepiidae > Ascarosepion > Ascarosepion bandense. The sequence goes on along the minus strand of JBBBDQ010000460.1, from coordinate 6,799,697 downwards.
ACCCAGCTCTCTAAATATTATTAAAACCAAACTAGTCTTTTATATATATATATATATATATATATATATATATATATATTGTTTTGGCTTTCCAATTCCAGTTGAATTCATTACAGTCACTTACGCGCAAATACCCTTGGGAAACGTATTAGTCCGTTTCTTCCTTCCAGTTATGGGTTAAATAACAGGACGGATTGGATTCTATAGTCTTGGCTGGCAACCAGTCTACCGTAAAAAGCAATGGCAACCTACTGCGGAATAATCTTCTGCCCAGTCAGTCATGTCTCTTTCGAGACATGATCACCCAAGCGTGTTTCACGTATGGCACTTAACTAACTGAATGTAAAGGAATTTGTCTGCAGAGCCTAAATGGTTGTAAGGCTTTATATTGATGCCTTGAGGTACGCACTGGTACGATACGGTCGATTACTTAGGAAGCAGACTAATATTCTTTGTTCAAAATGCAGTAAAAAAGACAAGATAAAATTGTATCTTTTTAAAACCTTACAAGGCATTTCAAATTTTAAAAGCTTTTCACCTCAGTAAGAAAGATACTTTTTTAATAGCCAATCAGTAAAAATTCATGAAATATTAGAAATTGTACAAGTATATACCGCACATACACACAAATAGAAATATAATACACATACACTGAGGCACATAAAATACTATTTATATATTAATTAAACACTGAGGAATATATCTGTGTATGTTATTGTACCCATGAGTAAATGTATTTGTAGTTGCACGTATAAAAGTGTGCACTATTGAAACAGCTTTCTATTTTAAATTGCTCCTGTCTTCTGAATTCAGAGACTGTGTTAGATACAACAAAGCATCATGGGAAATGATCTTAATATCTTCAATCAATAAAGCAAATGAAAAATGAACAGATGAAATAAAAATAAAAGTGAAATGTAGAAAAACAACACATTTTGTTATGAAAATAAAGTTTTCAGTCATCAACAATGCCATTCTCTAGACAAACGCTGGAAATCAAGAAAAATAGATAAAATCAAATGCAATAAAAGAATCGATAAGAATTAAATGAAAGAAAAGGTTTATGAATAGTTGCAGGTTTTTTTTTATATAAAAAATTGTAAGCAATCTCAATAAACTTACGCGGAGCAACAAAGATCACTGAAGACTATTATGAAAACTCACCAAGGAGAAGAAAAGAAACAAATAACAAGAAGTAATTAGAAGAAAAACATTGGAAGCAGTGAAAAGAGACCAAAATCATTTAAAAAGTAAACAGACTAATGGTAAAAGATCTAAAAGGAACCGAAAGTCATCCAAAACCTCAAAGACAAGGAAATAGTCTTAAAAAAGCGTTAAAATAACGAAAAACAATAAAGGCACTAAAACAACAACAAACAAAGAACTTTTCAAAGACAATAACACCAGCCTTATATGGAACAAACAAATAAAATGATAATAATAAAGAATCATTAAAAAGAAATAAAAAGAAAACAACAATTTGTAAAATAATAAACACGATAAAAAATTTATTTTAGAAACAGAGAAGTACAAAAAAGAATATATTTGTCTTTCTCTCTCTAAATTGTCTTCAATAAAATTATACTTTGGCAAGACAGAAAATGAGATTAAGATATTTCACGAAAATTATTGATTAAAGAATTGCATATGATGCGCATGTTGTAGAAAGTTAAATATTTATGCAAAATTTATTTTATTGTCATGTAGCAATGACAGGGCACAGCACAAAGATATGTTTGAACCATACTGAGAAAATTGTTAAAATTAATTGTTTGAAAACGATTATTTGAAACAAAAAACTTTACTCGAATTGTAAATTGTTTGAATGAAAATTAATTGAAAAGTAATTTATACATTTTTTTTTATAATCGAGTCGCTCCAAGTAAGGCATTTTACTGTCACTGTTGATCAGGGGGTTACATAGGAGGAAAGTTATGAGAAAGAGTGACAGATTACAGGGGGGTATCAGGAAGAGGGTAAGAGAAAGGTGATAATACTGATGAGAGTGGAGTGGACAGAGAAAGGAGCATGAGAGAGAGGATGTAAGTTAGTGAGATAGGAGATGACTATTGACTTTACATTTGAATTCTTGAAGATTGTAGCTGTGGGGAAAGCAAGTAAATGGAAGGGAATTTCACAGGCGAGAAGTGCGAGAAAAGAAGCTGATGGAGTAGAATGTGCGTTTCCAGTTTATTGGTTTCACAGTAAAAGGGTGGGACCTAGTTGCTAATCTCGTTGCTCGAGTAAATTCATACATAGCGGGTACCAGTGGGCTAAGTTAATCTGAGCAGAAGCCGTGAAAGTATTTGTAGAAGAGACACATTGAAGCCACATTGCGCCGATGAGAAAGTGACTGTATCCGAGCTACCAAGTCAGGATCAATCACGTTAGAGATTCTCCGTTGGATTTTGTCAAGGACCCCTAGGTCGATAGCAGGGGCACCCAACCAGATATGGCAGCAGTATTCAATACACGGGCGGATGATAGCTTTGTATATGTGCAGGATTGATTCAGACGGAAAAACTTCCTGGCCTTACACAAATAACCGACCCTCTTAGCAGCGAATTTAGCTATGGATTCTGTATAGCAATTACACTTGAGGTACGTTGTGAGAGTTAATCTGAGGAGGCCGAAATACCTACATTAGAAATCCGTATGTTGTCTTGCTTTAAGAGAGTCAATGCTGATTTTCCTAGAACTAATAACGCCTTTGAAGGATAGCATAAGACTTTTTTGCAGCAGGTATTGTAGTGAACAAAACAGGTTCTAGATTTAAAAATTCAAATACTAAGCACTGACTCATTGATTTTGTTAGAAATAAACGAATTTTCTCGAATTTACAAATTTTGCTTGACATACACAAAACTCGTGAAATTTCACACCTCGATGGAAATGCTTTTCGGCCAATAGAAAACTAGGAAACATCTAAAAACAAAATAGAAAATCCAGAATCACATCCCGGAGTGAATTCCCAAATGGTCTGTTCGGAGCCCCAGAAGCTAAATAAAACACGGAGCAACCTCGAACGTCGCCAGAGAGAAATGAGACAAGCGTAATTAACACGTCCCTTGACAAACGTCAAGCGATTGCTATTATTGTCACTATCTTTCTGTCTCACTTCTCACTTTTCACCTCTTTCCTTTTCGCCATTTATCCTGAGCGAAAACTTCAAAGACAATCCTACCAAACAATAAACGCTCATGCATACGTTCCTACTTACGTACACATAAACTCACACTTACTAGGACTACTACGAACTCTTTATAGCCTTAACTTCTTAATACTGTTTCTCATTGAACATTAACTCCTACCAATTGATGTTATTCTTTTCCAATTAAAACAATTATATTTAAACATACAAAAGGTACCCTTTTATTCTTCCACAATAAAATTCACTTACTGATAACCTTCTGATGATTCTGATAAAATCTGTAAGTTGTAGGAAGTTTGGTTATGTTTCACACAAGGCCAAGTTAAACATTAACGATCACCTTACAGCTTCAGTATCATCCCATCATTCCACAATAGGGAAATCCTTAGACACTTTTAAAAGAAAGATGGACTCGTAAGAAATTTGTATTGCAAAAGTAAGAACAGGTTAACAAAATATCAAGAGAATCAAGAAATATCGCGACCGAAATGGAAAACTTAAAAAAATAGTACTAGCCATTAAAGAGTACTCTTCATTAATTGACTATTTGTGTGCAGTATCATATAATTTAACGTTATAAGTTTTTCTTACTAAATTATTTTATTAACGGTATTTGTATTTCGAATAATTATCATTTTGTATTTCTTTTATTTTTTACTTTGTTATTGCAATAAAGAATTTTGCATTTCGAAGAATTATCATTTAGTATAATTGTCCTTGCGATTCATTTTCATTCTAAAAATTTAAATTTCGAATAAATATTGCTTTCAAACAGTTATTTTCAAACAAATGTTAACATAGTCATTTGAACTGCTGGTAAAGTTGATCTAAATGGAAAAGATTTTATAATAACCCAGAATTTATACTCGGATCAAACCGTGTGAATACGGATAAAAATAAATTGAGTAGCTATACAAAATAGAAAAGATATGACAAGAATGCCTCTTCTCCCCAGATTTATTCAGCCTCTATCATAGCATAAGGGAACTGGACATCCTACTGGGATTGATTATTGATCATAATCTTAACACTATATTAGGATCTTGAATAAGTTCTCGCTGATTTTTCATGAAAAGTAATTTTTTGCAAATATTAATAAGAAACATGTCACTTAAAGTTTTGTCCACGACTTTAAAACGCTTAAATCGGATTACCAACCTTACCCTCCGTATTCATCAAACGTTGCGCCGTCCGATCGATGGCGCATGTCCTTGCTGAACAGCACTTTCATTCTTATGAAGATACCAAAACAATTGGATCGACTTGTGTTTACCCTGAAAAAACGTGTTGTTTTTTTCATCGTTGAATTGTGATTAAACTCTTAACTGTTGAATAAGTTTTCCGATCTATTGTAAAATATCATAGTCGCTATACGGCTGTTAAACTTTTTTCTGCTATATCAATTGGAGTAGATAGACTAAACTATCGCCCGGTTCACACTCCACCCACGTCTACTGAACAGGTTAAGAGGCTCAGCCCTTGTTCCCTGTTTAGGATGTGGTTTCCGGCTTTCTCTTTTCCAATCTTTTCACTATTACGTAGCCCCCTGCACATTAGTGGCGTTACCGCCTTGCTCGGGGTGATATGATTAAAAAAAAAAATATGTTATAGATATTCTGTCTATATTTCTGTATTTGCTAGGAATTTTACTGAACTACTTTATTAAAATAAATCTGCAACTGAGGAACACAGAAATCTTGTTAAAACTTACGGCAATCATGCTCTTACGGAAACAACATGCAGAGACTGTTTAAGACGTTCTAAAAATAATGATTTTAATGTTGTAAATAAAGAACGCTCTTGCACACCGAAAAAGTATGAAAACGAAGAATTAAAGGAATTACCTCATGTAGAAAACATGTCAGACACAAGCTGAACTTGCAGAATAATTAGAAGTTGATAACGCAAGTTTTGAGATGTTTAAAAGCATTAGCAATCATTTAAATACATCGACATTGGGTACCTGCCGTAAGAGAGACGTCGAACGGCGTCTTGTCACGTGTGAACAGCTGCTTCAACGAGAGAAAAGGAAAGTTTTTTTTTGCATTGTATCGTGACTGGCGATGAAAAGTGGGTAAACTAGGATAACCCTAAGCGTAGAAGATCATAGTGGGTAGTGGTATCAGCATCGGGGGCAAAGACGAATATACATGGCTCAAAGAATCTGCTCAAACCGACCGAAACCATCACGAAAGATTGATGCGTTTGAACCTAGCACTGAACCAAAAACGGCCGCTATACGAGCAGAGATATGACAATGTGAGTTTGCAACATGACAATTCTAGGTTATATGTTGCAAAACGGATGAAAACCTACTTGGAAACGCTTAAATGGGAAGTCTTGCGCTACCCTCCGTATTCATCAAACGTTACCTCGTCCGATCGATGGCGCATGGCCTTGCTGAGCAGCACTTTCATTCTTATGAATATACAAAAAAAAATGGATCCACTTGCGCTTACACTGAAAAAACATGTTTTTTCCGCCGTTGAATTGTGATTAAACTCTTAATTTTTAAATAAGATTTTAGATCTATTGTAAAATATTATAATCGTTATACGGCTGGTAAACTTTGTTCTACTATATATTATAGATATTCTGTCTATATTTCTGAGATGAATTGTACTAATTAGTAAAATATTTTATCTGCATATATGAGTTGGTGATAATTAACTGAATTAGACTTGAAAAAATTCCCGAGAGAATTAAAGCCTTTATTGAATTCACTTGCATCGTCTTCTTTCATGTACCGTGTCCCTTCAAAACATAAATGATAATGGCCCTTCACATTTTTCTGCACCTTGTAGCTCTTAATACCTTTTGTCTTGTTATTTCTCCCAGACCCTGTTCTGCTATCCATTTGCTCAAGCCTCTCCAAGCCCTCCTTCCTCATTACGTGTCCTAGAAACTTCTACTGGCTCTTCCTGATGTTAGGCATAAGTTTCATTTCCGTTTCTATCCTCACCCATACCTGGTCGTTACACACAAGTTCGGCTCATGGTATCCGCAGCATCTTTCTGCAGAACCACATTTCTGTTGCTTTGAGTCTCTCCTTTATCTTTGAGGAGATTGTCTAGCACTCGCTTTCATGTGGAATGACTGATATTATGTAACAACTCAGTATTTTTTTCTGTTTCCAACGTAATCTTCTTGTCTCAATACTCTGCTTAGCTTTTGAAATGCATCCTTAGCCCCGACGTTTAACACATCACTCAAGAAATCTCGGAACTAACTAATAAAACAACTTTTAGGCAAAGTTCAACTTCACTCATCAACATAGACTCTTTCTAAGGTAATATACTGAATCCAACGCTTCTCTAACGATTCGATGCCATTTTGTAGAATGATTTGTCTTTGGCCTTAAAATACGCCTCAGTTTCTGATATCACTTCTTCATTAAAGCTTTAATTACTTTCCCTGGAACATTCTTTTGAGGTCTGCAAACAGCCAGTAGTCGCTGGGAGCCAGATCTTGAGAATAGGGAAGCAGTTCAAAGTGCATTTCATGTAGTCTTGCCATCGTTTCAATTGATTTGTGACATGGCACGTTGTCTTGGTGAAAGATCACTTTTTCTTCTTCATCTGTGACTGACTTTGGCGATATAGTGCTATATAATATTCGCTAGTGATGGTTCTTCCTTTCTCAAGGTAATCAATGAACAAAATATCTTGCCCATCCAAAAATATGGAGGCCAAAACTTTGCCTGCTGATGCTTGCATCTTTTGGTCTTTTTGGACGGTTATCACCTGCTGCTGTCCATTCAGTTGACTGCCGATTTGACTCCGGTTAATCCATGTTTCATCCATTGTCACATATTTACGCAAAAACTCCTTCTGTTGCGTTTAAACAGTTGCAAACAACGCTCTGAATCGTTCACGAGTGGTTGTTTTTTATCAACTGTGAACAAACGAGCACTCACTTTGAACATAGCTTTCTCATTAACAAATGTTAATGAATAATTTGTGAATACACTGCTTTCTGATATGTTCAGCTCCTCTGCTATCTCACGCAACTTCAATTTACGATCGGCCAAAACTTGGTGTTTTCCGGGACGACTGCCGATTTTGGGCGACCTGAGCGTTCAGCATCATTTGTGTCTGTAGAACACAAAGTCAGCATATCACCGTTGTTTCCAACTGAACAGAGTCCGAATAACACTTATCAAGCCACTGCTTTGCTTGAACAGTATTTTTCCCATCAGAAAGTAATACTTTATCAACAGACGATTTTCCCGTTGTTTTGAAAATTTGCAAAAGTAGCATCTCTTAAATAACTATAATTTGTAAACTAATAATCCGTTTAGGCCCAAATTTTGTCACGTGCCATTTAAAGGTTAGTATTTGACTATATTTCTGAGATAAGATAGTATTTACATTATTCGGACTATTGTCCTCATTTTTGTTACCATTTGTACGACTTTTCGGTCGTTGTACGCTCTGGCCTTGTTCAGGTGCTAGGAATGTCGAACCTAACTCTTTATTACAATCACTGGGGTATATCATACTCATTCCTTGCATAAAGGCAGACCCGGAGTGGTAGCATTTGTCAGGGTCCCAGCTATGGGCAAATAGCTAACCGCCAAACTGGGGTCAAAATGCTATGAATATAAAAATACACTTTTATAGAAATATATACATAAAAATAGACTTTTATTGAAAAATATACATTTTTAAAGAAAACATATTACCAACAATACATTTTTGAAGAAAAATTATTACAATAACACATTTTTGAAGGAAAAAATTATTCTCAGCAAAACATTTTTGAATACAAAACTAGAAGACATTTTCAATTTTCTAAAATAAAAAAGAATAAAAAACAAAAACTTTTCATGAAAATCTGACTAAATCAACCTTCTCACTAAAACCAAACATTTTAAAAAATACATTAAAACCCCACCTTTTTGGCATTAAATAACCCACAGAGGTTGATATGCTATTAAACAAAACTCAAACTCAAACTCTTCTCTTTTCTCTTCCTCTTCTTTAATTCTCTTCCATTTCTATATTTTTCTTTCCATTTTTCCCATTTTACATATTTCTTCTCATTTCATACAAGTTCGCCATCTTTTATTACTCCGTATATTTTTTCTCTCTCCTGTTCAGCTTTCTCTTATTTCATGCTATTCTCCTTCCATTTTTCTCCTCATCTCTTCAATGTTCAACTTTCTGTAGTTCTTTCTCATCTCCTTCCCTATTTCTCCTTATCTCTCATGTGTTTACTTTACACTTTTTCTTTCTCTTCTTTTTCCATATTTCATCATATCTCTCTTGTTCACTTTCCTTTTTTGTTTCTCTTCTTCTTTTTCCATATTTCATCATATCTCTCTTGTTCACTTTCCTTTTTTGTTTCTCTTCTTCTTTTCCATATTTCATCATATCTCTCTTGTTCACTTTCCTTTTTTGTTTCTCTTCTCCTTTTTCCATATTTCATCATATCTCTCTTGTTCACTTTCCTTTTTGTTTCTTTTCTTCTTTTTCCATATTTCATCATATCTCTCTTGTTCACTTTCCCTTTTTTGTTTCTCTTCTTCTTTTTCCATATTTCATCATATCTCTCTTGTTCACTTTCCTTTTTTGTTTCTCTTCTTCTTTTTCCATATTTCATCATATCTCTCTTGTTCACTTTCCTTTTTGTTTCTCTTCTTCTTTTTCCATATTTCATCATATCTCTCTTGTTCACTTTCCTTTTTTGTTCTCTTCTTCTTTTTCCATATTTCATCATATCTCTCTTGTTCACTTTCCTTTTTTTGTTTCTCTTCTTCTTTTTCCATATTTCATCATATCTCTCTTGTTCACTTTCCTTTTTTGTTTCTTTTCTTCTTTTTCCATATTTCATCATATCTCTCTTGTTCACTTTCCTTTTGTTTCTCTTCTTCTTTTTCCATATTTCATCATATCTCTCTTGTTCACTTTCCTTTTTTGTTTCTCTTCTTCTTTTTCCATATTTCATCATATCTCTCTTGTTCACTTTCCTTTTTGTTTCTCTTCTTCTTTTTCCATATTTCATCATATCTCTCTTGTTCACTTTCCTTTTTGTTCTCTTCTTCTTTCCATATTTCATCATATCTCTCTTGTTCACTTTCCTTTTTTGTTTCTCTTCTTCTTTTTCCATATTTCATCATATCTCTCTTGTTCACTTTCCTTTTTTGTTTCTCTTCTTCTTTTTCCATATTTCATCATATCTCTCTTGTTCACTTTCCTTTTTTGTTTCTCTTCTTCTTTTTCCATATTTCATCATATCTCTCTTGTTCACTTTCCTTTTTTTGTTTCTCTTCTTCTTTTTCCACTTTTCATCATATCTCTCTTGTTCACTTTCCTTTTTGTTTCTCTTCTTCTTTTTCCATATTTCATCATATCTCTCTTGTTCACTTTCCTTTTTTGTTTCTCTTCTTCTTTTTCCATATTTCATCATATCTCTCTTGTTCACTTTCCTTTTTTGTTTCTCTTCTTCTTTCCATATTTCATCATATCTCTCTTGTTCACTTTCCTTTTTTTGTTTCTCTTCTTCTTTTTCCATATTTCATCATATCTCTCTTGTTCACTTTCCTTTTTTGTTTCTCTTCTTCTTTTTCCATATTTCATCATATCTCTCTTGTTCACTTTCCTTTTTTTTGTTTCTCTTCTTCTTTTTCCATATTTCATCATATCTCTCTTGTTCACTTTCCTTTTTTGTTTCTCTTCTTCTTTTTCCATATTTCATCATATCTCTCTTGTTCACTTTTTCCTTTTTGTTTCTCTTCTTCTTTTTCCATATTTCATCATATCTCTCTTGTTCACTTTCCTTTTTTGTTTCTCTTCTTCTTTTCTATTTCTTCACATTTCTCTTCCATTCACTTTCCTCTTTTTATTACTATTTTTCTACATTTTTTTATCTATCCTCATGTTTATCAGCAGTGAAGTACCAGTTCTTATACAATGACCAAAGTTAAGCAATGTTAAGCTTGAGCAGTACATTGATTTGGGAATACCAGGAGCTGGATGTGCGAGTGCGGAAATGATTAATAGTTTGAAATTGTAAACTAGGTATCTGAGTTCCAATTTCCCTTTGTTTTGATATATTCACTTAAAATCAAATATCCATCCAGAGGGGATGAAGCCATCTCTTCTCCCTCTCATGCCAAAGATTACTTAGTAAAACTTGTATTATTATTTCCAAATAAATTTTTATAATCTAAAAATATATTCTGGCTTTAAATAACATTGAACGGGTTGATATGAAGTAGAAAACCAATCAATTAACCTATTTCTCATTATCTCTCTCCTTTTCACCTTTCTCTTTTTTCTTTTTCTCTTCCCCTCATACTTCTCCTCTTCTCCCTTATGTTCAACTTTCTCTAATTCTTTCACATCTCCTTCCCTACTTCTCCTCATCTCTCATATGATCATTTTCCACATTTTTTTCTCTTCTTCCCTCTCTCTCATATACACTTACCCCTTTCTCTTTCTATTCTCACCATTTATTAAAAAGCTTTTGCTTAAATCAAGCAGAATTTTTTCTTCACACATAAAATATAAAATATAAAAATGAGAAACATTATACAAATCCCGAACTGTCATATTCAGTCTAAAAAAATATATTTCCTGATATACATTAATCATCACCCAGAAAGTTAAAAGTTTAATGAATAAAGTATGTTTCAACCAAATAATTTTCAATCTGTCATTGTTGTATTTTTCTCTTCTGGTTTTAGACTCTTGCTCTCCTGGGATTCTGATATTTTAAAATCGGCCTTGGAGAAAATTGTATAGATGACAATTTTTGTGAGTAATGGGATATATATGTCAGTCTTACAAAAGTGCTACTCTGTTGAAAGAAGAATATATTTCATTTAATTTTGCTGTTTTTAAAACATTAAAATCTTAAGGGTTTGTGCTTAATGGCTGGAGAAGTGTTAATATCTTTGGATTTTGAGAGAAGGAGATTTATGTGAATATTGGCTGAAAAGTATGGAGGAAGATTAAAAAAACAATGTGAAAGATAATGATGGAAAATGTAAATAGTGATTTATCAAAATTGTAAGAACAAACAATGGTGGGAAAGAAAGAGAGAAAGAAAAAAGTAATAAAAAAAATAAAGACATAGGTATAAAATTTCAGAGAAAGAAAATAACAAATGAAAGTAATGCTTTAAAATGAAAAACCAAAAAAAAAGAAAGAAAGAAAGAAAGAAATTCAATAAAAAGGGAAAAGTGATGGGAATAAAATTTCAGTGAAAGTTAATTATAAATGTGTGATGCTTTCAGAATAAAGAAAGAAAGAAAGAAAGAAAGAAAGAAAGAAAGAAAGAAAGAAAGAAATTCATTAAAAAGTAAAAAGTGATGGGAATAAAATTTCAGTGAAAGTTAATTTTAAGTGATGCTTTTAAAATAAAGACAAGCAGAAAGAAAGAAAGAAAGAAAGAAAGAAAGAAAGAAAGAAAGAAAGAAAGAAATTCAACAAAAAGAGAAAATAAAGTAATAGAAATAAATTTCAGGGAAGAAAAATGACAAATGAAAATAATGCTTTAAAATGAAAGAAAGAAAGAATTTTAATGAGAGGAGAAAGTCAAAACCTAGGAATAAAATTTTATGATATATAAATATAGATATATGGAAAACATAAATAATGTTGAATTTTCAGAGAAGGAAAATTACAAATAAAAGGAAATGATTTAAAAATAAATAAAGACAAGCAAAAAGAAAGGAACAAACAAACAATAATTATATATATATATATATATATATATATATATATTCAAAGTAGTACAAACAAATTGGTTAACAGACTACTGTTTGTAGTAATTTACTTTTTGAAGATTGCTCGATACATCTAGAGCAACATTAATACTAATATTTTTCTTCTAAGTGTTTATAATAAGAACATGTTTGACTGCAACACAAGACCTGTTGTGTTTTGGTACTAGTTTTTTAGCACCATGTCAGGTAGAGACATATTTTTTCTGTTATATATACAAATCTAAAAACAACACAATCATTACCATACCCAGTCAATTAAGGAGGAGGGTTGTGGAATTTGGATGGTAGCGCTCAGTTAACCAATAGAAAGCAAGGTTATGATGGATAGGGGGAATGAGATTATTAGGTTAGATGGCTAGAGAATTAAGATGTCATGGAAAGCCAGATCTTTTAGAGTCAGTTATAAAACATTTGGATGTATACATTTGAATTCTAGCATGTCTGCTATTGTGTCAGATGTGTTTGCGAAACTGCTACAGAATTTTTAAAAATAGTTATCACTAAAAGTGGTGCAATTGTTATGAGAATGGAAAAGGTTTAAAAATATAATGCATGTCAAACATATGTAGTCAGCCTAGAACGTGATATATTAGTTGACCAAAACAAATCAATTATCCTAAGATGGGGGAATCATTATATTTATGCAAGGGGATAGGTTATCAGTTATGAGATCTAGTTATATTATAGTAGAAATAAATTAGTTATATTTTATGGTATATATTCTATCTGTTATCATCTGATGATGATAATAGATAGAACTTACTTCATTAAGTTTGTTTAACAGGTTTGATTTCGGTAACTTAATAATTTGAAATTTTTCCTGTATACATAGAAAACATGGTTCATGTAAAGATTTACGAGTTGTAGTTTTTTAAAAATATTTTCCATTTTACAGTTTTAATTGCCAATAGTGTGCGGAAAGTAGTGTGCTATTGCCATAAGTCTTATTATTAAAAGATAAGATATGCTGATAATAGTGGATTTTAAATGGGTTTTTGGTACAACCAATATTCAAATTTACTGTGAGATTTTCTATGGTAGAAATAGTGCATAGATAGACTATGGAGTCATTTAGACATTTCTTTTGTTATTGACACTCAATTGATTTTTGACAATAGCAACTATTGGTGTTGTTATCACATTAATTCTTTTAGGATGTTGTTGATTACTTAAGTGGTTATATTGTTTTAAGATTCTAATTCTTTGTTATCTTCTTAAGGTTATCCATACTGATATAACCTTAATTTAAGTATTTCTGCTAAATATTTTGCTAACAGGGTTATTTTTAGGGAAGTCTTTCTTAATTAATTTGAGAAATTTATGCTCTTACTTGATACTATCATTTGGTTAGATGGGGATGTATACCAAATTGGATGTGCATTGTGGTGCAGTGGATATCAGTTCAGAACGAGAAATTGGGTAGCCGAGTTCGAATTCCAGCCGAATTCATTGCATTCACTTATGCACAAATACCCTTAGGAAAGGTATTAATCCGTTTATTCCTTCCAGTTATGGATTAAATAATGGAACAGACTGGGTTCTATAGCCTTGGTCAGCAACCAGTCTACCGCAGAAAGCAATGGCAACCTACTGCGGGATAATCTTCTGCCCAGTCAGTCATGTCTCTTTCAAGACATGATCACCCAAGCATGTATTACATATGGCACTTAACTGACTGATACCAAATTATTTTTCTAATTCTGTTATTATTATTAGTAGTAGTAGTAGTATTGTGTTCACTGTATTTAATCAGGGCATTTGTAGCTGTAGTTTTTTAGGGCAGTGTCATAAAATTTGCTATGTTTATAAAGGATATCCTTACTAGACGACTTGTTACTAATTCTGTTTTCAATAGAGAAAGGTTTGATGATTGATGCGGGTAATTAAATTTAGGGTGGATGTATATAGAATTAGCATTAGTTTTAAATAGGATGAGAAAGTGTTATCGACTAGATCAAGTGTGAAGTCTATTTTTTGGGGATTGATTTTTATTGTAACCTTAAGATTTTGATGTTTCAATACCCAATGCACAAATTTTGTAATTCTTATAGTTCTAATATTAGTGGAATTTTTAACAACCATAAAACTATCATCTCTGTACAATCATATGTCCTGAATATTGATATTATTATACACCGTAAGGCTGTACAAAATAAATAGGTCAACAATGTCCAAGTATTTAGCAGAGTCTAAAGAGCTCATGGTGATGTCACATAGATCCTCAGATGTTTTTTCCCCACTGTTCATTATTTTGGATGAGTATGGATTGTTTTGCATTCATTACTAATTATAATGATATTTTTTAAAAGTAAATGCTATGAAATGTGAATTGTTACTCTATTTTTTATCTCATATATATATATATATATATATATATATATATATATATATATATATTTATATATAAGATAAATTGCTGCTGTACTATATTTTTAATTTTATGCAAAAGGATTTTTTGATTTTGTCAACTTCACAGTATAGTATGGTCAGTTGGGCACCATCTCTGAGACAACATGCACAATGACACAATTCACTCTGCCAGAAATTTAAAAACAGCAAGCTGTTCTGCTTGTCATTTGTTACAGAAGCACTAATACAAACATTTCAGAGTGCTTAGGTGTCAATATAAGGACTGTTCAGAGGATTCAGAAATATTTGGATGAGTCTAATAGTGCTTACAAAAGTGTTTAGAGGGATAACTAGTAATGACAATGTTATGCCTCTATTGATCTATACTCAGGGCCTCAGATTCAATACATCAAATGCCTTGAATCAACAGACCAACAAAACTTCTTGTGACATCAAAGATGAATTAAAGACAACGATTATGGCAGCCATCAATTTAAACAAGGAGACCATCCAGAAGAGTTGTAAGAGATTCTGATGTCATCTGGAGGTTGTGCTTGAAGCCAATGGTGATTTTATTGAACAAATATGCTTTTTAGTATTTAAAGATATTTTTGTGTACTTTTGCTAAATATATCTGTTAAAAGGAGATGTCAGTATTATTTGTATTTTTGCATAATTTAGACAACAATTTATCCGTTATATCCTCTATATATGTGTGTGTGCATGTGTGTATGTGTGTGTGTGTGCATGAGAGAAAGAGAGAATATGACAGAAATGAATGACAAAGTTGAAAACTTTCTGTGTAATGCTTTTTGTTGTCTTGATGGGATTCATCAAAGAAAAGTTATGTTTTACTGGGAGAATTATATATGTGGAGGAGGAAGAGTTTATGAGTTTCACCATAATTTTGTTTTTAGAAAATACTGCTTTACTTAAAAGTGAAAGTAATTTGCTTAGGCAGAATTGTATAGAAAGTGCTTGAACACAAGATCATCCTGATTCAATTTGTGCCCACATTCCCCCAACATCTAAGTTTTCTTGACAAATCTTTTATTGCGAAAATGGAGAACCCTTTATCATAGAAGTGATTAACACAAAAGTAGATGCATAAAGAAATTGAATGAAATTGGCTCATCTGTCAGTTAAGTGCCATGTGTGATACACGCTTAGGCAATCAAGTCTCAAAAAAGACATGACTGACTGGACAAAAGATTTTCCTGCAGTAGGTTGCCATTTTTTTCTGCATTAGAGTAGTTGCCAACCAAGGCTACAGAACCCAATCTGTCTAGTTATTTAATCCATAACTAGAGGGAAGAGATGAATTAATACCTTTCTCAAGAGTATCTAAACTTATTTATAAATGGAACTTTGTCCGTGTGCATGTGTGTGTGTGTGTCTGTGCCCATTACCTATAAACTCCAAACTAGCTGAACCAATTTTCTTGAAAATTTACACAGTTGTACTATAAGCGTCTGCGAGTGCTCTTCGCTAGGTTTTGTGTTGAGGTACCCCCGATAAATATCGAAAATCAAAAATCAAAAAAATTGGGTTATAGAAGGAGTGGTCCGATTTTAATCAAATTTAATACACTCATAGACAAAGACATAAAAAACAATATTCAGAAGTTTCAAGGTTGCACTTCTTACAATAGTGCAGAAAATCAATAATATATATATATATAAAAGGCAAGATGTTTGTTTGTGTGTGTCTATTTATCTGCCTGTATGTCTGTATTTTTTCAGCCCTTTTCTTTTAGTCTTTGCTTTGGGTTTGGCTCTAAGTTGGTATAATTGTATTTCTTAGTCCCAGCCATGATACCATTTACGCAGAGGACTTATTTCGCCTTCAAAATTCAGTTTATGATGAAAAAAACTTATTTGATATCAATACCAGGAAATCAAAATTTGACTTACATCCATTCATTTTTCTTTCAGTTTATGGTTTCGCTTTAACTGGAAACAACTATTGCTTTTTAGTCTTTCATGCCAATGTCTAAAGAGTCTGAGCTCCAGGACCATGGATTAGTTTTAAAGCTTTCATTACACCCAAGCAACACTGGGCTATCCTGCTAGTTTCCACATAAGTAAATGCAACAATGATGGAGGAGGGCTTGAATACTTTGAAACACAAAGAATATATTGAAGGCAAGCAGAAAGCAACAATTGATCCATGCATTTTTAACAGTTTATCAAACTTTTGCTGGTTATTTCAAGCCAAATAAAACTTTTACATTGTAATAATTTTCAAAATTATTTAACCTATATCTTAAGGGAAGAGATGGATTAATATCTTTCACAAGGGTATTTGTGTGTAAGTGAATGCAACAAGTTTAACTGGAATTCAAACTGGACTCTCTGATTTTTCATTCCAAGTCAATATCTACTGCACATACCCATACACAGCTGAAAAAGAAATCTTTAAATTTTAAATTTCAGCATTTCAAAATCTTCGACATTTCCCACCACTGCCTAATTATAATCAATGCTAGCATTTTTATATCCCTCCTTTCCATTCTTACAGACATATAATTCCATCATGATAAATACTACTTTAGTCAAATAAAGTCTTTCTTGAGAATAAAATGGATTACACACAGAATTGTTTTCACTTTGTCATTCATTTAATATATATGAGGCATTTAGAATTAGAAGGTACTTTCCACCACAAAATAAAAAACAAGAAAACGTTTTTAAATTTTGTTGACATTCAAAATGCCATAATTTTTTTATCTCTTTATAAACCATTCAATTTATTTTAAAGAAAACTAAAAACATCTACTTTAACTTACAAACACTTACTACAGAAAAGCCGTGTATCATTTTGAAGCAAAAAGCTTTATGCATCTATAACGCAAATTGAGCACCACTGTAAAACAACTTTTGCTCAACAAAATAGAGACATTATGCTCCCGCAAGCCAATTAAAAAATGTCTAATGGCAAACATAAGCTTGTACTTATAAACACACTAATAAATTTTCATGAAAAGAAAAAAATATTTAGAAGGGAAAACATGAATAATTTAACATGCTATCATAGAAATAATCATAATTCACTGTTACTGGTTAGATAACAACTATAATGAGTAGACAGAAAATATTAATAATATGAAAAACAAAAACAAATGCTACAAAGATGTGGCTGAAGGTACACTCTACACTAAAACTCAACATGAACCTGCACAGTCAGGCAAACAGTATTCAACATCATTGTGAACTATAGGAATTTAATCTTGTAGCAAGTACTTGACAATACAGTTGGATTGCTTTCTACATAGGAGAAGTTTTGAAGAATACAGTGTCATGTTTAACTATTTTTCACATACATCCAAGTACTGAGGACCTCATATATATATATATATATATATATATATATATATATATGTGTGTGTGTGTGTGTGTGTGTGCATGTGTGTTTTTCAGATCTGCATATATATATATACACTAGCAGTATAGCCCAGCATTGCTCGGGTGTAATGAAAGCTTTAAAACTAATCCATGGTCCTGGAGCTCAGACTCTTTAGACATTGGCACAAAAGACTAAAAAGTAATAGTTGTTTCCAGTTAAAGCAAAACCGTAGACTGAAAGAAAAATGAATGGATATAAGTCAAATTTTGATTTCCTGGTATCGATATCAAATTATTTTTTTTGTCATAAACTGAATTTTAAAGGCTAAATGACTCCTCTAAGTAAATGGTATCATGGCTGGGACTAAGAAATACAATTATACCTACTTAGAGCCAAACCCAAAGCAAAAATAAAATAAAAGGGCTGAAAAAAATACAGACATACAGGCAGATAAATAGACACACACACACAAACAAACATCTTGCCTTTTATATCTCTATATATTATCAATTTTCTGCACCATTGTAAGAACTGTAACCTTGAAACTTCTGAATATCGTTTCTTATGTCTTTGTCTATGAGTGTATCAAATTTGATTAAAATCGGACCACTCCTTCTATAACCCAATTTTTTCGATTATCAGTTTTCATCGGGTTACCTAGACACAAAGCCTAGCTAAGAACACTCCCAGACGCTTATAGTACAACTGTGTAAATTTTCAAGAAAATCGGTTCAGCTGTTTCAGAGTCTATAGGCATTGGACACACACACACACACAGACAAACACACACACAGACACACACAAAGTTCCATTTATAAATAAGTTTATATTACGCTCTCACACCGTGATTGAGCACTCTAGAAGAAAGGTAGACTTTAAAAAACAGTAGCCACTCTAGCGTGTACGCATCGCTCATTCAGTAAAAATGAATTTGAGCAATCTAGCTATTGAGCGCGTAATATGATATGCACGAAAAAGACTGTCATTTTCAACTGAACACCCCGTGGCCCAAGGGTAGAGTCGCCGACTGACGCCAAATCGGTCGGGTTTCGAGCCTGGTTTGTGTAGCAATCAGAGTCTAACCGTACTGATGAGCTGTGATAAAGCAAAACAGATCTGTCTGCAGATGACAATATATATATATGTGTGTGTGTGTGTGTATATGTATATATGAGTTGTATATATGGATTGGAATCCAACAAGATGATAGAATAAAGTAAACAACAAAAGTAGGAAAACATACTTCACTTTTATTAAAGCTTCTTCAGAGATCAATTTAAAACTGAAAAATTTTTACAAAGAGACAGCATACTGGGATGCTATGATTTGGGGTTGATTTTTAATGGACAGATTTGTGTCATGTGTATTAAAGCAATAGATAATTATTTTTAAATGTCTGCCTGTTGAGTATTTTGCATGGGTATTTATTTACAGAAACACTTGTCTGCTTACATGTATGTGTGCATATTATTACGTGTGCCAAATATATTAAAATGATGAACAATTTTTTAAATATATGTGTGAGAAATCTTTTGGATGGTAAAGTGTATGAGTGTGCGTGTTTGTTGGTTGGTAACATTAGCTAATATAAGTGCATATGTGTATGTGTGCGAATGAAATGCCTGTAGATATTTCTGATTAAATCATTGAAAATGTAGTGAACATGTATACAAGTTGTTGTCATGTTTTGTGGGAGAACAAAACGTAGCTTGATTGTAATAAATGTTGTGGTTGGAACCTCGCGGCAAAGGTAAAAGTTGGTATTATTTTGTGGTGAGTATGAAATAAAAATAACTTTCTTTTCTTCTCTGTTTGCAAATTCACAAGCCAGTGTGAAATCTAATTTTGTCCAATAAGAAAAAGGATTGATTCTGTACTGAAAGAAAAAGATGAAAGCAAATTTCACAAGCCAGTGTGAATTATTTTCTAACCAATGAAAGGGGAGCAATCTACAAAACTGAGAAAAAGTAACATATCAGGGTCAAAAAGTTCTTTGATATAAACAGAGACAGAAAGTTGAATCAGTCAGATTGAAGCAGAGATCAGATAGGATATAATGTAAAAGAGAAATTTCAAACCACTGATCAGACACTACAGTTCCAGGAACACTCATATGCACTCCCTCTCCTTCTCACATGCTATTTTCCTTTATCTCTTCTTCTTCATCTTCTCCCATTCACTGTCAGCAAAAAGAAACAGACAACAACAACAACAACAACAACAATAAGACACTTCAACTGACTTCTAAAATTAATTTCGATAAGTACAATTTTCCTTTATTGCTTTATCTTCCTTTTCATTTACTCATTGGTCACAAAAAAAGAAAGGAACAAAGACTTTACTACAACAAACTCTGGATTCATTTAACTCTTTACTACTATTTCTCTTAGAACAGTTCCACTGTTAATAATTTCACTTCCTATAAATTGATGTTATTCTGTTCTATAAATAAATTTCTACTTATTTATACAAACAAAACACTTTTATTCTTTCCAACTTTCTGATAATCTTAAATTGTGGGGAGTTAGGTTATGATGGACATGAGGTCAATTTAATAAACATGAACAAGCTTCCAACTTTAATTTAATTTATTTGTATGTATTTTATTATTAATTTTTATGTATTATTTAGAACATTATTTTTATTAAAATATTATATATTTTTATGTGATATTTAGAATATTACGCATTATAGAGAATATTATTATAAAATTATGTATTATTCAGAATATTATTTGGAAGTAGTATCATTTTATCTATTTTTATGTATTGGTAGGCGTAAATTATATTCATGAAGAATGGATGGCTAGAGAAATGTTGAAGTAATGTAGTGTTTTATATATATGCATATATAATTATAATAGTAAAATAATAATAATGACAATAATAATAATAATCATAATAATAATAAGAAGAAGATAGAAAAACATGAAATGGAGTCATAACAACACGCCACGACCTGCCTTAGGTCTCCCCGCAGACTTGGTTGGTAGTGAGACCAAAGCAGAAATCGAAATATGATGAAAAATGACATAATAATAATAATCACACCTACTAATATCTAAAAATATATATATATAAAAAATTGTGTGATTTCAGTTAGTCTGTCCATCCCTCAATTGTACCCTCTAAAATAGCCATACATTGACCGATCAAAACCAAATTTTGTGGAAAAATGCAAAGAGGTATATGGGTACAAAGTACAAGTGGTTTTACTAGTGCGTGTAGCTTATTACACTAAATTTTCATTAATTTTTTAGAAAAAATAAATTTTATTTTTTAGCATACTTCCACTATTTTAAAAACAATTTAATGATTAAAATAAAAAATACTTATTTATTGAAAATGCAATATTTTTTCATATCTTTTCTTCAAGATTTTATATATACAAGAATCTGGTTTCCCATTCACCTTGCATTTACAAGAACCATAAACAAATTACAAGGCCAAATGCTTCAGAAAGTTTGAATTTGGCTTCAGAAAGAAATATTTACACATGACCAGTTTTATATTGCATGCTCAAGAATAAAAAATCCTAAAAATTCTTCATTGTTAGAACAGAAAAATGATAAAAAGAAATTTTTTATTGTTTAATATATTGTTTACCATGATGTCCTATAAAATTAAATTAAATTAAAGAAACTATTATACTGCAAAGTTGGATTTTGTCAATCAAATCAGCTTATTCAAATTTCATCAACTGGTTTGCAAAACTGAATGAAATGTAGAGTTTGTAAATCTTAATAGAAATGTTAGCAATAACTTCAACAATACTAAATTCTGTGAGCATGTTACAACAAATTTCTAGTGTGTGAAATCATATAATTTAATTTATGTGACAGAAAACAAACTTATTATCAATAATTATACGTATGTGGTTCTACAGAAGGATGCAGAGAATGCCATGGACTGAACATGGGAGCAATGAGAAAGTTTTAGGTAAAATAGAAACAAAGACACTATAATTAGAATTAGAAAAGACAGTTTAAATGCTTAGGAATATAATAATGGGGGAGTGCTTGCATACTTTGAAACTCACAGAACATACTGAAGGCAAAGGAAAACACAATGATTGAGGCATTCCTTTTCTGCAATTAATCTACCATTTGCTTTAAAACCAGAAAATATTTTTACTTTGTAATAATTTTCTTTATTTTTTTGAGATAATAATGATTTAGTGATACAAACTTTACTAATTAGCCCATAACTGTGGGGAGTAGAGGTGGATTCATACCTTTTCCAAGGATATTTGTGCACAAGTGAGTACAACTGGAATTGGAACTTGGCTCTCTGATTAACTATGGTATTATCTATTACACCAACTGCACATCCAAGACTACAGCACCTCATGTTCCCAAATGGTCACCAATCTGGATACTGACCAGTCTTGATGTTGCTTAACTCAGTGTGATATGACTGTAATCCTGGAAACCAGTGAATAAGAGATTAGGAGAGATAGAAAGAAAACAAAAATTGCTTAATTGCAAAGAAAATGAAGATGTGGAGAGTCATGAATGCCAATTTTCTGAAGGGATCAGAGTTTTCTCTACTGCATCATCATCATCATCATCATCATTGTTTAGTGTCAGTTTCTATGCTAGCATGGGTTGGAAGGGGTTTTCTTGATGGCTCCATAATTGGACCATCATGAAATATTGGAGCAAGTTTACAGATCTATGCCCTTATAAACACCAACCACTATAGGAAACTGAGGGTTTTATCAAAACACCATCTCTGGGAAGATTACCTACGTGTAGAAGTTTTTATTTCAGAGATTTCCTTCTCCTAGATAAGTTGCTATCCAAAGCAACTCTTACCCAACCTAACTTATCCATTTTTTTCTTAAATATCCCCAGTTTGGTTGCTAACTACTTGTCCATAGCTGAACAAGCAGTAAAAAGAAATGTGTGAAAGAAAGAATAGATTAAAGGTACAAAAGGAAAAGTGTAAGTGTACAAGACCATGTGCTACCACCCCAGGTCAAGATGAACCTGGTAACACCAGCAATTAAGAGATGGTCTCATGCTCCACTAAAGATCAGAGGCCTTGCTGCTGGATGTAGTTTATCATCATACCCAGGACTAAAATGCAAAACATCAATATTTCATATTAATTTTCTTCTTTATTTTCTTTTACGCCAGCAGAGAAATAAATTGCTTAATTTTGTATCTGGATTTGTAGGTTTTGTGTGTGTTTGGTATAATGTATTGTACATGCAAAAGTTCCCAGCATTCTTTTTTGGAAACTAAAGTTTGAAACCTGTAAACTTTTGACCCCATAATTTTGTATTTGTTCACTTGAATATTTTTGTCTCTCTTTCTGTGTTCAGTCTATTTCCATATTTTATTCTGTTACATACATTTTAAAGTACAATAGAGGTGTATATACTAACTGTATTCACCAAGACTAATAGAATCTTTAGGTGAAATGCTTCTAAGAATAAGTAAAAACCTTTTCAGACAGGTGTTTTATATGACTTGCACCTCAAATAGCTTGCTTCAAGGCTGTATTACTGCTGGGTACATTATAGCAGCAATTTGTTATCTAGATTGGTAAAATGCATGGCAAAATAGTCTGAAAATATGTTCTGGGAATTTATTTCCAAATTGTATTTTGCCAAATATAAGAGAGGAAAGAAAAGTCACTAGTGGGACAATTATATAGACAGTGGTCAGATTTTGGCCTTAATGACCATAAAACTGATTCAATAAACCTAACTTCCTAAAATAGTTAATTTCCGAGTGACCAAAATGCAAGGAAATCCTCAGTGTCCATTCTGGTGTCCAGTTATGCTTGATTTTGTTATGATGGGGTGATTTAATCTTCCAACATGTCACAGTGGGAATTAAAAGGGAAAGTGAATTTGGAATTAGTTATTTTTGTGATGTATTTTTATTGGATGCCGGGTAGAGAAATCTTGGGAAGAACAGATGGAAGAGAGGGAGGGAAAGAAAAAGAGCGGAAAGAAAGAAGACAGAAAAAACAGAAGTGGAAAGAGTGGAAATCCAAAACAAGAGGTAAATAGAAATGTGTGAAAGAAAGAAGAGATTAAAGGTACAAAAGGAAGAATGTAAGTGTACAAAGACCATGTAAAGAGATTTAATTATGATGAAGAGGAAAATGAAGAGAATAAATGAAGAAAGAGAAGAGAAAAGATGGTAGAAGTGGAGGAAAAAACCGAATGGAGTGACGATTTAAATAATTGTAAGGATAATGAACAAGGGAAGGTAAGCTAGGAAAAGAGAGAAAGGAAAAAGAAAAAGCATTAAATGAAAGAGTATAAATGAGGGAGAAAAAGAAAAGTAAATTTGAGTAAAGCAGAATGAAAAGAGGGTATCAGTAATAGAGAGCTTAATGAACAAGGAGATGAAAACTGGAAAAAGAGACAAAGAAGAAAAAAGTTAAAGGAAAGAGAAAAGTTCAAAGAGAAAGAGGAAAGGAGAGGAAAACAGAATGAAAATTGGGAATAGATAATAGAGAGGAAAATAAACAATGGAAGGAAAGTGGGGATAAAAGAGAAAGAAAAAACATTAAAACATTGAGAATGAAGAAAAAAGACAAAAGTAAAGGAGAGAATGACAGAATGAACAGGAAGTGTAGATACTTATGAGAATAATGAACAAGGGAAGGAAAGTTGCAGAAAAGAAAAATGAAAATAAAAAAAGTAAAAGAATGAACATGAAAGAAAAAGAGGAAAGTAAAGAGAATCATGACAGAATCAAGTGAAGTGTTTTGATAATTAAGAGGATACCAAATAAAGGAAGGAAAGCTGGGAAAAAATCGAAAGAAGAAGAAAAACATCAAAAGAAAAAGTATAAATGAAGGAGAAAAGTAAACTAAAGAGGAGAAAGACTGAATGAAAAAAGTTATAAATAATTGAGAGAATAATGAACAATGTTAGGAAAAGTAGGAAAAGAGAGAAAGAGTAAGTTTGAGTTTTATTTAACATCATATCAAACTATGTGGGTCATTTAATGTCAAAAAGGTATTTAAGATATTTTTTTTATGCTCCATTATAGTAAGAAGGTTGATTTAGTCAAATTTTAATGAAAAGTTTTTTATTTTATTTTTTTTATTTTAGAAAACTGCTAATGCCTTCTAGTTTTGTATTCAAAAATGTTTTGCTGAGAATGATTTTTTGCTTCAAAAATGTGTTATGGTAATATTTTTTTCTTCAAAAATGTATATTTTTTTTTATAAAAGTCTATTTTTATGCATATATTTCTATAAAAGTGTATTTTTATACTTTCATAGTGTTTTTGACCCCAGTTTGGGGGTTAACTATTTGCCTATAGCTGGGACCCTAACAGGTGCTATCACTCCAGGTCAAGGTAGACCTGGAAACAACAGCAATTAAGAGGTAATTCCATGCTCCTCAAAACCCCCAATCAGAGGCATTACAGCTGGATGTAGTTTACCATCAAGCTTAGGACCGAGAGAAAGAAAGAAGGAAACCATTAAAAGAATGAAAAATGAAGGAAAAAGTGGAAAGTAAATGGGAGCATAACAGACTAAAGTGAGGGGGTAGATAATTAAGAGGATAATGAATTATAGAAGGAAAGCTGTAAAAGAGAAAAAAAAGAAGAAAACAAATTAAAAAAAAGAAAATATATGAAGAAAAAAGTGCAAAGTAATTGGGAGTAAAACAGAATCAAAGGGGGCGTAAATCATTGAGGGGATAATAAATAAGGGGATGAAATCTGGGACAAAAAAAAAAAGAAAGAAGAAAATCACCCAATAATAAATAAGGGGATGAAATCTGGGACAAAAAAAAAGAAAGAAGAAAATCACCCAATAATAAATAAGGGGATGAAATCTGGGACAAAAAAAAAAGAAAGAAGAAAATCACCCAATAATAAATAAGGGGATGAAATCTGGGACAAAAAAAAAAGAAAGAAGAAAATCACCCAATAATAAATAAGGGGATGAAATCTGGGACAAAAAAAAAAAGAAAGAAGAAAATCACCCAATAATAAATAAGGGGATGAAATCTGGGACAAAAAAAAAAGAAAGAAGAAAATCACCCAATAATAAATAAGGGGATGAAATCTGGGACAAAAAAAAAAAGAAAGAAGAAAATCACCCAATAATAAATAAGGGGATGAAATCTGGGACAAAAAAAAAAGAAAGAAGAAAATCACCCAATAAAGAGAATAAATGAAGCAAAAAAAGAAAATAGAATAGAAGCAAAACAGAATCTTAAGAGGGTGTAGTTAAATGTAAAGATCAAGAGAAGGAAATTTGGGAACAGAGAAAACAAATTAAAAGGAAGAGAAATTGAATAAATTTAGGAGAAAAAGGTATGTGAAGTACAAATGAAAGAAAAATAATGAATAAAGATTGGTTGTAAATAACTGAGAGACTAATGAAGAAAAGATTTAATGAAAGAGAGAAAACAAATTTTAAAAGAAGTGAAATTTAGGAGAAAATGGAAAGCAATCAGTCAGTTAAGTGCCATCCATGATACACGCTTGGGCGATCATGTCTCGAAAGAGACATGACTGACTGGGCAGAAGATTATCCCTCAGTAGGTTGCCATTGCTTTCTGCAGTAGACTGGTTGCTGACCAAGGCTATAGAACCCAATCTGTCCTGATATTTAACCCATAACTGGAAGGAAGAGACGGATTAATACCTTTCCCAAGGGTATTTGTGCATAAGTGAATGTAATGAATTTGGCTGGAATTCAAACTCGGCTCCCCGATTTCTCGTTCAGAGCCGATATCCAATGCACCACATGCAATAAGGAGTACAAATAAAAGAAAAATAATAAATAAAGATTGGTTGTAAATAACTGAGAGACTAATGGACAAAAGAAGGAATGAAAGAGAGAAAACAAATTAAAAGGAAGAGAAATTGAATAAATTTAAGAGAAAAAGGAAAGGTATGTGAAGTACAAATGAAAGAAAAATAATGAATAAAGATTGGTTGTAAATAACTGAGAGACTAATGAAGAAAAGATTTAATGAAAGAGAGAAAACAAATTTTAAAAGAAGTGAAATTTAGGAGAAAATAGAAAGCAATCAGTCAGTTAAGTGCCATCCGTGATACACACTTGGGCGATCATGTCTCGAAAGAGACATGACTGACTGGGCAGAAGATTATCCCGCAGTAGGTTGCCATTGCTTTCTGCAGTAGACTGGTTGCTGACCAAGGCTATAGAATCCAATCTGTCCTGTTATTTAACCCATAACTGGAAGGAATAAACGGATTAATACCTTTCCCAAGGGTATTTGTGCATAAGTGAATGCAATGAATTCGGCTGGAATTCAAACTCGGAGCCGATATCCAATGCACCACAAGCAATAAGGAGTACAAATGAAAGAAAAATAATGAATAAAGATTGGTTGTAAATAACTGAGAGACTAATGGATAAAAGAATGAATGAAAGAGAGAAAACAAATTAAAAGGAAGAGAAATTGAATAAATTTAAGAGAAAAAGGAAAGTGATAAGGAGTACAAATTAAAGAAAAAGTAATGAATAAAGATTGTGTGTAAATAACTGAAACTAATGGAGAAAAAATTTAATGTAATAGAAAAAACAAATTTTAAAGGAAGAGAAATTTAATTAATTTAGGAGAAAAAGGAAAACAATAAAAAGTACAAATGAAAGAAAAATAATGAATAAAGATTGGTTATAAATAACTGAGAGTCTAATGTACAAAAAATGAACAAAAGTTCTGAAAAGAAAGAAAGAAGAGAAAGAACGAACAATATAAATGAAAGAAAATGTCGATAAAAAAGACAAGAGCAGGAGGAAATAGGGAGCATGCATCGATAATTACGAGGATTCTGCATGATAAGAGAAAGTCAAGTCTGAAAATATATAATATATAAGAAATGGAATACATAGTGAAAATGTCTATAGAAAGGTCTAGTGCAGAAAAAAAAAATTCAAAACATACTGAAATGATTTTAATGTACAGAAAACGGCACGGAGAAAAAGAAATGGAAGAGTTCCATTTGACATCATAAATTATTGTTAAAATATATTTTTGAACTCTTAAATAAAACTTGATCATAGTTCTCAAAAATTAAAAAGCAACATTGAAGTATTCCAGATAGATATAACCATAATTTAAAATTTATAATCAAGTAAAAGTTTGATTTTGAAAGAAATTTATAGCATTTTTCTTTATAAAATGTCTGTGTTTTTCTCTGCAGTTTCTCTCTTGCCTAGTTATTGAAAGATATATTTATATCAGTGTTTAACCTTTAAGCATTGTGAATATAGGAGGTAGGAGTTTACCACAATAGAAAAAAAATATATGAGAAAAATATTGATGATAAGGAGATTGAGAAAAAAAACTGGAATTATCAGTTGAAGATGGCTACTTATTTATGGCAAGCAATCTTTCAAGATGGCTGCCGTTGGTGAGCTGATAGATTCAGAATAAATAAGCCTTATTTTATAACTGTTATTTGTCAATAATATTTATACATATTTTTCTGAATCCATTGCAATTGATAATATGATATTAGCTGCAAAAACAAATACAGTTAGATTCTCTAATTCAAAATATTCTAAAATAACTCATCAGGGATGATACAGATGGCTATATTAGATAGACTGACATCAAATTGCAAAAAAGAAAAAAACAGAACTCTTGATTTGCTAATAGATATAAAAGTCAAAAGAAATTGTTGACATGACTACAGTTTACTGGGCCTACAGTTCTGAAGGTAGACAAATAACCTTTTATCAAATAACTTGTCCGGTGCTCCTGCTATGTATCTCCAGATTCTAGATAAAATCCAATGAAAGGTCTGTAATGTAAACAATCCTGATCTGGCATCTCGGCTTTAGTCACTTTTTCACTGGTCTCTTCTACAGATATTTTCATGGCAACTCTTCTGATGAGTTGTTTTTATTAGTTGCTTCAACTGCATAAATTTAAGTGGGTTACTAGATTGGTAGATAGGTCTCACTGTTTTAAGGATCTTCAATGTAATCAATCTTGACTAGGCATTTTGACTTCAGTCACTTTCTTACCAACATGATGTGGTTCCCTCTCTCCTTTCTACAAATATTTCCATAGCAACTGCTCTAACAAGCTTTTTTTCTAGTACCCTGACCACATAAATTTGCATGCGCTACTAGATTGGCATCTAGGTCCCACCCTTATTCTGTTGATATAGTTAAATGTAACTGCCTCTTTTACTCTTTCCTCAAACTTTCTGCCTGTGGAACTCTCTACCCTTTACTTGCTTCCCTGATAGCTACAATCTCCAAAAATTTAAATGCAACATCAATTGCCATCTAATATGTCACTGAATTCCATCCATCTTTTTTCCTTTCTTGTCACCCCCTGTACCGTTTTTGTCCTCTCTCTCTCTCTCTCTCTCTCTCTTTCTCTCTCTCTCACCCCCTGCACATTAGTAGTGATTCTGTCTTGCTTGAGGTGATATAATTAATAAATTTTTTTTTTCTTCGCACTTTTCAACTGTGAAACCCACTTCCAATTTTTTGATTTCTTATCACAGAAAATCTTCAAAAATTTAAATACAACACCAACTGTCATCTTCCTGAACTCTTTTCTTTTATTGTCCTCATCTTTTTACTAAATATTCTTTTACTCTTCATTCCCCATATTCCCCACAGTATCCTAGTGGCATTATCACATTGCTTGGGATGAAATGATTTCTAAAAATAGTATCTTTGGTTCAGTTAAGTGCCATACGTGATACACACTTTGGGCAGTCATGCCTCTCAAAAGAGGCATGACTGACTGGGCAGAAGATTATCCTGCAGTAGGTTGCCATTACTTTCTGCAGTAGACTGGTTGCCACCAGCCGAGGCTATAGAAACCAATCTGTCCTATTATTTAACCTATAACTGAAGGGAAGAGATGGATTGATACCTTTACCCAAGGGTATTTGCACATAAGTGAATGCAAAGAATTTAACTGGAATTCGAACTTCACTCTCCGATTTGTTGTTCCAAGCTGATATCCACTGCACCACAACACACATCCTATCTTAAATTAGAAAAATTTAAATTGAAAAGAAAAAATTAAACTTCGTTACTTGATTTCAGATTAGATTAAATTATTTTTTATGGCTTATCAACCTTTTGTTGGTTATTTAAAGTCAGAGAATATTTTCAGATTTTCTGATACAATTCTTATAAATTAACCCATAATTGGGAGATAGAAGAGGTGGATTCATATTTTTTCCAAAGGTATTTGCACAAAATATTTTTAGATTGTAAGATTGTTTTGGAGATAATAATGATTTATTAAAACATAGCCTAGTAATTAACTCATAGTTTTGAGGAGTAAAGGTGGATTTATACCTTTTCCAAAGGTATTTGCACAAATAAATTTGCACAAACAAATTTGCACAAATAAATAATGATTCCCTAATATATGGTCTACTAATTTACACATAGTTTGGAAACAGAAGAAATGGATTCATACTTTTCTCATATATAAGTGAATGTAATGAACTCAACAGGGATTTGGGTCCTGGGTATGATGGTTAACTGCATCTGGCAGCAAGGCCTCGGATTTTGAGGTTGTGAAGAGCATGGCATCACCTCTTAATTGCTGTTGTTTTAAGGGCGACCGTGACCCAGGGTGGTAGCACCTGTTAGAGTCCTATGTATGGGCAAATAGTTAACTCTCCAAACAGAGGTCAAAACACTATGAAAGTATAAATAAAGACTTTTAGGAAATATATACACAGAAATTTTGGAAGGAAAAATATGACCAACAAAACTTTTTGAATGAAAAATATTACCAATAAAACATTTTTGAATGAAAAAATATTACCAACAAAAATACGTTTTTGAAGGAAAAATGTTACCAAAAATTTACGTTTTTGAAGGAACAATGTTGCCAACAAAACATTTTTGAATGAAAAAATATTATCAACAAAAATACGTTTTTGAAGAAAAAATTATTACCAACAAAAATACGTTTTTGAAGGAAAAATGTTACCAAAAATTTACGTTTTTGAAGGAACAATGTTGCCAACAAAACATTTTTGAATGAAAAAATATTATCAACAAAAATACGTTTTTGAAGGAAAAATGTTACCAAAAATTTACGTTTTTGAAGGAAAAATGTTACCAAAAATTTACGTTTTTGAAGGAACTAATGATTTGGCATTAAATGACCCCAACAGGTTGATATGCCATAATCCAAATCAAACCAAACCAAACCAAACAGGGATTTGAACTCAGTTTTCCAATTCCTCAATCTGAGCTGAAGTCTATTATTCTACGATGATTATTCATTTGAATAGTCATAACAATAATCTGTCATAAAAGTTATGTAAAAGAAGATTTGTTCTCAAAATAGTTCTTCTTCTTCTTCTTCTTCTTCTTCTTCTTCTTCTTCATGTGCTGTGTCCCCTCAGGATGTAGGCAATCATAGATTTTCATTTGGCTCTGTCTCATATCGCTTTCAATATTTTTCTCTTGGTATCTCTTCTAAGCCCCACTCCACCATCCATTTGCTCAGACCTAACAAGTATGTCTCACACTGCTTTCCCCTGTTTCTCCTTCAGTTTATCCAACCTGTGAGTATTAAATTCTTTAGGCCTTCTTTCCACATTACATGTCCCAGGAACCTCATTTGTCTCTTCTTTGTATTTAGTATGAGTTTTCTTCTCATTTGCATTGTTTCCAACACCTCATCATTGCACATGTGCTCTGTCCATTGTATCCTCAGCATCCTTCTGTAAAACCACATTTCTGCTGCCTCAAATATCTTCTTTATCCTTGATGAGATCATCCAGTATTCACTGCCATACAGAAGGAGAGACATCACACAGCAATCCAGCACTCTTTTCTTTGTTCCTAATGAGATTTTCCTGTCTTTCAGTACTCTTGTTAGCTTCTGTAATGTGTCTTTAGTCATGACCATGCGTCTTTGGGTCTCTATTTCGCATTTTCCATCCTCTGACAAAAACCTTCTCAGGTATTTAATTTTTTTTACTTGTTTTATTTTAGTTTCTTTGACTTTTAGTTGGCATATTGGGCTCCTATTTTTAAAAAGTGAACAATAATTAAATAAACAGATGGTCACTCGTATTCAAGGAGAGCCATCTAACAAGGCAGATAGCTAATCTATATTGCAGACACCTGCTCAGGCACACTTATGTTTGTTCAACATCCAGAGAGCCCACCTGTGGTTTATACTGCAACTATGTTGAGTGGACCTTAGTTACAGTTTCTGGGAGAGAGTGTGTTACCTAGTGTGAACTTCATTCTGAACAAAGTCAAGATGCTCAAGCTCTTGGTCACAATAACTTTTGACTTTGAGCTAGCACAACTATGATGACTCCTCAAAGAGAGATTTCTACCCATTTTCACTCACAAGGCTTAGGTCAACCAGTGGTATGGTTTTCAGGCATTTTACAAAGGTGTCACATGCTGAGATCACTTTCTCCAGATCGATAACATCAAGAAGTAATTATCCTGAAAAATCAGCCATGGTGAGATTTGAACCTGGGCTTCATGGTCAGAAAGTGAATATTCTAACCATCTGACCATGTGCCCATGAACAACAATTACTGCTAATAAAATAAAGCAGTTATACTGCAATTATGTCAAGGATGGAAAATCTCTTCTTGCAGAGTTCTTATTAGGCACAATATCAGATTAAAAACAATAACTAATAATAACCTAGAATAATTACTTAACTCAGAATTAGTATACCACCAAATTCCTAGACCATTAATCCATGGGGCTATTGTCACATTCAAACCCTGGAGACAGAACAGAGGGAAAAGAATAAGAATATTCTACTCCTGTAGATTATGCAGTACTGTTGTCATATCTGGTCAGGTGCCCCTGCTGTTCATCTCAGTGTTCGACAGGCTCCAAAGGAGAATCTGTAATGTGATTGGTCCCAACCTGGCAGTTCAACTCCAGCCATTTTCTCATCAGTGGGATGTGGCTTCCCTCTGTCTCTTCTATAAATATTTTCATGGCTTCTGCTCTGCCGAACTTAGGTCACTGATACCCCCTCCACAAGAATTTACTCGGACAACTAGACTGGCAACAATGTCCCACCCTTTTACAGCTACGGGTGAAAATTCTACTCCACCAGCTTTTTTTCCTTGTGCTTCCAACCTGTGGAACTCCCTTCCATATACTTGCTTTCCTGATGGCTACAACCTCCAGCAGTTTAAATGCAAAGTCAATTCCCATCTCTTATTCACTTGAATGTAACCCTTTCCATATAACCCCGTGTATCTTGTTCTTTTCCTTTCTCTCTGCCTAATTTAGATTTTTGTATTGTCACGTAAATTTGCAACAGTAGTTTGACTTAAATAACTGTAATTTGTAAACTAATAATCCGATTGGGCCCAAATTTTGTCAAGTGTTGTTTGAAGATTAGTACTTTATAAAAATTATATGAAATTTTTATTAGTATCACCATCTGTATATCAAGTCTAGGACTTATTGAGTGATGTGTTAAAAGGCTATAGACAAAGATTTAGACCGAAAACCCAAGGTGAAAATATGAAGGCAGTTCATTATCAGCATTAACAACTTTCTAGACACTTCTGCATAGTGAAGCTATCCTCAAAGAGAAAATAATGGCATAATATAATGTTGACATTACACTCTACTTCAAATAAAAATATTAGGAAAGAATCTTTCATCATTACTAAAAAGAGTGATAACAGCAAGTGAACTTGAGAAACCTATTTTACTGATAAATTGTTTTAAGAGAAAGATTTTATAATTTTAATTTTTATAAATTTCAACCAAAAACAGCACCAACTACTTGGTCAGTAAATTTAAAATGTTTTCTTTGTAGGTAAACAGTTAATACTACCATTTGGTATTATAAAATCTTTAATATGGAGGAAGATAATATATTTCATAACAGTTCAGCAGTCTTTCTGATTCTAAGAACATTTTCCAATTTCCTAATACTTTACCTAGTTTCAGAAAGACATCTTTCACTTTTTCTGTATATCTTTGTATTGCCACATACAATGTTCAAACAAGGAAAGTCTTTGTCAAAATACTCAAACTTCACTTACTCAAAGATAGTGAAATGATTAAAATGTCTTTGCATCAGTGAAGCCTGAAGTTCTTAGCAAAGACCATCTCTCTTTGAACATTGTGGACTAGTACTTCAGAATCACAAAGAAAAAAAACGTACCAAATAACAGAAACCACATCACTTGAGGACTTCCAATAGCACCAACAACTAAAATGGATAGCACATTAGTAACTAGAAGAAAAAATAATGATATAATTATAAAAGGTTAGGAAGGTAACAGCCAACAATACTGGAAAGATCTACAACAACTACAGGACTTGAGAAATCTGTTTTCCAAAGAAATCATTTGAAAAGAAAGCAAATCATAGCATACATTCTTTTCTCACAAAAATATGTTTGAATTTGCTTCATAAATATATATTATTCTAATTTTTGATTAATAAAATATCAATATGTCAGTAAATCAATTTCACAACGGAAAATAAAAAGTATTCTACATATTCTAGAGAGCTCAGTTAACTCAAAGAAAAAATAACAGAATCAACAAGTTTTGATGACAGAAATGAAAAAGTGAATTTACTGAGTTAGATAAATATGAACAGATTTATGATAGATAGATAGATAGATAGATAGATATGAACAGACTTATGATAGATAGATAGATAGATAGATAGATAGATATGAACAGACTTATGATAGATAGATAGATAGATAGATAGATAGATAGATAGATAGATAGATAGAAGCAATGAGATAGATAGATAGATAGATAGATAGATAGAACTGTCTGATAGAGTGATTGATAGACAGAACATTGTAGTAAAAAGACTTAGACAAACAGATATAGATATATAGACAGAGATTGAAATAGAGAGATAGAATGAGATAGAGAGATAGAATAGGCTGAAGTAGGTAAATGTACTTCTGGACACCTGATAGACAGAAATGAAGAGGCATGTCTTCTATTTTATATGAGTGATAGGGATTGATTTACTGAGTTAAATAAATAGCTAAATTGATGTAAAAAGATAAGTATATATATATATATATATATATATATATATATATGTGTGTGTGTGTGTGTGTGTGTGTGTGTGTGTGTGTGTGTGCATATGTGTGTGTGTATGTGCATGTATATGCACACACACACACACACACACACACATATATATATATATATATATAGAGAGAGAGAGAGAGAGAGACAACAGAAATACTGCTATCATAAAATAAAAATGCATAAACATAAAAAGTAGATAAAAACAAATGAATGAAATGAAGCAGCAAGTCGTTCTTTTCTTTCCAATCCACTTGAGTGAATAAAAATTTTGTCACATGCAAAT
The DNA here is from genome assembly GCA_037127315.1 of Ascarosepion bandense. Taxonomy (NCBI): domain Eukaryota; kingdom Metazoa; phylum Mollusca; class Cephalopoda; order Sepiida; family Sepiidae; genus Ascarosepion; species Ascarosepion bandense. The sequence goes on along the minus strand of JBBBDQ010000460.1, from coordinate 6,764,809 downwards.
CAAATTTGATTAGCCAATGAACTGAGAAGGCCTATGGCTGTTTATGCCCACATGGAAAGGTTTTCTCCTATTCATATTTATAATATTATTGTTTTTATTTGAATTCTGTATTTTTTTATTTTTTTCATTCCTGCTCTCTTTTCGTTCAGTTGATTCTTTTACAGTATATTTCACATTATTAGCACCTCTTCTTTCTTATATTCTCTTTGCTTTTATATTAATTTTCCTCTTTCCAATTGTTTGTCCTTCAAAATTTTCTCTTTCTTTTCTGTTTTATTCTCTTTTTTCTTCTATGTCATCATGTTATTTTTGTTTTTAAAGTTTCTTTCTCATTTACTACATGTTTTTGTATAATTGTGTTTCTTCTTTACTTTTTCATTTAAAATTCTGCCTGTTTTCGTTTGTTCTTACTTGATCATGTTATACCTTGTACTTTTACTTTCACTTTCATCCTTATTCTATCATATTATCCCTGTCTACTTTTACTTTCTCTTTTGTCATTATTCCATTATATTAATGTTCTCTTTCATCCTTATTCTATCATATTCACTATACCTTGTCTTTTATCATTATACTTTAATCTATCCTGTATTTTTACTTTTACTTTCATTTTTATTCTATCATATTATTCACTCTACTTTATTTTTTCTTTCCTTGTTATCCTATCATATTATCCTTATCTACTTTTACTTTCACTTTCATTTTTATTCTATCATATTATTCACTCTACTTTACATTTTCTTTCCTTGTTATCCTATCATATTATCCTTATCTACTTTTACTTTCACTTTCATTTTTATTCTATCATATTATTCACTCTACTTTACATTTTCTTTCCTTGTTATCCTATCATATTATCCTTATCTACTTTTACTTTTACTTTTACTTTCATTTTTATTCTATCATATTATTCACTCTACTTTACTTTTTCTTTCCTTGTTATCCTATCATATTATCCTTATCTACTTTTACTTTTACTTTCATTTTTATTCTATCATATTATTCACTCTACTTTACATTTTCTTTCCTTGTTATCCTATCATATTATCCTTATCTACTTTTACTTTCACTTTCATTTTTATTCTATCATATTATTCACTCTACTTTACTTTACTTTTTCTTTCCTTGTTATCCTATCATATTATCCTTATCTACTTTTACTTTCACTTTCACCCTTACACTATCATGTTGTCCGGTCTGTTTTTGTGTTCTTTCAATATCTAAATTTTTAAAAATACATTTCAGAAAATAAATATTTGAAGAATCATGCTTTCCTATTTGTTTCTTTTACTTTCTCATGTTCCTTTGAATAATACTTTCTTAATTTATTTAATTGTCAACCTTTTAGTTAAGCATCTTTCTTTCTTCTCAGCTAATGAATCTCTCTCTTCGAATCTTTTTCATTTTTCTGATTTTCCATCCTTTCTCCATTCCAAAGAATCTTGATTCTGTGTCCTTTCTACCTCTTATTAAGTTCTACTTCCACCACTACTCCTGTCGCTATAGCAACTTGGCCATGACAACCCAAACCATACAGGGTTTCCATGAGAAAGCAATATTTTTCGATGCTGTTCTAAATGTTCATCTCAGCGGGATGTCATTTTGCAATAACATGCACCAGGGACCAGTCACAATGCATATAACTCCTCGCCCCTAGTAACTTTACAAATGCATGCACACATTACAGTTTGCCGAGTGGTTATAGTGGGTGGAATTGAGGTGTATCTATGGAGGGAATTTATACAAACAAGCACTGTCAAATATTCACGGACATAAAAGTGGTAAAACAGCTGGATGCACAGACAATATACAGTGTGAAAATAGAAATATATATATATGTGTATAGTAGCATATAAGTGTCTTATATATATATATATATATATATACTAGCAATATAGCCTGGCGTTGCTCGGGTGTAATGAAAGCTTTAAAATTAATCCATGGTCCTGGAGCTCAGACTCTGTGGACATTGGCATGAAAGACTAAAAAGCAATAGTTGTTTCCAGTTAAAGCAAAACCATACACTGAAAGAAAAATGAATGAATGTAAATCAAATTTTGATTTCCTGGTATCAATATCAAATAAGTATTTTTCATCATAAACTGAATTTTGAAGGCTAAATAATTCCTCTGAGTAAATGGTATGATGTCTGAGACTAAGAACTACAATTATACCTACTTAGCAAACCTGTAGCAAAAACCAAAATAAAACGGCTGTAAAAAAAACCAAACATACAGGCAGATAAACAGACACACACACAAACATCTTGTGTTTTATATATACATATTATCAATTTTCTGCACTATTGTAAGAACTGCAACCTTGAAACTTCTGAATATCGTTTCTTATGTCTTTGTCTATGAGTGTATCAAAGTTGATTAAAATCGGACCACTCCTTGTATAACCCAATTTTTTTTTATTATCGATTTTTGATATTTATTGGAGGTACCTCAACACAAAACCTAGCTAAGAACACTTGCTGACACTTATAGTACAACTGTGTAAATTTTCAAGAAAATCGGTTCAGCCATTTCAGAGTCTATAGGTAACAGACACACACACATACACACACACACACAGAGACAAAGTTCCATTTATAAATAAGTTTATATATATATATATATATATATATATATATATATAAACACAGCGTGTACTGGGTAAATTGTCACCATTTTATATTTTTCATTTCATTCTTCCATATTCGTTGCTTTTGATATTGTCAGTGGTAGAGTATAGTAAGATCAGTTAGGCACTGTCTGTAATAAAAAAAGCACCATCATTCAATTTAATCTGTCAGAAATTTGAAAACAGCATGCTGTACTGCTTAGAATTTGCACCAGAAGCTTCAATACAAACATCCCACAGTGTTTGAGTATCAATCTGAGCAGAGTGCATTGGATTCAGAAAGAGTTGAATTAGTCTAATGATGATTACAGAGGAGTTTGCAGTAATCAATGCCTCTAATCATCTTCCCACAGGAGCTCAGGCTTAACACAGAGGCCTAAATCAAGTGTGCTGAGTAGATAGCTTTACCCTGAGTCAAGAGGATGGGTGCTCTAAGATCCTATGTTTAGCAAAAGGGCTCTGTGCCATGCACAAGCAGGAGGACCTAGTCATGAGTGTCAAAAAATTTTGTGACCACATTATCCCTCACATCTGACAACTTAACTAACCCAGACTGCAACCCCTTGATTGTGCAGGGTGCAGTTGAGTGAGAGACCTAGAAAACTCCTTGTTACACAAAAGATGAACTGAAGGCAAGAATTATGGCAGCATTCACCTATTTAAACAAAGGAGATCATCCAGAAGAGTTGCAGAAGATTCCAAAACCATCTGGAATCATGGCTGAACCTAATGACAATTTTATTAAATGAATTTACTTTTTAGTATTTCAAGATATTTTTGTGTAATTTTAAAAATATATCTGTTGAGATATCAGTGTGATTTTCCTTTTTACATAATTTAGACAAAAAATTATCCATCAGACTCTATATCAGTCAGTTAAGTGCCATACGTGATACACGCGTGGGTGATCATGTCTCGAAAGAGACATGACTGACTGGGCAGAAGATTATCCTGAAATTTTTATCAAAAGAATTTCAGAAAAGATTCAGTAATTTCTCATTTTTCAATCATGTTTTCAACTCTTATAGTCAGTCAGTTAAGTGCCATATGTGATACACGCGTGGGTGATCATGTCTCGAAAGAGACATGACTGACTGGGCAGAAGATTATCCCGCAGTAGGTTGCCATTGCTTTCTGCGGTAGACTGGTTGCCGACCAAGGCTATAGAACCCAATCTGTCCTGCTATTTAACCCATAACTGGAAGGAAGAGACAGATTATTACCTTTCCCAAGGGTCTTTGCGTGGAAGTGAATACAATGGATTCAACTGGAATTTGAACTCGGCTCCCCGGTTTCTCGTTCTGAGCCGATATCCAATGTACCACAACGCACATGTGTCCCTAATTTCTGCACCATCTCTCTTAACTTTTCTCTCTCCTTTCCTCTATTTTACCCTCTTCTCACACTTTTACTATTTTTCTTTTTCTTTTTCTATTTAGATTTCTCTCTTGCTCTTCTTAATCTTTTATTTTCTCTCTCTGTTTTCTTTACACTAATCTCTCGCTTACTTTTTACCACTCTCTATATTGTACCATGGATGTGTGTTGTGGTGCAATGGATATCACCTCAGAATGAGAAATCAAGGAGCCGAGTTCAAATTCTCAATTGAATTTTTTGCATTCACTTGGTAATAATCCATCACTTCCCTCCAGTTATGGGTTAAATAACTGGACAGATTGGGTTCTATATCCTTGGCTGGCAACCTACTGCAGAATAATCATCTACCCAGTCAGTCAGGTCTCTTTCAAGACATGATCGCCTAAAGCATGTATTATGTATGGCATTCAACTGACAGATATTATATCACTGACTATGTTTTTATATCTCTTTTTTGTCACAAATTTTCTTACAAATTCTTGATGATGTTAGGTTTTTTAAATTTCCTTTCCCTCAACTTTACTCTCTCTTTTCCTCCTCTCTCACTCACTTATTATCTTTTTATTTCTCTCTTTATATTTAACTCTCTCTTTTCCTCTCTCTCTCTCTCTCTATTTTGATATATTTTTCTTTCTCTCTTTCACTATCTTTTTAGATTTATCTTCTTTTTCTCTTCTTTCTTTTATCTTTTTCTTTGTCTCTTTCACTCTCCCCTTAAATTCATCTCTCTTTTTTTCCTCTTTATTCTCTTTTGTTATCTTTTTCTTTCTCTTTTCACTCTCTTTAGATTCATCTTTCTTTTTTCTCATTTTTTTCTTTTTGTATCTTTTTCTTTGTCTCTTTCACTCTCCCTTTAGATTCATCTCTCTTTTTTCTCTTCTTCCTTTTAGTATCTTTGTCTCTTTTACTCTTCCTTTGGATTTGTCTCTCTTTTTTCCTTTTCACTCTCTTTTATTAATTTTTTCTTTCTCTCTTTCACTATCTTTTTAGATTTATCTTCTTTTTCTCTTTTTTCTTTTAGTATCATTTTCTTTGTCTCTTTTACTCTCTCTTTTCCTTATCTCTCACTTGTTTATTATCTTTTACTTTCTCTATTTTTCTCTCTTTCTCTTTGGATTTCTCTCTCTCTTTCTCTTTTTACACTCTTTAATCATTTTTTCCTCTATCTTTTAAATTACTTATTCTTTCCCTCACTCTTACTTATTTTTAATCACTCCATATTTTATAATACTCTATTTTTTATATTTTTCTGTTTTATCTCCTTGTTTTTCTTACTCATTTTTGATAATCTTATTTTAAAAAATGTTTCCAATCTCTTTATCACTTTCTTTTACATTGATTCATTATATTCTTTCTTTCTCTTTCTTCTTCTCTCTCTTTTTCTTTTTCTTTCTCACTCTTTTTCTCTTCCTTCTTTTTTCTTCTTTTTTCCTCTTCTCCACTTTCTTTTTTTTTCTCTTTTCCTCTTTCTTTCTGTCACACACTTTTTCTTTTCTTTAATTTTCCCTCTTTGTCTCTTCTTCTCTTTTTTTATCTTCACTTCTCTTTTCCTCTTCTCTCTTTCTCACTTCCTATTTCTCTTTCTTTCTTTTCGTTTTCCTGTCTCTTTCTTTCTCTCTCTCTCTTTCTTTCTTCTTCTTGTTCTTTCCTTCCGTCTTTCATTTTATTTCTTTCTCTTTCCCTCTTCTCTCTTTTTCTTTCTCTCTTTCATTTTCTTTCTCAGTCACTCTTGCTTTCTCTCACTCACTCTTTCTTTTACTTCCTCTCTTTTTCCCTTCTATCACTTTTACACTGCCTTCTTTTCTTTCTCTCTCTCTCTCTCTCTCTCTCTCTCTCTCTCTCTCTCTCTCTCTCTCTCTCTTTTTCACTCTACAATTTAAAAGACTTTAAAACTTTCTTTTGCCAACACCTGGAAGGCACACTTTGCAGAGTTTTAATCTTTTATTTGAAATGTTTTAAATTGCTTTGAGATATTGTAAAGAAAATATCAAAAGCTGTTCCCCTTCAGGCCAAATAGATTACCAATAAATTATTTTTAAAATGTTGTGACTTAGTAAGCAGATCAGTCAGTGGGCTGATATTGTAATGTTTGCTAGCTATTTGTTTTAGAATAAAAATTGCCTGAGATATTGTTCTGGCAAGTCATTTGAGATGTTTTAAACATTTCTGCAAAATTTCACTAGAAACAAAAGAGTTCTGAACTACTATGTAATATCAATTCATCTATATGCCAGTGAATGCTGGGAAATTTCCTCAGAAGAAGAGGAGATGTGAAGCAACAGAGATGTGGTTCTACAAAAGGACGTTAAGAATACTATCTGACAATATGCGGGTGGGATGAAAAGTTTGTAGGTGAACTATAAGAAGGTACTGCTAGAGCTGTAAAACCTTGCATGCATTAATTTTAATTCTTATTAATTAAGATATCTGTTTATCTGGAAAGAAACAATGCAGAAGTTTTGACAATATGCCTCCCAAATATCTTCAGTTAGAAGAAGCTTCGATATTGTGCTCCCTAATATCTTCAATTTGAAGAATATTCAAAATTATGCACCTAATATCTTCAGTCTGAAGAAGCTTCTACAGTGTGCCCCAAATATATTCAGGTTGAAGAAGGTTCCACATTGTACCCCACAAATATCTTCAGTTAGAAGAAACTTAAACTTTTGCCCTTTAATATTTTCACAATGAAGGAGTTTATTGCACTCACTAATATCTTCAGTATGAAGAAGCTTTGACATTGCGCCCCAAAATATCTTCAGTTAGAAGATTAAACATTGTGCCCCAAAATATCTTCAGTTTGAAGAAGTTTCGACATTGTGCCTCAAAATATCTTTAGTAAGAAGATTCAACATTGTGCCCCAAACAACTTCAGTTGGAAGAAGCTTTAATATTCAGTGCACAAATGCCAATGAAGCCATTTTCTGTGAGAAATATTATGATATCATAAACTTACAGAAAATGTTAACAATTCTCATTTATGTAAATTTTGGTCAATTTTATTTTGAAAGAAGAGAAAACTTGAGGCAATGGAGATGTGGTTCTACAAATCAATTCTGAAAACCCATGGATGAATAATGTGAGCAAAACAGGAATGTAGAAGATGTTAGTGCTTAGAATCAGAAAGAGAGAGTTGAAATTTCTAGGACACTTTTTTTTTTTTTAATCATGTCACCCCGAGCAAGGTGGCTACATAAGAGATTGGGAAAGAGAAAACCAAAAAACAATCCTAAACAGGGTACAAGGGATGAGCCTCTTCACCTGTTCAATAGACATGGGTGGAGTGTGAACTGGGCAATAATTTAATCTATCTACTCCAATTGAGAGAAAAAAAAAAGGAAAGAGTGAAAAGGATGGAAGAGAGAAAGCCGGAAACCACATCCTAAACAAGGAGCAAGGGATGAGCCTCTTCACCTGTTCAATGGACGTGGGTGGAGTGTGAACCGGGCGATAGTTTAGTCTATCAACTCCAATTGAAAAAAAGAAAAAAGGAAAGAGTGAAAAGATTGGAAAAGAGAAAGCCGGAAACCACATCCTAAACAAGGAACAAGGGATGAGCCTCTTCACCTGTTCAATAGACATGGGTAGAGTGTGAACCGGGTGATAGTTTAGTCTATCTACTCCAATTGAGAAAAAAAAAAGAAAGAAAAAAAAAGAAAAGAGTGAAAAGATTGGAAAAGAGAAAACCGGAAACTACATCCTAAACAAGGAACAAGGGATGAGCCTCTTCACCTGTTCAATAGACATGGGTAGAGTGTGAACCGGGTGATAGTTTAGTCTATCTACTCCAATTGAAAAATAAATAAAATAAAATTAAATTAAATTAAATTAAAATTTAAAAAGAAAAAATGAAAAAGTAAATTGTTTTTGTTTTTTTTTGTTAATAATTAGCTAATTCCATTTCTGAAAAAAAGTAAACTACTCATACCAGTCACCTTTTGTTATTCTTTAAAACCCTCTAACTATACAGATCTCTGCTGAAATCTGTATTTTTTTGCTTCCAGGGAGAAGAAATAAATGTTACTAATTTTCACTTCCTGCTCTTATTTATATACTAGCAGTATAGCCCGGCATCGCTTGGGTGCAACGAAAGCTCCAAAACCAATCCATGGTTCTAGAGCTCAGACTCTTTGGATGTTGGCACAAAAGACTAAAAAGTTACCAGTTAAAGTGAAACCATAGAATGAAAGAAAAATGAATGGATGTAAGTCAAATTTTGATTTCCTGGTATCGGGTTATACATATATATATATTATCAATTCTCTGCACCATTTCAAGAACCGCAACCTTGAAACCTCTGAACATCACTTCCCATATCCCCATCCATGAGAGCATCAAACCTGATCAAAATCGGACCACTCCCTCCACAACCCGATTCCTTTGATAATCGATTTTTGATATTTATTGGGGCACCTCAACACAAAACTTAGCCAAGAACACTCACAGACACCTACAGCACAACTGTGCAAATTTTCAAGATAATCGGCTCAGCCGCCTCGGAGTCCATAGGTAACAGATACACACACAAAGTTCCATTTATAAACAAGCCCATATATATATATATATATATATATATATATATATAGAAAAGATTAAATAAATTGCAAACATTGTGTCTACTAATTTTGTTTGTAATCAGATAAGCTTTTGCATATTATAATTGACAGATGTAAGAAATCTTTAATACATGCATGACCATGATATTACAACATAAGTTTTTATGTTCTCATGAATGTTAAGTAATTTATCAACCAATACATTCAAAGTAAGAAAATTTATGCTAATTTTTATCAATACAGTTTTGCAGTTATTTGTTGTTACCACAACTTACACCCCTGAAGATGATCTCAGGAGATTCAAAGTACTTGGGAACATAGAGAAATGGATAATAAAATCAACCGTCAAAGTTAGTGAATTTCTTGCATCTTTCAATTATAGTATGCAAAAGATTATACATGAGTATGAATGGATTTTATAAAAAAAAAAATAAGTGACAAAGATATTAATTTGGAAATTCTTGAAAAAAAAAATTTGTCAGGACCTATACACAAATGAAATTTTTAAAAAAATATTTGTAATTTTATTTTTAAAAACACTTTCGCTATCCCCACTCCATGTAATTCATGCAATTTTTATGAATTTTGGTGTGAAAATAAGTTTTATTACTTAAACGCAAGACTCATTGAGGAATGTAAATCATACTTTTTTTTTCAAACATTTTGCCTTTATTTCCAAAAATCTGCTCCCAATAGTAAAATACAAAACTATGACATTAATTTGGTAAGCTTTTAATTGCTCTAATATATATATATATATATATATATATATATATATATATATATATAAAATGGTCAATTATAGTTTGAAGATAATTTTTTTTTCAATTGTGAATGAAATTTAAATTTATTTTTTATTATAATTTGTAAAGTTTGTCATGGTTAGTTAATAAAAAGTGAAGATTATACTTAGTAAATCAAAAATTAAAAAGTTTAATATAACTCATTGTGTCTTCATATTTTTAAGACAATTTTTAAGTAATTTTTTTTATGTATTTGAATTTTTTTTTGTATAGTAATTTTTATGCATACATTAAAAGTCATTTTTCAGAGTTTCTTCCCCTTACAGGAAAAAAAATTTCTACAATTATGTCACTTGTGGTGATTTTCTAAGTATAGCCTAGATGTGGAACACTTGTGATTGTCATACACTTATCTCTCATTTCTCAACACATTTCAAATTTAGTGAAAATGAAAAATTCACCTGTTTAAGAAATAGTTTTATTTTAAATTTCATGCTATAAATAAGCAATATTTGTGTAAATCAGATTAATTTTACATTAAATTTGCTAATTTTCTAAAAATGTTACAGACGTATATTTTATTTTTACAAGATTTTTAAAACCGAACTGAATTTTGTTTACAAATGTGTTGATTACTCAACAATGGCTGAAAAATTGAAAGATTAAAAAAAATTTGAAAAATTAACGTTCCAAATAAATATAACTTGTTTGAAATACAGCAGAGTATTTTGCTTACTGGAAATAGTAAATTTAATCATTTAGCTTTCAATTAAGTCTAAAATAAGTTTCAAGAAAACATTTTAAAAAATTTAATTTAAAAGTTATTGAAAATGAGTGGAGGTAACTATACTACACACAGCTAATACAATCATGCATCACTGAATTTTTTTTTTTTTAAGTTGATCTTGAGAGGGGCTAATCAAATTAAACTGAAATCACTTACCGACATGACATCGACGTAGAGGATAATGAAGTGGAGAGATATGGACAGGACAATGGCACCAAGTAGCCACATGTTTTTGTTGGGGGGCATCACTAGTAGAGATTGGTTTTCATTCAAGCTATTTAAGGGCATTCAACTTAATGAGGAAAAACTGCTTGGAGAATTTGACATACACAGGACACACTGAAGGCAAGAGGGACAGAATAGCCTACATAATTTGCTTGTGTAAGTGGATAGCAGAAACGTGAATAGGAAGGATAATAATAAAAGCAGATGGCTAAGAGGTCCAAAGGATAGGATGATGAGGAGAGACATGACTACCCACACCTTGAATGGATAGATCCCATAGAACAGTGGGAGGCATAATAGTATTATAAGAGAAATTATATTGCATGGCAGCTCATTCTTTTTTGCTTTTCATAAAACATTCCGGTCTCTTAAAATTAGTTTAAAAAGTCATTAAAGTCTATGAAATCCTAATGGATAATGAACCATGGTAATAGTACTGGTACTCTTAGGATCATTTCCCTTTATAGATTAAATATATCTCAAGAAAAAATGCATATGAGTACACCTTCTTTTATAATTCTACTTTTTCTATCATCTCATTTTGCTTATTCTTTTATCTTTTTCCAGTTCATCTTTTTTTAACAATTTCTTTGCCCTTTCTTTTTCATAATTTCAAAATCTCCTTACTCTTTTGTTAATTTTAATCATACTTCTTTGCTTCTCCTCCTTTCATTACCACCCCTATCCTTTTTCCTTTTTTTCTTCTCTTCAACTCACTTTAATAATCTATTTTCCCTTCCTCTTACAATATTTCAACACCTTCACCTTTCCCTCTTGTTAATTTCCATCAAAGTTCTCCTTTTTCCCCTCCTCTCATTTTCCCCCAAGATTTCAAAATCTCTTTACTCTCCTATTAATTTTAATCATAATTCTCCACTTACCCTTCTCTCATTTTTCCTTTCTTTTTCTCTTTATTTCTCTTTAATAATCTTTTTACCTTTAAATATTTCAACACCTTTTCCTTTCCCTCCAATTAATTTCCATCAAAGATCTCCTCTTCTGATCCTCTCAGTTACCTAACCTTTTTCTTTCTTCTCATTACCCCTCTTTCATAATCTCTTTTCCCTTCCTCTTACACTATTTCAACACATTTTTCTTTTCTCTCCTTTTATTTTCTATCAAGGTTCTCCTCTTCCTGTCCTCTCACTTCCTCCTACCCATTTTATTTCTTACTATATTTCAACACCATCTTCTTTTCTGCCTCTTAATTTCCACCACAATTCTCCTCTTTCCCTCTTCTCATTTCCTCTCTCCTTTTCTTTCTTCTCCTCATCTCTCTTTATCAATCTTTGCTTTTTCTTTTCTAGCATTTCAACACCTTGACTTCCTGTTAATATCTATCATACTTTTCCTCTCACCCTTTTTTCTCTTCATCCATCTTTTTTCTTTCTTTCTTCTTTTCATCTCACTCTTACTGCTCTTCTTCTTTCAACAGTTTTTACTCTGTCATTTACTTACCTCCCTTTCCTCTTTCTTTATTTCTTTATTTCCCAATTTTCTTCACCCTCATCTCATTTTCACATCATTTTTGCCACTTATTTTTCTTCACTTCTTCTCTTTATTCATCATCTACACATCTTTCATTTCTTTTCTTTTATTTTGTATGTAACAGGAAAAATTTTTTATTTTATTTTGTTTTCTTGATCAGTTTTGTTTATCTTCTTTTCCTTATTTTCAATTTTGCACTTCCTTCTTTTTTTCTTTGCCTTTTCTGACACTCCACAATATTTTGCAACAATTGGCCACTAGAGGGCGAATAAATAGTTTTGCTTTAGACTGAAGATATTTTTGCCATGGTTTGGCAAAGATTTTGTTTACATATTCAGTTAGTCTGAAGAAATTTGGAGTCACTTCCACCGATGAAGGGCTTCAATTTTTAATGAATTCTTTCTCTTTCTTTCTTTTGTGGACAGTTGTTTTGGTAGATGATCTTGCGTGTAACTTGAAATAACTGAAATATACACCAAAACACCCTGGTTCTTAGAAATGTCTTTTTTTCTGTAGTGTTTAAGAATTCTCGGTTTCCAGAACTGATAAGGTTTCCCATCTTCACCAAATTAAAATTCTTTGTATGATACGTATAAAAAAAGTATATAAAGAAATAATAAATCAGGAAATTGTTGCTATTGAAGTTGTTTCCCTAAAAGGAAATGGAAACAAAAGAAATTCAATAGGAAAGCCGAAAGATTAAAACACAAAGATGATGTGATCTAAAGTTATTTATAAATGGAACTTTGTCTGTGTGTGTGTGTGTGTGTGTGTGTGCGTGCGTGTGTGTGTGTCTGTGTGTGTGTGCGTGTGTGTCTGTGTGTGTGTGTGTTTGTGTGTATCCGTTACCTGTAGACTCAGAAATGGCTCAACCGATTTTCTTGAAAATTTACACACTTTGACTTCTGCGAGTGTTCTTAGCTAGGTTTTGTGTCGAGGTCAGTCAGTTAAGTGCCATACAGGATACATGCTAGGGCGATCATGTCTCGAAAGAGACATGACTGACTGGGCAAAAGATTATCCCACAGTAGGTTGCCATTGCTTTCTGCGATAGACTGGTTGCCGAACCAAAGCTACAGAACCCAATCCATCCTATTATTTGACCCATCCTATTATTTGACCCGTCCTATTATTTGAGGGAAGAGACGGATTAATACCTTTCCCAAGGGTATTTGCATGTAAGTGAATGCCAGGTACCCCTGACAAATATCAAAAATTGATAATCGAAAATATCGGGTTATAGAAGGAGTGGTTAGATTTTAATCAAATTTGATACACTCATAGACAAAGACATAAGAAACGATATTCAGAAGTTTCAAGGTTGCAGTTCTTACAATAGTGCAGAAAATTGATAATATGTATATATAAAACACAAGATGTTTGTGTGTGTGTCTGTTTATCTGCCTGTATGTTTGGATTTTTTTACAGCCGTTTTATTTTGGTTTTTGCTACGGGTTTGGCTCTAAGTAGGTATAATTGTAGTTCTTAGTCTCAGACATCATACCATTTACTCAGAGGATTTATTTAGCCTTCAAAATTCAGTTTACGATGAAAAAAAGCTTATTTGATATCGATACCAGGAAATCAAAATTTGACTTACATCCATTCATTTTTCTTTCAGTCTACGGTTTCGCTTTAACTGGAAACAACTATTGCTTTTTAGTCTGTCATGCCAACGTCTAAAGAGTCTGAACTCCAGGACCATGGATTAGTTTTAAAGCTTTCATTACACCCGAACAACGCCGGGCTATACTGCTAGTCATAAATATATCGATGTTGTATTCTTCTTCTTCTTCTTCTTCTTCTTCTTCTTCTTCTCTGTGCCAAGTTCCTTCAGAACTTGGAAGATTATGGCTCTCTACAACTTCTTATCCCCTGAAGCTTTCAGTATGTTTTTTCTCTTCTCCGTTCTTTCCAAATTCTGTTTTGTCATCCATTTATTTACACAAGATTGTTACGTAGGTTTTTACTTGTCCCTTTTGCCTTCCGTACATCCTGTGAGTGTCAAATTATCCAGGCCCTCTTTCTTCAATATGCACCTGAGAAATTTCAACTGTCTCTTTCTAAGCATAAGGGATTTTTTCTATTTTTCTTAAAATTGCCTCGTTACTCTTCTATCAAATAACTATCAAATTATCTAACCCGAAATTCTTCTATGTGCATCTTACGAATTTTAACTGTCTCTTTCTAAGCATAATTGCTCCTTTCTTTCTATAGTATTCTCAGTATCCATCTGTAGAACTACATTTCTGTTGCTTCAAGTCACTTTTTCATCTGTAAGTAGATTGTCCAGCATTCACTGCCATATAGAATCCCTAATATTTCATTGCAGTTCAGCACTCTTTTCTTTGTTTCTAAGAAAATTATCTGTTTCTTAATAAGTTTTGAAACATATTTTTCATATAGTTTTTGAAAGGCCCAACATGACTTCAGATTTCTGTGTCACTGTTTTCATCCTCTACACATTTCTATCTGCGATTCTGCTGACCACCATATATTCTCTCTTCTTACAACTGATGCCAAAACATCCACATGTTAATGATGTGAAAAACATAGCAGAATGTAAGCTAACGGAACCTTTTATTATAATGCTCTATCTATTCAGGGCATAAATGATCATGGCTCTCCAGAGATTCCTTTTTTTAATATCTGTGAATTTCAATGCCATCTTGAGAAAGACTGTGAAATAGTTTTTCATTGCTTTCTCCAAGGTTTTGAAATTCATTTTTTTCTTCTCTTAGGTTGGTTACCATAAAAGTCTAGAGAGTCCAGTCTATTCCTTTATTTTGTGGTGAACATAGAATTAAAAGTAACTCTCTTCTCTTCTTCACTTTTACAAAAATTCAAAATTACATGTGAAATCTAAATTTTAATGAATAGGAAAAGGATTGACCCCATTCTGAAAAAAAAAATTGCAATCCAATGTTAAATTTATTTTCTAACTAATGAAACGAAGTGACTTGCAAAACTGAGAGAAAAGTTACCACCCAGTGTGAAACAGTTTCAGTATAAACAAAGAAAGAAACTTGATTTTGTCTGTCAGATGGTAGCAGAAATTAGAGACGAAATCGCAAGATGTGACATCGACTGCAAGCCACTTACCCGGATATAAGGTCCCGTCACACATTCGTTTTCCTTCTCCTTCATCTTCATTTATTCTCACCGTCAACAAAGAAGAAGATGACAACAACAACAACAGCAATAAGATACTTCTCCTAAAAAACTAACGTTCAATCTTCCTTTATTGCTTTACCTTCCTTTTCACTTTCTCACAGGCCATAAATAAGAAAAGAAACAAAGACTTTATTAGTAAGCTGTTAATTTTTTGGTATAAACACATTCTACTAGATTCACTTAACTAATTACTGCACTTTCTCATTGAAAATTTAACTCTTACCAATTGATGTTATTCTATTCTTTTAATAAAATTCTACTTTTATTCTTACAACCTTATTCTTTTTATAATTACGAATAAGTCAAAGTTGTAGGGAATGTTGGCTAGGTTTATGAATTGGCCTTGTATCAGACATGGCTGACTATCCCTACTTCAATCTAACCTATAGTGAGTTACACAAAACACATCGTAAGCTGGCTTTGTTCGGTAGGCGGACCTGAACTACGTTCTTGAAATATATTTGAAAAACGTTTTCAAGAGAGACCTCGAACAGAAAGGCATCGACTCTACTAAATTAGAACTCCAAAAGAGAAACCTGTTTACTCTATAGTGGGTTGCTCATCTATTCCTTTCCCGTTGTAATGGGAGTCCGTTCTAGTGAAGGGTAATTGTATACTGTTGCAGGTTAATGGAATTTGGCCTTGTGGTAGATAGCCTACTATCAGTCATAAAATGATTATAAAATTAAGAAAAGCAATTTGAGTAGAAAAATAACATTTATATATACACATATCATTTAATGTTTTTACAATTAAAGTAATACTTGAATATAGGTCCAACGGAGGTTAAAGTGTTCATGGCAAATAATAAGCTGAAAGAGATTCAAAGCTTAGGAATTTGGAAGCGTCTTGAGTAAGGAATGTCTTTGACGTAGTCGCTCCTTAGGTCAGTAAATACTTTTGAGACAGGGAGAAGGAAAATGCGGTGAAGGGAGGCGAACGTGGTAAGTCAAGGGGATATCGATTACACTCTTCTCCTGAGGTCTGCCTGCTGGGTGCTTTCTGTCTCGGCTTTTTATATCTGCTTTTTGGATCAAAAGCAGCTCGTTTGGGATTTCACACGTGAATTTGATTTTGGGCTTCCCATCGGCTGGTAAATAAAATTCGCGTAGGCTCGCGAAATGGAAATTTGATATTTGATTAATTTTTATTTTTCAACCGGAGCATCTGCGCGAATCCACCTGCGCAGAAACGACTTTTGGTCATTTGCTTTCTGGTCGTTATAGAGCAAACAACTGGTCCATCGCTTTTGCTCGGTATCACCACAACTCTCACTATGACTATGTTTTTTATTCGAGTCTATGCCAATCTGTTTAACACTTACGCAAGTCAAACATGTGGTAAATGTTTTGAATTTTGTGCAAATACATGTCTACCTTTTTAGCTCATGTCTAAACAAAACATAAGTCTACCTCTTTGACACTTATACAAACAGAAACTGTGTCAAACTTTTTTACAATCGCAAAAAGCAAATTAATGTGGATATTTTTAAACCCACTCCAAACAAATCAGCGAGAACATTGCAAACAAAACAGATATTTTATGTCTATCACATTCATACACAAACCTAATCGAAGTCTACGTTTTGACACTCAAGAGGGACAAATTTATATCTACGTTTTTGCACCAACTGCAAAACAAAATTGACTACTTTTTCTTCTCGCGTCCAAAGAAAATTTTTATCTAAAATATTGTCCATACTGCAAACAAAAATTTGTCAACTTGTTGTCTTATGTGCAAGCCAAATATATCTACGTTTCCTCCTCCACTGCAAACTAGTTTGATGTCAATTTTTTGTCTGATGTGCAAACCAAATTAATATCTACTTTTTTGTCGCAACTAAAAAACAAAATTGTGTCTTATGCAATTCAAATTTATATCTACTTTTTGCCCGACCTGCAACCTAAAAAATAAAGAAATCAGTCAAATGCCAAAAGGTGTAGATAGATTTGCCCATCGTTCTGTTTACACATCTCCCCGATATTTTGAACTCGAGTAGAGGTTTATCCCTTGTTTCCCGGTTAAGATTGGGCTTCCGGTTCCTTCTAATACTTTCTCATTCCCTTTTACACCATTGAATGTTAGTAGTATTATTGACTTTCTTGAGTTGAATTAAAAAAAAATCAGCACACACTCGAAGAAACAGGCAAACTTAACAATAAATCTATTCAAGATACCTTCACTATTTCGATATAAATTTTCGATACCTAAGTTTAAAACGAAATTTTTAAAATGAAAAAACATTCCTGAAGATTTCATTTTAGACTTAATTAAAAGATTAATGATTAAATTTATTATTTCTATTAAGTAAAAACTCTGGTGTATTTCAGGTAGAAATTATATAGATTAGAATGTCACACTTAATTTCGATTTCTTAAAATTTTCTTTTTAAACTATTAGAAATTATTATAATTAAAATGTAAAAAATGAAAAAATTCTTGTAAAAATTAATTATTCATCAGAAACATTTTATTTCTTCAGACAATAATGTCCTTAATATTACTTACTTACAAAAGTAATTAAAATCTTTTCTAATTAAGTAATGTTATGGTTTTATTGGATTCATTATTTTTCAATTCAGAGCAGATTTTCAGTTAAATAGTACAAATTTCGACAGAAAGTAGCAGTGGAGAGTGACAAGAAGGGACTACAAATAAACTTTAAGAAAACTGAGTGCATGGTCATCAGCAAACGATACAACCCAAAATGCCAAATACAGGTGGGGGATAACAGAATCAAACAAGTCCAATAATTTAAGTACCTAGGAAGTGTTCTAACAGGAGATGGAAAGTGCGACACGGAGATCCGAAGGCGAATTGGCATGGCAAAGGATGCGTTCCAGAAGATGAGCAAAATACTAACACACAGGAAGATCTCAATAGAAACGAAGAAAAGAGTGCTAGACTGCTACGTGATGTCAGTTCTTCAATACGGCTATGAATGCTGGACAATATCATCAAAAATGAGGACAAAACTGGAAGCGGCCGAAATGTGGTTCTACAGAAGGATGCTACGGATATCGTGGACTGAGCATACAAGCAACGACGAAGTGTTAGAAAGAATGGCAACAAAAAGGAAATTGATGCTGAGCATCAGGAAGAGACAACTGAAGTTCCTGGGACATGCAATGAGGAACGAGAGCCTGGAGAACCTGATACTGACTGGACAGATAGAAGGAAGGAGAGACAGAGGAAGGCAGCGGATAACATATTTGCAGGGTCTGATCAGGTAGATGACGGAACGCGGGTTGCCAGGAGCAACAGGAGCAAACATACTAAGAGCCACAAGGGATAGGGAGACGTGGAGATCCATGATCGCCTACGTCCTGAAGGGAAAGGGCACATAGAATAAGAAGAAGAAGTACAAATTTGAAAAAGAAGTAGGTGCTTTACAATCTCTAATGACTCCTACTTTTAACAAAAAAAAATAATTTTAATAAATATGAAGGTTCTGTGCGAAAATTCATAAAATTAAGTAAGTGGGGTAATATATTAAAAACAAAGTTACCGAAATATTCTAAAAAAACATGTCAAAATAAATATCCTTCCTATGTAAATAAGTCCTGAAAATTTCATTAAAATCGGACAATTATTTGAATTTTATAAGAATTTCCAAATCAGTGTGTTTTCAATGGAAAACAAACGTGAAAAAAGTCAATGTTAAAAGTTAGCAAAGGCGATGACGTAAACAAAACAAGATTTTAACCAAAATTTCGAACGCGTTAGAAAAGATTAAAAAATTTCAAATTTTGACGATAAAACTTTATTTTCGCTAAGTCTGTGGGCTTTTTCATTAGGCTATGCTGTTTTTCTCGCGAAATAGTGAAGGTACCTAATCTATTCTCTTGTCGACCTCTGATGCTGGAAACTGTAATCCGTGGGTTGACTTTGAAACAACAAACCTCAATCGATTAATCTTTCTAAGAACTGGTTTATCGAGTTAAAATCTAAACTTTGCCCGAATATGCATTTTTGACGTACTCATAGGTGCGGCTTCGATCGTTGTTCCACACTTAGAATGCTCAGGATGGTAAACTAAAATAAATTCAAAATCAAAACCTCTCATCGGTGTAAAAGGCCGTAGGTTTCTTTGAAAAAATGTACGCATAATCAATGCTTTGTCAAATCATCGCAAAGGCTTGACACTGACAGTAGATGTGTGCAAAGATAAACAGTACACAATACCCTCTTTAGAATCGTGTCAAAATAATAAACATTTTAGCATTCAA
Source organism: Ascarosepion bandense (assembly GCA_037127315.1). Classification (NCBI taxonomy): domain Eukaryota; kingdom Metazoa; phylum Mollusca; class Cephalopoda; order Sepiida; family Sepiidae; genus Ascarosepion; species Ascarosepion bandense. The sequence goes on along the minus strand of JBBBDQ010000460.1, from coordinate 6,745,603 downwards.
GTAAGTGAAATAAAATTCAACATCTAAATTGGACAATAAAGGTCGAAACTTACAATAGAACAGGTTGAGGATCCTTTAACCGAGATTCTTGTGACCGGAAAGGCTTCGGTTTTCAATTGGTTTTGGATGTTGGAATACAGGCTATTTAAATATGCATGTAGAATTTATGAATTGAGAAAGCTTCAGGATTGAAACCAAACATAAATATAATATTCCTTTACATTTCACAAAAAAAAAAAAAAAAAAAAAAAACTTATACATATTCACTGAAGGTTGTTTTATATCTTTCATTCTTTTATGTGCCGGGTTCCTTCAGGACGCAGGCGAACATGGCCCTCCACATTCGCTGTCCCTTTTAGTTTTTAATATATATTTTTTAATTTCTCCTAAACACTTCTGTGTCATTTATTGGCTTAGGCCCATCAAGTTTTATTTTTATTATTTTTTAATCGTTTCACCGCCACTAGTACGCAGACGGCGACATAAGAGAAGAACAAAAGTTTAAGCAGGAGGAGAGCGAAGAGAAAGACGAACCGGTTACAGTGGGTGTCGGAGAAAGGGCAAGAGAAGGATGGGAATAACAGTGTGAAGACAGTTTCGAATGTAGATTGAGAAAGGAAAAGAACAAGATACACGAGGTGATGGGGAAAGGACGAGGGAAGAACTGGAGTCAAGTGGATAAGAGATGGGAATTGACATTGCATTTAAATTCTTGGAAGTTGTAGCTATATTACAGTGGGTGTCGGAGAAAGGGAACAAAGAAGGAAGGATGGGAATAACAGTGTGAAGACAGTTTCGAATGTAGATTGAGAAAGGAAAAGAACAAGATACACGAGGTGATGGGGAAAGGACGAGGGAAGAACTGGAGTCAAGTGGATAAGAGATGGGAATTGACATTGCATTAAAATTCTTGGAAGTTATAGCTATATTACAGTGGGTGTCGGAGAAAGGGCAAGAAGAAGGATAGGAATAACAGTGTGAAGACAGTTTCGAATGTAGATTGAGAAAGGAAAAGAACAAGATACACGAGGTGATGGGGAAAGGACGAGGGAAGAACTGGAGTCAAGTGGATAAGAGATGGGAATTGACATTGCATTTAAATTCTTGGAAGTTATAGCTATATTACAGTGGGTGTCGGAGAAAGGGCAAGAGAAGGATGGGAATACAGTGTGAAGACAGTTTCGAGTGTAGATTGAAAAGAAAGGAAAAGAACAAGATACACGGAGGTGATGGGGAAAAGGACGAGGGAAGAACTGGAGTCAAGTGGATAAGAGATGGGAATTGACATTGCATTTAAATTCTTGGAAGTTATAGCTATATTACAGTGGGTGTCGGAGAAAGGGCAAGAGAAGGATGGGAATACAGTGTGAAGACAGTTTCGAGTGTAGATTGAGAAAGGAAAAGAACAAGATACACGAGGTGATAGAAAGAGAAGGACGAGGGAAGAACTGGAGTCAAGTGGATAAGAGATGGGAATTGACATTGCATTTAAATTCTTGGAAGTTATAGCTATATTACAGTGGGTGTCGGAGAAAGGGCAAGAGAAGGATGGGAATAACAGTGTGAAGACAGTTTCGAATGTAGATTGAGAAAGGAAAAGAACAAGATACACGAGGTGATGGGGAAAGGACGAGGGAAGAACTGGAGTCAAGTGGATAAGAGATGGGAATTGACATTGCATTTAAATTCTTGGAAGTTGTAGCTATATTACAGTGGGTGTCGGAGAAAGGGCAAGAGAAGGATGGGAATAACAGTGTGAAGACAGTTTCGAGGGTAGATTGAGAAAGGAAAAGAACAAGATACACGAGGTGATGGGGAAAGGACGAGGGAAGAACTGGAGTCAAGTGGATAAGAGATGGGAATTGACATTGCATTTAAATTCTTGGAAGTTGATAGCTATATTACAGTGGGTGTCGGAGAAAGGGCAAGAGAATGGATGGGATAAGCGTTTGGTGTGAAGACAGTTTCAGAATTTGTAGATTGAGAAAGGAAAAGAACAAGATACACGAGGTGATGGGGAAAGGACGAGGGAAGAACTGGAGTCAAGTGGATAAGAGATGGGAATTGACATTGCATTTAAATTCTTGGAAGTTATAGCTATATTACAGTGGGTGTCGGAGAAAGGGCAAGAGAAGGATGGGAATACAGTGTGAAGACAGTTTCGAGGGTAGATTGAGGAAAGGAAAAGAACAAGATACACGAGGTGATGGGGAAAGGACGAGGGAAGAACTGGAGTCAAGTGGATAAGAGATGGGAATTGACATTGCATTTAAATTCTTGGAAGTTATAGCTATATTACAGTGGGTGTCGGAGAAAGGGCAAGAGAAGGATGGGAATACAGTGTGAAGACAGTTTCGAGTGTAGATTGAGAAAGGAAAAGAACAAGATACACGAGGTGATGGGAAAGGACGAGGGAAGAACTGGAGTCAAGTGGATAAGAGATGGGAATTGACATTGCATTTAAATTCTTGGAAGTTGTAGCTATATTACAGTGGGTGTCGGAGAAAGGGCAAGAGAAGGATGGGAATAACAGTGTGAAGACAGTTTCGAATGTAGATTGAGAAAGGAAAAGAACAAGATACACGAGGTGATGGGGAAAGGACGAGGGAAGAACTGGAGTCAAGTGGATAAGAGATGGGAATTGACATTGCATTTAAATTCTTGGAAGTTGTAGCTATATTACAGTGGGTGTCGGAGAAAGGGCAAGAGAAGGATGGGAATAACAGTGTGAAGACAGTTTCGAGGGTAGATTGAGAAAGGAAAAGAACAAGATACACGAGGTGATGGGGAAAGGACGAGGGAAGAACTGGAGTCAAGTGGATAAGAGATGGGAATTGACATTGCATTTAAATTCTTGGAAGTTGTAGCTATATTACAGTGGGTGTCGGAGAAAGGGCAAGAGAAGGATGGGAATAACAGTGTGAAGACAGTTTCGAGGGTAGATTGAGAAAGGAAAAGAACAAGATACACGAGGTGATGGGGAAAGGACGAGGGAAGAACTGGAGTCAAGTGGATAAGAGATGGGAATTGACATTGCATTTAAATTCTTGGAAGTTATAGCTATATTACAGTGGGTGTCGGAGAAAGGGCAAGAGAAGGATGGGAATAACAGTGTGAAGACAGTTTCGAGGGTAGATTGAGAAAGGAAAAGAACAAGATACACGAGGTGATGGGGAAAGGACGAGGGAAGAACTGGAGTCAAGTGGATAAGAGATGGGAATTGACATTGCATTTAAATTCTTGGAAGTTGTAGCTATATTACAGTGGGTGTCGGAGAAAGGGCAAGAGAAGGATGGGAATAACAGTGTGAAGACAGTTTCGAATGTAGATTGAGAAGAAAGAACAAGATACACGAGAGTGATGGGGAAAGGACGAGGGAAGAACTGGAGTCAAGTGGATAAGAGATGGGAATTGACATTGCATTTAAATTCTTGGAAGTTGTAGCTATATTACAGTGGGTGTCGGAGAAAGGGCAAGAGAAGGATGGGAATAACAGTGTGAAGACAGTTTCGAGGTAGATTGAGAAAGAACAAGATACACGAGGTGATGAAAGGACGAGGGAAGAACTGGAGTCAAGTGGATAAGAGATGGGAATTGACATTGCATTTAAATTCTTGGAAGTTATAGCTATATTACAGTGGGTGTCGGGAGAAAGGGCAAGAGAAGGATGGGAATAACAGTGTGAAGACATTTCGAGGGTAGATTGAGAAAGGAAAAGAAAGAACAAGATACACGAGGTGATGGGAAAAGGACGAGGGAAGAACTGAGTCAAGTGGATAAGAGATGGGAATTGACATTGCATTTAAATTCTTGGAAGTTATGGCTATGTTACAGTGGGTGTCGGAGAAAGGGCAGAAAGGATAGAATACGAGTGTGAAGACAGTTTCGAGGGTAGATTGAAAGGAAAAGAACAAGATACACGAGGTGATGGGGAAAGGACGAGGAAGAACTGGAGTCAAGTGGATAAGAGATGGGAATTGACATTGCATTTAAATTCTTGGAAGTTATAGCTATATTACAGTGGGTGTCGGAGAAAGGGCAAGAGAAGGATGGGAATACAGTGTGAAGACAGTTTCGAGGGTAGATTGAGAAAGGAAAAGAACAAGATACACGAGGTGATGGGGAAAGGACGAGGAAGAACTGGAGTCAAGTGGATAAGAGATAGGGAATTGACATTGCATTTAAATTCTTGGAGAAGTTATAGCTATATTACAGTGGGTGTCGGAGAAAGGGCAAGAGAAGGATGGGAATACAGTGTGAAGACAGTTTCCAGTGTAGATTGAGAAAGGAAAAGAACAAGATACACGAGGTGATGGGGAAAGGACGAGGAAGAACTGGAGTCAAGTGGATAAGAGATGGGAATTGACATTGCATTTAAATTCTTGGAAGTTGTAGCTATATTACAGTGGGTGTCGGAGAAAGGGCAAGAGAAGGATGGGAATAACAGTGTGAAGACAGTTTCGAGGGTAGATTGAGAAAGGAAAAAGAACAAGATACACGAGGTGATGGGAAAGGACGAGAGAACTGGAGTCAAGTGGATAAGAGATAGGGTGTGACATTGCATTTAAATTCTTGGAAGTTGTGGCTATGTTACAGTGGGTGTCGGAGAAAGGGCAAGAGAAGGATGGGAATAACAGTGTGAAGACAGTTTCGAGTGTGAATTGAGAAAGGAAAAGAACAAGATACACGAGGTGATGAAAAGGACGAGGAAGAACTGGAGTCAAGTGGATAAGAGATGGGAATTGACATTGCATTTAAATTCTTAAGAGTTGTAGCTATATTACAGTGGGTGTCGGAGAAAAGGGCAAGAGGATGGGAATAACAGTGTGAAGACAGTTTCGAGGGTAGATTGAGAAAGGAAAAGAACAAGATACACGAGGTGATGGGGAAAGAACGGGGGAAGAACTGGAGTCAAGTGGATAAGAGATAGAGATTGACATTGCATTTAAATTCTTGGAAGTTGCGCTATATTACAGTGGGTGTCGGAGAAAGGGCAAGAGAAGGATGGAATAACAGTGTGAAGACAGTTTCGAGGGTGAATTGAGAAAGGAAAAGAACAAGATACACGAGGTGATGGGGAAAGGACGAGGGAAGAACTGAGTCAGTGGATAAGAGATGGGAATTGACATTCCATTCAAAATTCTTGGAAGTTATAGCTATATTACAGTAGGTGTCGGAGAAAGGGCAAGAGAAGGATGGGAATAGCAGAGTGAAGACAGTTTCGAGGGTAGATTGAGAAAGGAAAAGAACAAGATACACGGGTGATAGAAAGGGAAAGGACGAGGGAAGAACTGGAGTCAAGTGGATAAGAGATGGGAATTGACATTGCATTTAAATTCTTGGAAGTTGTAGCTATATTACAGTGGGTGTCGGAGAAAGGGCAAGGGAAGGATGGAATAACAGTGTGAAGACAGTTTCGAGGGTAGATTGAGAAAGGAAAAGAACAAAGATACACGAGGTGATGGGGAAAGGACGAGGGAAGAACTGGAGTCAAGTGGATAAGAGATGGGAATTGACATTGCATTTAAATTCTTGGAAGTTGTGGCTAGTACAGTGGGTGTCGGAGAAAGGGCGAAGAGAAGGATGGGAATAACGGTGTGAAGACAGTTTCGAGGGTGGATTGAGAAAGGAAAAGAACAAGATACACGAGGTGATGGGGAAAGGACGAGAGAACTGGAGTCAAGTGGATAAGAGATGAATTGACATTTGCATTAGAATTCTTGGAAGTTATAGCTATGTTACAGTGGGTGTCGGGAGAAAGGGCAAGAAGAGGATGGGAATACAGTGTGAAGACAGTTTTCGAGTGTAGATTGAGAAAGAAAGAACAAGATACACGAGGTGATGGGAAAGGACGAGGGAAGAACTGAGTCAAGTGGATAAGAGATGGGAATTGACATTTGCATTTAAATTCTTGGAAGTTGTAGCTATATTACAGTGGGTGTCGGAGAAAGGGCAAGAGAAGGATGGGAATAACAGTGTGAAGACAGTTTCGAATGTAGATTGAAAAGGAAAAGAACAAGATACACGAGGTGATGGGAAAAGGACGAGGAAGAACTGGGGAGTCAAGTGGATAAGAGATGGGAATTGACATTGGGCTAAATTCTTGAAGTTGTGGCTATATTACAGTGGGTGTCGGAGAAAGTGTAGAGAAGGATGGGAATAACAGTGTGAAGACAGTTCGAGGGTAGATTGAAAAAGGAGAGGAACAAGATACACGAGGTGATGGGGAAAAGGACGAGGGAAGAACTGGAGTCAAGTGGATAAGAGGTAGGAATTGACATTGCATTTAAATTCTCTTGGAAGTTGGCTATATTACAGTGGGTGTCGGAGAAAGGGCAAGAGAAGGATGGGAATAACAGTGTGAAAGACAGTTTCGAATGTAGATTGAGAAAGGAAAAGAACAAGATACACGAGGTGATGGGGGAAAGGACGAGGGAAGAACTGGAGTCAAGTGGATAAGAGATGGGAATTGACATTGCATTTAAATTCTTGAAGTATAGCTATATTACAGTGGGTGTCGGAGAAAGGGCAAGAGAAGGATGGGAATACAGTGTGAAGACAGTTTCGAGGAGTGAATTGAGAAAGGAAAAAGACAAGATACACGAGGTGATGGGGAAAGGACGAGGGGGGAAGAACTGGAGTCAAGTGGATAAGAGATGGGAATTGACATTGCATTTAAATTCTTGAAGTTATAGCTATATTACAGTGGGTGTCGGAGAAAGGGCAAGAGAAGGATGGGAATACAGTGTGAAGACAGTTTCGAGTGTAGATTGAGAAAGGAAAGAAACAAGATACACGAGGTGATGGGGAAAGGACGAGGGAAGAACTGGAGTCAAGTGGATAAGAGATGGGAATTGACATTGCATTTAAATTCTTGGAAGTTGTAGCTATATTACAGTGGGTGTCGGAGAAAGGGCAAGAGAAGGATGGGAATAACAGTGTGAAGACAGTTTCGAATGTAGATTGAGAAAGGAAAAGAACAAGATACACGAGGTGATGGGGAAAGGACGAGGGAAGAACTGGAGTCAAGTGGATAAGAGATGGGAATTGACATTGCATTTAAATTCTTGGAAGTTGTAGCTATATTACAGTGGGTGTCGGAGAAAGGGCAAGAGAAGGATGGGAATAACAGTGTGAAGACAGTTTCGAGGGTAGATTGAGAAAGGAAAAGAACAAGATACACGAGGTGATGGGGAAAGGACGAGGGAAGAACTGGAGTCAAGTGGATAAGAGATGGGAATTGACATTGCATTTAAATTCTTGGAAGTTGTAGCTATATTACAGTGGGTGTCGGAGAAAGGGCAAGAGAAGGATGGGAATAACAGTGTGAAGACAGTTTCGAGGGTAGATTGAGAAAGGAAAAGAACAAGATACACGAGGTGATGGGGAAAGGACGAGGGAAGAACTGGAGTCAAGTGGATAAGAGATGGGAATTGACATTGCATTTAAATTCTTGGAAGTTATAGCTATATTACAGTGGGTGTCGGAGAAAGGGCAAGAGAAGGATGGGAATAACAGTGTGAAGACAGTTTCGAGGGTAGATTGAGAAAGGAAAAGAACAAGATACACGAGGTGATGGGGAAAGGACGAGGGAAGAACTGGAGTCAAGTGGATAAGAGATGGGAATTGACATTGCATTTAAATTCTTGGAAGTTGTAGCTATATTACAGTGGGTGTCGGAGAAAGGGCAAGAGAAGGATGGGAATAACAGTGTGAAGACAGTTTCGAATGTAGATTGAGAAAGGAAAAGAACAAGATACACGAGGTGATGGGGAAAGGACGAGGGAAGAACTGGAGTCAAGTGGATAAGAGATGGGAATTGACATTGCATTTAAATTCTTGGAAGTTGTAGCTATATTACAGTGGGTGTCGGAGAAAGGGCAAGAGAAGGATGGGAATAACAGTGTGAAGACAGTTTCGAGGGTAGATTGAGAAAGGAAAAGAACAAGATACACGAGGTGATGGGGAAAGGACGAGGGAAGAACTGGAGTCAAGTGGATAAGAGATGGGAATTGACATTGCATTTAAATTCTTGGAAGTTATAGCTATATTACAGTGGGTGTCGGAGAAAGGGCAAGAGAAGGATGGGAATAACAGTGTGAAGACAGTTTCGAGGGTAGATTGAGAAAGGAAAAGAACAAGATACACGAGGTGATGGGGAAAGGACGAGGGAAGAACTGGAGTCAAGTGGATAAGAGATGGGAATTGACATTGCATTTAAATTCTTGGAAGTTATAGCTATATTACAGTGGGTGTCGGAGAAAGGGCAAGAGAAGGATGGGAATACAGTGTGAAGACAGTTTCGAGGGTAGATTGAGAAAGGAAAAGAACAAGATACACGAGGTGATGGGGAAAGGACGAGGGAAGAACTGGAGTAAAGTGGATAAGAGATGGGAATTGACATTGCATTTAAATTCTTGGAAGTTATAGCTATATTACAGTGGGTGTCGGAGAAAGGGCAAGAGAAGGATGGGAATACAGTGTGAAGACAGTTTCGAGGGTAGATTGAGAAAGGAAAAGAACAAGATACACGAGGTGATGGGGAAAGGACGAGGGAAGAACTGGAGTCAAGTGGATAAGAGATGGGAATTGACATTGCATTTAAATTCTTGGAAGTTATAGCTATATTACAGTGGGTGTCGGAGAAAGGGCAAGAGAAGGATGGGAATACAGTGTGAAGACAGTTTCGAGTGTAGATTGAGAAAGGAAAAGAACAAGATACACGAGGTGATGGGGAAAGGACGAGGGAAGAACTGGAGTCAAGTGGATAAGAGATGGGAATTGACATTGCATTTAAATTCTTGGAAGTTGTAGCTATATTACAGTGGGTGTCGGAGAAAGGGCAAGAGAAGGATGGGAATAACAGTGTGAAGACAGTTTCGAGGGTAGATTGAGAAAGGAAAAGAACAAGATACACGAGGTGATGGGGAAAGGACGAGGGAAGGGAACTGGAGTCAAGTGGATAAGAGATGGGAATTGACATTGCATTTAAATTCTTGGAAGTTGTAGCTATATTACAGTGGGTGTCGGAGAAAGGGCAAGAGAAGGATGGGAATAACAGTGTGAAGACAGTTTCGAGTGTAGATTGAGAAAGGAAAAGAACAAGATACACGAGGTGATGGGGAAAGGACGAGGGAAGAACTGGAGTCAAGTGGATAAGAGATGGGAATTGACATTGCATTTAAATTCTTGGAAGTTGTAGCTATATTACAGTGGGTGTCGGAGAAAGGGCAAGAGAAGGATGGGAATAACAGTGTGAAGACAGTTTCGAGGGTAGATTGAGAAAGGAAAAGAACAAGATACACGAGGTGATGGGGAAAGGACGAGGGAAGAACTGGAGTCAAGTGGATAAGAGATGGGAATTGACATTGCATTTAAATTCTTGGAAGTTGTAGCTATATTACAGTGGGTGTCGGAGAAAGGGCAAGAGAAGGATGGGAATAACAGTGTGAAGACAGTTTCGAGGGTAGATTGAGAAAGGAAAAGAACAAGATACACGAGGTGATGGGGAAAGGACGAGGGAAGAACTGGAGTCAAGTGGATAAGAGATGGGAATTGACATTGCATTTAAATTCTTGGAAGTTATAGCTATATTACAGTGGGTGTCGGAGAAAGGGCAAGAGAAGGATGGGAATAACAGAGTGAAGACAGTTTCGAGGGTAGATTGAGAAAGGAAAAGAACAAGATACACGAGGTGATGGGGAAAGGACGAGGGAAGAACTGGAGTCAAGTGGATAAGAGATGGGAATTGACATTGCATTTAAATTCTTGGAAGTTGTAGCTATATTACAGTGGGTGTCGGAGAAAGGGCAAGAGAAGGATGGGAATAACAGTGTGAAGACAGTTTCGAGGGTAGATTGAGAAAGGAAAAGAACAAGATACACGAGGTGATGGGGAAAGGACGAGGGAAGAACTGGAGTCAAGTGGATAAGAGATGGGAATTGACATTGCATTTAAATTCTTGGAAGTTGTAGCTATATTACAGTGGGTGTCGGAGAAAGGGCAAGAGAAGGATGGGAATAACAGTGTGAAGACAGTTTCGAGGGTAGATTGAGAAAGGAAAAGAACAAGATACACGAGGTGATGGGGAAAGGACGAGGGAAGAACTGGAGTCAAGTGGATAAGAGATGGGAATTGACATTGCATTTAAATTCTTGGAAGTTATAGCTATATTACAGTGGGTGTCGGAGAAAGGGCAAGAGAAGGATGGGAATACAGTGTGAAGACAGTTTCGAGTGTAGATTGAGAAAGGAAAAGAACAAGATACACGAGGTGATGGGGAAAGGACGAGGGAAGAACTGGAGTCAAGTGGATAAGAGATGGGAATTGACATTGCATTTAAATTCTTGGACGTTGTACCTATCAGGAAAGCAAGTATACGGAAGGGAGTTCCACAGGGGGGAAGTGCTAGAAAAGAAGCTGTTGGAGTAGAACTGTCGGTTGCATTTGGTCGATTTAACTGTAAAAGGGTGGGACGTTGTTGCCAGAATGGTTGCTTGATTAAATTCTTGTGTTGGGGGTATCAGTGACCTAAGTTCGTCGGAGCAGAAGCCATGAAAATATTTGTTGAAGAGACATCCCGCCAGTGAAAAAGTGGCCGGAGTCAGGCTACCAGGACTGGACCGATCACATTACAGATTCTCATTTGGAGCCTGTCAAGAACCCTGAAATGTACAGCAAGGGCGCCTGACCAGATATGACAACTCTATTGTATTTATTTTATATAAATAAATAACACAAAATCGGAGTTCTCATTCCAATTGTATTCGTTACATTTAGTTATGCGCAAATGCTAAAGGTATGAATCCGTATATTCTCCCCTAATCTATGGGTTAATTAGTAAGACTTGTATCACTCAACCATTATTATCTCAAAATAATTCTTACAATCTAAAGATATTTTCTGGCTTTAAATAACCTGAAGATGGGAGGAAACGACTCAACCAAGGGCAAAAGAAAAGTTGCTTTTTAAAAGATAAACATAATATAAAGAAATTTCGTTAAAACCAAAGCAAAGTATACTGAACTCTGATGTAACAACAGTTCTCCTCTAAGGCAGTGAATGTCGAACAATTTGTTCACGGCCCTTGAAGTTAGTTGAAGTAATTGACTTGTGTCTTGAGACAATGTTATTCTATAGAAGAAAAATGGTCAGAACATGTGAGTTACGAGGAAGTTTTAAGTAAAATCGAAACAGAGAGAACGCTCATAGTTAGAATCAGAAAGAGACAGTTGAAATTTCTCGGATACATAATGAGGAAAGGGGACTTGAATTTGACCTTTGCAGGACATATCGAAAGCAAAAATGGTCAGGAGAAACAGCGAGTAAACTACCTAATGGGCTTCTCCGAATAGATGCCAGAACGGGGAATAAAAAGAAAAATAACTTAGAGCTGAAAAAGATATGAAAATTGTAGAAACCATTCATTGTCCATGAAAGTCGCTTCTTTGTGCAGGGCCTGGAAGTTTTTTCCGTCTGAATCTATCTTGCACATATATAAATCTAACATCCGCCCGTGCATTGAATATTGCTGCCATATCTGGTCGGTTGCCCCTGCTATTCTCCTCGGGCTTCTCGACAAGGTACAGCGGAGGGTCTGTAATGTGATCGATACCGACTTGGCAGACCGCCTGCAGCCTCTCTCTCACCGGCTTTCACGGCTTCTGCTCCAATGAACTTAGATCACTACTGCCCCCTAGATACGAATTTGCACGAGAAACTAGATTAGCAACTAGATCTCACCCTTTTACAGTGAAACCGATAAAATGCAACCGCAACCTCTACTCCAACAGTTTCTTTTCTCGTACTTCCCGACTGTGGAATTCCCTTCCACACGATTGCTTCTCCAACGGCTACAATCTCCAGGAGTTTAAATGTAAGGTCAATAGACACCTCCTAACACACTAACTCGCTCCCATTTTTTCAAACACTTTTCCCATCTGCCTAACCCTCATCTTCGGTATCCTTACCCATCTATCACCTTCCTTCTGACATATCCTACACCTAACCACTCCTCCTCTTTACCTTCCCCTATGTAGTCCTATGCACAATAGTGGCAATGGAATGCCTTGCTTGGGGTGAAATGATTAAAAAAAAAATTCCTGAAAGGACACGGCATATAAAGCAAGAAATGATTTTCCAAATCTAAAAAAAGATCTTCCTATTTTTTATACTTACCCACCCAAAAAAAAAAAAAACTTTTTAAATATATGATTCTGAAATTTACGGTTTACAAATGTTCAACTAAAGTTCATTTTTACCGATGGAAAAGCAGTTTAAATTGTAAGTGGTGGTTAATGTAATTTTATCGAATTTCTTTTAATGAAACGTGGGAACTTTTATTTCTTTTATGGTCGCTGACCCGGGGTCGTAGCATCTTTTAGAGTTCCAGTTATGAGCAAGTACTAATCCTTCAAACTAAATCAAAACACTATAAAATTATAAAAAATGGAATCAATTCATTTTTATATAAAACATTAGAAACGATACCTATTTATAGTAAAATGAGCAACAATGCATTTTAAAGCGATATGACCAGCAATACATTTCGCAGTAGAATTACCAACCATACATAATAATACCAAAATAACCAGCAACACATTTTTATATAAAAAATAAATAGCAACAATACCTAGTAATAGTAAAATGGCCAACAATGCCTTTTTAAAGCAAAAGTGCAGTTGAATTCCTTGTATTCACCTACGCACAAATACCCTTGGGAAAGGTATTAATCCGTCTCTTCCCTCCAGTTATGGGTTAAATAATAGGACAGATTGGCTTCTATAGCCTTGGTTTTCAACCGGTCTACCACAGAAAGTAATAGCAACCTACTGCGGGATAATTTTCTGCCCAGTCAGTCATGTCTCTTTCGAGACATGATCGCTAAAGCGTGTATCACGTATGGTACTTAACTGACTGACTGGCCAGCGATACATTTTACAGTAGAATACCAACCATACATAATGATAGCAAAATAACCAACAATATATTTTCATATAAGAATAAATTGCAATAATGCTTCTTTATAGTAAAAAGACCAATAACGTATTTTTATATAGAAAATTAGCAACTATACCTATTTATAGTAAAATGAACAATACATTTTTATATAAAAAGTAGAAACAATACCTATTTATAGTAAAATGACCAACAATGCAATTTTATATAAAAATAGGTAGTAACAATACTAATTTTTAGTAAAATGACCAACAATGCAATTTTATATAAAAATAGCAACAATACGTATTAATAGGAAAATAACCAACAATATATTTTTATAGAAAAATAGAATTTTTAAGCAAAATGACCAGCAATACATTTCACTGTAGAATTACTAACCATACATGATTATAGCAAAATAACAAACAATACATTTTTATTTGTAGTTAAAGACATACAATTGCGTTCAAAATATTTAGATTTCGTCATTAAATAACCCATAGAGGTGTTGATATGCTGTTAAACAAAATCAAACAACCGTCAAACATAAAAGAACTCTTTCACAACATTAATCCATATATCCTCCAATTTAAAAAAAAAATCTATAAAAAGTCTATTCCAAAATATGACTTCAACAAGACTACAGCATAAAACATTCTTATCAACGCCTATAGTCACACAAACTTTTATATGCATAAAAGCTAAGTATCATCTATTGCTAAATCTGCCGCTATGAAAGTCGGCTCTCTGTGCAGGGCCCGGAAGTTTTTCCCACCTAAATCTATCCTGCACATATACAAATCTACCATCCGCCCGTGTATTGAATATTGCTGCCATATCTGGTCGGGTGTCCCTGCTGCTCTCCTTGGGCTTCTTGACAAAATACAAAGGAGGATCGGTAACGTGGTTGATACTGACTTGGCAGACCGGCTGCAACCACTCTCTCACCGGCGTGATGTGGCTTCCCTGTGCCTCTTCTACAAGTACTTTCATGTCTTCTGCTCCGATGAACTTAGAGTACTGGTACCGCCTAAGCACGACTTTACACGAGATACTAGATTAGCAACCCTTTTATAGTTAAACAGATAAGATGTAACCGTAAATTCTACTCCAACAGCTTCTTTTCTCGCGCTTCCCGCCTGTGGAACTCCCTTCCACAAGTCTGCTTTCCCGACAGCTACAATCTCCAGGGGTTTAAATGTAGGGTCAATAGACACCTCCTATCACACTAACTCCCAATTATTCTCAGAACACTCTCATCTACCCAACCCTCATTCTCGATATCCTTACCCGCCTATCACCCACCCTCTGACATTTCCTATATTTAATCATCCTTTCTCCACTCTATGTAGCCCCCTGCGCAGTAGTGGCAGTGAAACGCTTATAATATATATATATATATATATATATATATATATATATATATATATATATTCTCAGATAATCTAAGGAGAAAAACAGTATCATTAAAAAAGAGGAGAAAAAAAACTATATTTTGTTTTAGTCGATGCGTTTCGTCCCTTGGCTGGCTTCATTTTATTTATTTTTTCATTTTTTTATCTTTAATGTTTACTAATTATTTTAACATTTTTTTAATGTTAAATATTTACTATTTTACAGTTGACTTTATGAATATATGCAAAGGGAAAGGATGCGAGTGAAGGAGATAAGAGATGGCAATCGATATTACATCTAAAACTTTTTGGAGATTGTAGCTGTCAGGGAAGCAAGAATGTGGAAAGGAATTCTAAAGGCGGGAAGTGCAAGCTAAGAAGTTGATAGAGTAGAAGATGCTGTTAAATTTGATCGGTTTCACAGTAAAAGGGTGGACCTATCCGCTAATCTAGTAGCTCGAGTAAATTCATGAAGAGGAGGCACCAGGGAGATAAGCTCATCGAAGCAGAAGACGTGACAGTATTTGTAGAGGAGACATAGGGAAGCCACAATACGTCTATGAGAAAGTGACAGGAGTTGAGCTACAGCGCGGGATAGATTACATTGAAGATTCTCCGTTGGATTTTGTCAAGAAGCCCGAGATGAATAGCAGAGGCACCCGACCAGAAGTGACAGCAGTAATCAATGCACGGGTGGATGATAGACTTATATGGGCAAGATGGATTTAGACGAGAAAAACTCCCTGACCCTCCACAGGGAACCAAATCTATGGATTCAATGTAGTTATTCCACTTAACGCTCGACTAAATTCATGCAGAGGAGGCACCATAGAGATAAGCTCATCGAAGCAGAAGACGTGACAGTATTTGTAGAGGAGACATAGGGAAGCCACAATACGTCTATGAGAAAGTGACAGGAGTTGAGCTACAGGGCGGGATAGATTACATTGAAGATTCTCCGTTGGATTTTGTCAAGAAGCCCGAGATGAATAGCAGAGGCACCCGACCAGAAGTGACAGCAGGAATCAATGCACGGGTGGATGATAGACTTATATGGGCAAGATGGATTTAGACGAGAAAAACTCCCTGACCCTCCACAGGGAACCAAATCTATGGATTCAATGTAGTTATTCCACTTAACGCTCGACTAAATTCATGCAGAGGAGGCACCATAGACATAAGCTCATCGAAGCAGAAGACGTGACAGTATTTGTAGAGGAGACATAGGGAAGCCACAATACGTCTATGAGAAAGTGACAGGAGTTGAGCTACCAGGTCGGGATGGATTACATTGAAGATTCTCCGTTGGATTTTGTCAAGAAGCCCGAGATGAATAGCAGAGGCACCCGACCAGAAGTGACAGCAGTAATCAATGCACGGGTGGATGATAGACTTATATGGGCAAGATGGATTTAGACGAGAAAAACTCCCTGACCCTCCACAGGGAACCAAATCTATGGATTCAATGTAGTTATTCCACTTAACGCTCGACTAAATTCATGCAGAGGAGGCACCATAGAGATAAGCTCATCGAAGCAGAAGACGTGACAGTATTTGTAGAGGAGACATAGGGAAGCCACAATACGTCTATGAGAAAGTGACAGGAGTTGAGCTACAGGGCGGGATAGATTACATTGAAGATTCTCCGTTGGATTTTGTCAAGAAGCCCGAGATGAATAGCAGAGGCACCCGACCAGAAGTGACAGCAGTAATCAATGCACGGGTGGATGATAGACTTATATGGGCAAGATGGATTTAGTCGAAAAAAACTCCCTGACTCTCCACAGGGAACCAAATCTATGGATTCAATGTAGTTATTCCACTTAACGCCGGCTGATGGAGCAAAAAGAGCCCTACCTTGTTGCAGGTCTTTGTAGAATCATACGCTCTCACGGAGATTCAGAAATCAGGGTTGTTTTTCTCGTCCAGAGGCATTCATCATAAAATAAAATAGATTTTTAGGCCTGTTTGATGATGTTGATGTCTTGGTCACAGATGTTTAGCCAAATTTAAGGATGCAGTTAAAAGGTTTTTTCTGATATAGATAGGTCAGTCAGTTAAGTGCCATACGTAATACACGTTTCGGCGATCATGTCTCTAAAGAAACATGATTGACTGGGTAGAAAATTATTCCGCAGTAGGTTGCTATTACTTTCTGTGGCAGATTGGTTGCCGACCAAAACTATAGAAACTAATCTGTCCTGTTATTTAACCCATAACTGGAGAGAAAAGACGGATTAATACCTTTCCCAAGGTATTAATCGGATATTTTCGGATAGTTAGGTTCGTTATATTCACTTATACTCAAAAACCCTTGAGAAAGGTACAAATCCACTTCTTCTCTCCCCAAATATGGGATAATTAGTAAAATCATTATCTAAAAAAGTAAACAAAAACAAAAGGAAAAAAAACATGTACACTATGTTTAGAATCCCGCCTTAAATAACACATAAAGGAGTATATAGGCCGCCAAACAAAAAACAAAGAACTGATCTTGTTTAAAATAAGATCCCTTTCTGATTTAGGACATATGATTCCAACTTGAAGGTTTTTTTAATTTTTTGCTTGCTCAAACAAAATTTTAAACAGACACTTGTCTACTTTTTGAAAATGTTAGTAAATCATTACTCAGAAAGAAATCTTCCTATTTTGATTCTGGTATGGAGAGACTATGTTTGAATATTTGATCACAGCAACTTGATCTACTGCATGAATAGTAGAAATTTGACTTAATGCTATATTTATGATTAATGGTGAAAGTTCTTCCAGTTGCGCTAATGATTAGTCAATAATTGGTTCAGTCGACAATCAAACCAAAATGGTTAAGGAAATTATAAGCTAACAAAGTCTTTGTTGTTTCGGCAACG
Organism: Ascarosepion bandense; assembly: GCA_037127315.1. NCBI lineage: Eukaryota > Metazoa > Mollusca > Cephalopoda > Sepiida > Sepiidae > Ascarosepion > Ascarosepion bandense. Next base: position 6,728,403 of record JBBBDQ010000460.1, on the reverse strand, counting down.
ACAAACAACCCCATAAATTCACGCCTTAAGTTGTGCACATATAACATTCGCCATTGCTTATTCTGATCAGTCAATTTGCTGTCTATTGGCAGAAATGATTGAAATATTTGTTGCCTGAATGACTACCCCAGTTAAGATTGATTTGGGAATAATTGATATAGCTGATACTGTATCCTCAATAAATTTAATTTGTTGAGCGCTTAGCCAAGCAGCGAATTTTAGAAGTGGCTGCTCTCGGAAGGTCATCTTGTTTTCTGAATTATCGCTGTATGAAACACCGAAGCGCGGGAACTGAACCGGGTTATCAGTTTTGTCTAGCTCCTTACACTAAGGTTTACGGGATCGAACTTTACTTGCAAAAATATAACTTTAACTATTTCACCCCAACCAAAGCAAGAATGCAACTAGTACGCAGAGAGTTACAGGGAAGTGAAAGTGAAAGAGAATACTAAAAATGGGGGAGCTTTAGAAACGAAAAAAAAGATGAATGAGATTCAAGAAAACAGAAAATCGCGTTGCACTTGAATTTTTGAAGATTGCAATTATTTAAGAATCAATTTAATGGAAGAGAGTTCTACAGGTGGAAGTGCGAGAAAAGAAACTGTTAGAATAGAAGTGATGGTTACATTTACCTATTTCAGCAGTAAAAATGTGGGACCTAGATGCCAATCTATCAGCACGTTTAAGTTCGTGTATTCAGGGCATGTTGTATCGTGGAATGAAGAGATACACCGTGAAATGTAGATAAACTACTTTATAACCAGAGTGGCACAACCAAGAGGTATATAAAATATTTACAGTCTCTCGCAGAAGTAGAAGTTGCTTCACGAAGTCCGTAATAATGACAACACTCCCCGTGCTAAGCACACATTGTCTTTTATACATCCGGCCGACCGGATCTCACATGGTACGAGCCACAACACATAGCACCAGGGAAAAAGCTCATGAGTGCATTTGCCATAACAATGTTTATAAAAAAGACAGAGGGAAGCCGCGCTACGTGAGGATCAAGTTCTTCTTAGGATTTTGTCAAGAATTTCAAGATTTGCAGCAAGAGCAGCAGACTATATCTGGGAACAATAGCAAATTTTTAAATCTGCATGATGGATTCTGACAAGAAAAATGATCTGGTATGACACAGTGACCCACCTTTCCTTTCATTAGATGTAGCTATTGATTCGATGTAGACGCTTCACTTCAAGTCAGTGAAAAACATGAGACCAAGGAGGCGCAGTGTGTTGCTCTCTAGCGTCAGAAATGCTGATGGCAAGAAGAAAAGCTTCTGTATGGTTGTTATATGAAATAAGTTTTCAGTTAGCGGCTTTAAAATTTAGAACCTAATTCCTGCCCAAGTTGACCAGTGATTGGATTGGTTTGGTTTGTTTTATAGCATATCAACCTCTTTGGGTTATTTAATGCCGAAGCATTAGTTCATTCAAGAACGTATTTTTGTTGGTAAGAGTTTTCCTTCAAAAACGTATTCTTGTTGATAACATTTTTCTTTCAAAAACGTATTTTTGTTGGTAACATTTTTACTTCAAAAACGTATTCTTGTTGGTAACATTTTTCTTTCAAAAACGTATTTTTGTTGGTAAGATTTTTCCTTCAAAAACGTATTCTTGTTGGTAACATTTTTCTTTCAAGAACGTATTTTGTTGGTAACATTTTTCCTTCAAAAACGTATTCTTGTTGATAACATTTTTCTTTCAAGAAGGTATTTTTGTTGGTAACATTTTTCCTTCAAAAACGTATTCTTGTTGGTAACATTTTTCTTTCAAAAACGTATTTTTGTTGGTAACATTTTTCTTTCAAAAACGTATTTTTGTTGATAACATTTTTCTTTCAAGAACGTATTTTGTTGGTAACATTTTTCCTTCAAAAACGTATTCTTGTTGATAACATTTTTCTTTCAAGAACGTTTTTTTGTTGGTAACATTTTTCTTTCAAAAACGTATTTTTGTTGATAACATTTTTCTTTCAAGAACGTATTTTGTTGGTAACATTTTTCCTTCAAAAACGTATTCTTGTTGATAACATTTTTCTTTCAAAAACGTATTTTTGTTGATAACATTTTTCTTTCAAGAACGTGTTTTGTTGGTAACATTTTTCCTTCAAAAACGTATTCTTGTTGATAACATTTTTCTTTCAAGAACGTATTTTGTTGGTAACATTTTTCTTTCAAGAACGTATTTTGTTGGTAACATTTTTCTTTCAAGAACATATTTTGTTGGTAACATTTTTCTTTCAAAAACGTATTCTTGTTGATAACATTTTTCTTTCAAGAACGTATTTTTGTTGGTAAGATTTTTCCTTCAAAAACGTATTCTTGTTGGTAACATTTTCTTTCAAGAACGTATTTTTGTTGGTAAGATTTTTCTTCAAAAACTTATTCTTGTTGGTAACATTTTTCTTTCAAAAACGTATTTTTGTTGGTAACATTTTTCTTTCAAAAACGTATTTTTGTTGATAACATTTTTCTTTCAAGAACGTATTTTTGTTGGTAACCTTTTTCCTTCAAAAACGTATTCTGGTTGGTAACATTTTTCTTTCAAGAACGTATTTTGTTGGTAACATTTTTCCTTCAAAACGTATTCTTGTTGATAACATTTTTCTTTCAAGAACGTATTTTTGTTGGTAAGATTTTTCCTTCAAAAACGTATTCTTGTTGGTAACATTTTTCTTTCAAGAACGTATTTTTGTTGGTAAGATTTTTCCTTCAAAAACTTATTCTTGTTGGAAAAAACATTTTTCTTTCAAAAATGTATCTTTGTTGGTAACTTTTTTCCTTCAAAAAACTTATTTTTGTGGGAAACATCTTTCTCTCAAAAACGTTTTGTTGGTAATATTTTTCCTTAAAAGATTTATATATACATTTCATAAAAATCTGTTTTTATACTTTCATATTGTTTTGACCCCTGTTTAGACGGTTAATTATTTACCCAAAGCGACCCTAACACTCCAGGGCAGAGTGGACCTGGGAACAACAGCAATTAAGAGGTGGTTCCATGCTCCTCACAACCTTCCAATCAGAGGCCTTGCTACCGGAGGCAGTTTACCGTCATGCCCAGGACCCCAGTGATTGGAGGTCTTTTCAATATCAGCTCCCTTGTTTACTTTTTCAACTCTGACGGATGTGCTATTGGAACAGGAGTAAATAGTAGTGTGATCTGCATAAATACCTAGTTGGGTACTGATGACTTTGGGAAGTTCGTTGATGAAGATCAGAAACAGCGTAGGACCCAGAATAGAGACTTGGGGGATCCCCACGATTCTATTTAAAACAACCTTCTTTTCACGATTTGATAGGAACAATTAAATTAAATCAAACATTCGTTCTGTGACACCATAGTCCTGGAGCTTCCGTAAAAGGTCAGCATGCCAAACCTTGTCGAACGTCATCGAGATATATCGAGCCACAGATCGAGGTTCGCTGTTCTTAATCAAAGCTTGATATACAAATTCAGTGATGGCCCTTAACACATCGGGCCTTGGCAACCTGGTCATTAATATAAGGGTGAGAATTTGTTTTTCTTACCAATAGAAACTGCCTTTGTTGTTTAGGGGATATTTGCTGCGACACTTGCTGAATTTATATATATATATATATAATGCATATATGTATATTTGTATGTATGTATGTATGTATGTATGTATGTATATATATATATATATATATATATATACACACATACATACATACATACATATATATATATATATATATATATATATATATATATATATACATATATATACACTCATGTGCAAGTGCAGATCAGCAAGTAAGCAAAATATAGGAAAAGCTCATCTAGCATATTTTTTCTGGTGTATATCTTCTACATTTTTCTGAGACGCTATGACTGGGGTGAGTAAAGAAGAGGTACTAATTTAATCAGTCGGTGTCTTCATTTGATTATGATAAACCATTGGGTGATATGTTTTTTAACGATGTCATCATCTCGTCAAGCATGATTGATTGATTTATCTTATGGGTCATATATTGCCGAAATTTATCGTTTTCATCGAAGATTTTAAATAATAAAAATATTGTTATTCTCCTTTCAAAATTGATTACATGGTAGATGATACTCCGCTTTTGTGCATATGAATGTTGAAGACATGGGGTCCTGGGCATGACGGTAAACTGCCTCCGGCAGCAAGGCCTCTGATTGGAAGGTTGTGAGGAGCATGGAACCACCTCTTAATTGCTGTTGTTCCCAGGTCCACTCTGCCCTGGAGTGTTAGGGTCCCAGCTTTGGGTTAATAATTAACCGTCTAAACATAACTAGAAGCAATGATATATGCGTTTATATGTAGCTTTGCTGAAGTTTTTATTTGGAATACAGTTTGATTTCTTTAAGAAATTGTCAGGTATTATATGGATTAGATAAGATTCTTTCGTGTTGGTTGGTTGATTTTGTTCTGCGTTATATTAACCTGTACGGGTTATTTAAAACCGAAATCTAAATATTTTGAACGCAACTCCATGTCTTCAACTTACGGTTACAATCAACTGTAAAATGATGAGACCTTACCGCCAATCAGGTTCTACATTTAAGTCTTTGTACCAACTAACTGTATCCTAATTTTACATTTTGTAATTTTAGCATGATTGTAAAGTTAGGATCTCTAAAAACGATAAACTTTTATAGTATTAATATTAATACCACGGCATTCACTTTTAACTGTATGATCTCTCCCCTTATATATATATATATATTTTTTTTTTAATCATTTCACCCCGAGCAAGGCAGATACGCCACTGATGTGCAGGGGGTTACATAAATGTAGAAAGATTAATTAGAAAAGAGTGAGGAGTACAAGCTAGTTAGAAAGGAACAATAGAAAGCTGAGAAAGCAGGTGCAATGACAGATACATGGGCGGAGAGAACGTGAAGATTATACAGGGGAGGGGAGAGAGCTAGAGGCCAGTGGTTAGTAGGTGAGTATTAACTTTGCTTTTAAATTTCTGGAGGTCGTAGCCGTCAGGAAAGCAAGAATACGGGAGTGAGTTCCACAGGCAGGAAGTGCGAGAGAGGAAGCTGCAGGAGTAGAATTGTCGTCTGCGTTTGGCTAACCTGACTGTGAATGGGTGGGACCCAGTTGCCAGTCTGGTTGCACGGGTAAACACCTGTTGAGGAGGCATCAGTGACTTAAGCCCATCCGAGCAGAAGCCATGAAAGTATTTATAGAAGAGACAGAGGGAGGCCACATTTCGACGATGGGGAAGTGGCTTCAGACGAGTCGCCAGATCAGTACCTATCACATTACAGACTCTCCTTTGGAGCTTGTCAAGAACACTGAGGAGAACGGCAGGGGCACCTGACCATAAATGGCAGCAGTACCTCTAATTTTACCTTTATTTCATACTACAAATTGTGATCTAATTAAAGTTTTATTGAAAAAAAATTCCTTAGATTTTAAATTAATTTTAATTATAAAAATATATTAAAGATAAAAGATAAGCTTAAATCAGAAAATATTTGTAGCCTTATACTTGACTAATACAAATATGTTCATCCACTAGCAATTCCTATCTCTTCTTAGCCCATCCTCTCCTACTCCCTCCCAACCCATATACATTTCCTTACTTCTTTGTTAAACCCAAACTGGCCATAAAAGGCTTGAAAGAACCACACCTTATCTTCTACTGTTAAACCTGTCTCTAAAATTTTAAACCTGTCTATTAATCACCTCTCTCCTCTTACTCTTTCTTATTTTTGTTCAAATTCTAATTTACAACTTCCAATTCCGATTTCCCATTTTCTCTACCCCGCTTACCTCTCACACATAATTCCCCAATATAAGGAAAAGAATTTTCCATCTCACTTCAAACTACCTGATGAGACATTGCCCTTTCAATGTCGAAACACAATGTACACTTTGTAGTAGATGATAATTTGTACATATTCTAAAGTATAATTTATCATAAATATTCATAGCTATTTTTATATTGAGCACTGTCTTAAATTAATGTTTTGAACGTTGTTAATATTTTCTTTATTCCTTATTCACTTGGATATATATATATATGTGTGTGTGTGCATGTGTGTGTGTGTGTGTGTGTTTGTGTGTGTGTGGGTGTAGATTTTCGAACCTGCCCAGTTAAAAGTACAAAACTTTGCATTAAAATCTATCAACGCAACTCCCTATTTCTACCCGATATTGAGTACTTTACGATAAAAAACAATCTTGGAGCTAAACAATATCACAACTCTACATTATATAAACATTTTTATATCTATCTATCTATCTATCTATCTATCTATCTATCTATCTATCTATCTATTCTTTTATATATATATATATATATATATATATATATACGTATGTATTCAACACTTTATATATTTTTGTGTGTGTTTTATGTTAATTTGTTATTATATATACATGTATTCTTTTTATATATAAATATATATGTATATATATATATAATTCATATATGTATATATGTATGTATGTGTTTGTGTGTAATATGTATATATATACACACATACATACATATATACCTATATATATATATATATATATATATATATATATATATAGACTCATGTATACGTACTATCGCTCGTGCACACATATGTAACAACTGGTAATTTTTCATTGCTGAAGACAAAATGCTGTTCCGCAGTTCAGTCGAGTTGCCGCTCAACTGACTGAGGACAAAAATGACGAGAAAGAACGAAATGGCTCAATTTTACCAGATTACAGTGTCGCCGTTAAGCGAATTGAAATGTGACAATCTTTGAGGACGGCTGACTCTGGCAACGGAGCGGCGCCAGTCGCATGAAGAGAATTCTGATTTCCTGGAAACATTGCTGGCTTCTACCAGAATAAGAACTCAACAATCAATTTGCTGTCGACTAACCTTATTATGTTTTCAAGGATCTTTTCGCAAAGGCGAAGACTTAAGATGAAACTGATTGGTTCGGCAATAGATTCTTGAGATTCGGGACGAGATTGTGCCATCGTAATTGAAATGGCAGATAAATGTTTCCAATGATTCCGGATGCGCGCAAATAACCTTTTTTCTTTCTTTTCTTATTTTTGGTAATTCCAACGTTAATTTTCAAGTTAATAATTGCCAGCACCATATTGAGGACACAACGACAGATTAAGAACAAATACATTTCCGGGAGAGGATGTCTATTATTATTTAAATTATTTTTTCTCTCTCTCTCTCTCTCTCTCTCTCTCTCTCTATCTCTATCTATCTATCTATCTCTCTCTCTCTCTCTCTCTCTCTCTCTCTCTATCTCTATCTATCTATCTCAGAGGCACAAATATATATATATATATATATATATATATATATATATATATATATATACTGTATTTGGGCAACAGTTTTCTCTTTTATGCAGGTTTCATTAAAATGACAGACATGGTATTATCATTAAGTTTTTTTATATAATTTCTCATGTGTTCTTATAATATTTTTCTTTTTAAAACTCAAATTATATAACAATTGTCCAAATGTTTTGTATTTTCAAGCGCTTTCAACTATACTTTTTGCCATTATCAAGTATTGTGGTGTTACTTATGTTGTAGAATAATGTGTATGTGTTATGTACCGAAACGGTAAGCATGTTATTAGCGTATTCGTAGTTGATATTATTGAGTGTTGTTGATATTTTCTTTTTTTTATCACTAAGCCCTTCATTATTTTTTAGTCTTTTTTTGCATGCGGATGATGTTATGATATCTATGTTGTCGAATTGAGCTTTTTTTTTTTTGAGAGTATTAGTATGGATATATACGGATTAATGATTATGTCGGTGGCTTCAGCAGCAAAAACGTTAGTGAATAAGTTTTCAACGTCGAGAGACGTGAGGGTGCCTTGGTTTGGGGTTGTGGATTTGAGAATTTGAAGGAATTGGTTGGTGGACTTAATGCTATAATTACTAGGTTGGTATAAGGAAATAGTGCCCTTCAGGAATTCAGACAATCGGTATATGGAGTTCAACTGGAATTCGAACTAGGTTCCCCGAGTTCGAATTCCAGTTGAACTCCTTGCACTCACTTATGCACAAATACCCTAGGGAAAGGTATTAATCCCTCTCTTCGCTTCACTTATGGGTTAAATAATAGGACAGACTAAATTCCAACCAGTCTACCACAAAAAGTAATGGCAACCTACTGCCGGATAATCTTCTGTCCAGTCAGTCATGTCTCTTTCGAGACATGATCGCCCAGGTGTGTAATCACGTATGACACTTAACTGACTGATTTAACATTAGAGATACACAATAGTATTCTTGTCTTACTCCCTCCCATTTGGTTTTGCTGTATTTGATCTCCTTCCATAGTCCCAAGGTATTTTTACGCGTCTTCTTGTTATTTGACACAGATCATCATCATGTCATTTATTATTATTATTATTATTATTATTATTATTATTATTCCTTTGATTTCGAGTGTATGCACATTTCTTTTTAGGTCCCAATCAACCATTGACCTAAGGTTAGAAATGGTATCTTGACATTTTCCTCTGGGCATTTTTCTGAGACCTCCATTCCACAAAAATCCTAAGATCACACATATTTTTTACAGACAAATCCCTTTGTAATGTGTGAGCTGTAATTGTGGGTAGAATTTGTTGTATTTCTTTAAGGCATGGGCTACCAGGGACCCTTTCAATGAAACTTTTTTTTCAGTCATACCGAAGGCTTCAACTGCAACTGGAATTGTTGATGTCATAATGTTCCACATTTTTGAGATTTCGATACATCGTTTTTGCATTTTTATAATTTTTGAAGATTTTCCACGATACATTGCAGTCTGCAGTGACTACCATGAAAATGAGAAGGCATATTCTGTTCTTTTGATCTTTGATAACAGTGTCTGGGCGATTCGATTTGAATTCTATCTGTTTCGATTCTATCTGTGTGTATTGTAAAGTCTTATATAATTGGTCTTCTTCTTCTTCTTCTTCTTCTTCTTCTTCATGTGCTGTGTCCCTTCTATGATCGCCTTCGATCTCTTGTCGTTCTTAATATTCTTCCTCTTGCTATCTTTCCCAAACCCCACTCCGCCATCCATTTGTTCAAGCTTATCAAATATGTCTTGCGCTGCTATCCCTTGTCTTTCTTTCTTACATCCATCCTGTGAGTATTAAATTCTCCAGCCTCTCCTTCCTCATTGCGTCTCTCAGAAACCTCGTCTGGCTCTTCCTAAATATGAATTTTCCTCTCGTTTTCATACTCTCCAACACCTCATTGTTGCTCACACGCGCAGTCCATGGAATCCTCAGCAACTTTCTGGAGAAACACATTTCTGCTGTCTCAAACCTCTCCTTTATCTTTGAGGAGATCGTCCAACATTCACTATCATATAGAAGGATAGATATCACATATCAGTCCATTACTCTTTTACTGGTCCTATTTCTGTAACCAGGTTTGGGTCAGTCAGTGAAGTGCCATACGTGATACACGCTTGGGCGATCATGTCACTTTCGAGACATGACTGACTGGGCAGAATATTATCCAGCAGTAGGTTGCCATTGCTTTCTGCGGTAGACTGGTTGCCGACCAAGGCTATAGAACCCAATCTGTCCTATTATTTAACCCATAACTGGAGGGAAGAGACGGATTAATACCTTTCCCAAGGGTATTTGCGCGTAAGTGAATGCAAGGAATTCAACTGGAATTCGAACTCGGCTCCCCGATTTCTCTTTTCCGAGTCGATATCCAATGCGCCACAACGCACCGGGTTTGTGTAGGGTTCATATTAATTCCTTGCAGATTCCTTTGTACATTTTCCAATCCAGATATTGGCCCAGTTTATCATACCGGATTTATTATTATTATTATTATTGCTGTTGTTGTTGTTTTTGTTGTTGCTGTTGTTGTTGTTAATAACATTTGAGAATTAGATAGCGTTACATACTACTGTTTACTTATACGTTTTTTCTTGCTCCAGTCACCTAAGTTTTGTTACAAAACCCAAATCTTTTGTGTTTCGGTAATTCTTCCTTTCTTGAATTTTACTTATGCCCATTTTCTTTACTTAACTTCATACTCACTTCATGGCTGAAACATTTTACAATGCTAAGGAAAACTTTCAACTCATTGTCGTCATTGGCAAAAAGCTTGAGTTTATCCATGTAGAATAAGTAATTAAAGACGTAGTTGTTTATTTTGCATCAATATTTATGCTATTATTATTATTATTATTATTATTATTATTATTATCATATTTCGATTTCTGCTATTGTCACACTACCTACCAAGTCTGCGGAAATACTTAATGTTGTGGCCTGGTTAGGGGCCTGAAATAAATGCACAAAGACGGAATGAAAGTTAAACAAATATATTAACAAGGAACAGTAGTACAAACAGATACAACATGAGAAGAATCACCAGCGTGACTATATTGGTTCGGCTGTCAGAGCTATCTGCTAGAATAGACCTCTTTCTGCTCACCACAAAGCAGAAACTGCTTCTTATTTATAGTTTGGACGAGTTCATGTATGTATGGGTAAATTACCATAACACCTGATGCCTAATGTGTTATTATAGCTACATTTCATTTGTTTTTCTATCTCCCATAACATCACTAGAGTTACATGGACAAAATTCTACTTATTGTGTGGGCTGTACTTACCAAGACATTTTTTTTGCATATGTCTTTAGCTGAAATTTCTAGGAATTCATTCAATGTATTGTTGTGTTCTTTTTCTTATCATCCCAAGCGCACCTATTATCAGTGGTTCTATTCTCGTTTTCAGTTTCCACATTTTTTCTATTTTAATTTGCAGGACTTTATACGCTGATAACAGAAAGACAGAAAGAAAACTACAAGACCTCCTACAGAAGGTAGCTGAAGAGAGTGACAAGAAAGGACTAGAAATAAACTGCAAGAAAACCGAATGCATGACCATCAGCAAAAAGGGCAGCTCAAAATGCCAATTACATGTGAGGGACTCTAAAATCAAGCATGTACAGAAAATTATATACTTAGGAAGTGTTCTAAGAGAAGAAGGAAAGTGCGACACAGAAAACCAAAGGCGAATTGGCATGGCGAAAGAAGCATTCCAGAAGTTGAGTAAAGTATTAAGAAACAGGACAATTGCACTAGAAACAAAGAGGAGAGTACTGGATTGCTATGGGATGTCGGTTCTTCAATATGGCAGTGAATGTTGGACAATATCAATGTAGTTCAATAGAAAGATGCTGCAGATATCATGGACTGAGCATGTGAGCAATGATGAGGTTTTGGAAAGGATGGAGATAAAAAGGAAATTAATACTGAGTATCAGGAAGAGACAACTAAAGTTCCTGGGACATGCACTGAGGAAGGAGAACCTGTTACTAACAGGCCAGATAGAGGAAAAAAGAGACAGAGGGAAAGCAGCGGATAACATATTTGAAGGATCTGATCAGGTGGATGACAGAACGAGGGTTGCATGGTGCAACAGGAGAAAGCGTGCTAAGAGCTACCAGGGACAGGTAGATGTGGAAAGCCATCATCGCCTACGTCCTGAAAGGACATGGCACATAAAAGAAGAAGACGTTTTTTAAATTTTTTAGTTAATAGGTTACAATCCGTTGGACAACCCATATCAGATAGTAGGCAAGTTTTTTTTTATTTTACGTTTTTGGAAATTATGTCCGGTCTACTGTTTCAATTTTCCTATTTGTGAAGATGGTGATATCTTCTATTTTTGTAACTGGTGCTGGGTAATGTTCATACCAGAATTTGTTTACATATTTTCCAAAGTGTTTGCACATCGTCCAGTGTAAATATTGCCAGACACTATCGTGACAATTTTTATATTCATTTAAGGCAAGTGCTTTAAATGAATATAAAAATGATATTAGATGGTCTATTGTTTTCTGGTATTTATTACAAAATCTGCATTTTAGACCCACTATTATTATAATATTATTATTATTGTGATTGTTGTTGTTAATATAATTGGAGACTAGATAGCGTTATATATCGTTGTTTACTTAATTGCTAGGCAAAAACAAAAAAGCAAAGAATCCTAAAGGCTAAGGAGCCTAAATAAAAGCCCTGACGTATCGTGCATTTATATGAGATATAAATGCGTGCGTAAATGCCTGAGAAAGGCTCATTGCTCGTGTCTTTATTTGCATATGGGAGACAACAGTAAAGTGAATATAACTGAAACAAAAGAAACAAAAGGAACCTTGACGTTAGGATTAAAAAAGAATAGGAAAAAATCTTTTGTTTACAAATATATTCGTTTGTGCTTGATTTTTCTTTTTTAAACAAATCTCTGACCTTCAGTCAAAGCAAAACTGACTCCAAACATTAGCACCTCGATTTTACATAAGTTTTAAACGCGTTTGGAAACATAAGAGAGAAACTGCTACGAAGTCAGATGAAATATTAAAAAAAATGTAACAAATTCATACAGAAACCTGTTCTTCAAATTTCATTACTCAAATGGTTTGTTAGATAAATCAATAAAAATAAAATGGCAGGATAAAAATCATCTTCAAAGAAAATCACATTCAATTCATCAATCAAAACATTTATACCGCGATAGCTTTTAGGTGTTTTGGTACACATACACTCTTTCTTAAAAATACATATATACAAACAAATATATATATATATTCGTACGAGTGTTTTTTAAGAATAAAAGGAAGCGCTTAAATTCAAAACCTTCTATTATTTAAAATATATAATACACAAATGAATTTCTTAAACTAAAATAATATAAATAATAGATAAATTATATAAAAAAGTCATGAACAATATCATTTACTGACTTTCGTTTATTAAAGATCAAATGACATCACTTAGCATCCTCCATAATTTATTTCAATTTTCAGCTAGCCTACAGTTAAATTTCAGAAAAACTAACATTTTACTTCTGTTTATAAGCACTTGCTGGCAAATAAAATAATTGCATTTGCTTTGATAAAGTCCGTCAGAGGTCGTTTGACATCGGTTAAGGTGAATTTTTCTTTTGTTGGTATATATATATATATATATATATATATGTGTGTGTGTGTGTGTGTGTGTGTAATATTTATTTATAATTTATGGCATAAGTAGTCTGACTACAAAATCAGTAATTTTGTTTCGACATTTTTAGTGTCTTATCAAGTGATGGTGCTGATTGCAAGATGAAGTATTTTAAAAGGTACAATACTAACCACAATTCTTCATTAGGGTAGATATTCTTTAAGAATAGTGTTCTTTGCATACGGAACTTTATTCTACCCATATCCACCTTATCTTATTCCATCCATACTTTCCTTATACTTGTTGATATATATATATATATATATGTGTGTGTGTGTGTGTGTGTGTGTGTGTGTGTGTGTGTGTGTGAGCTCGTCTGTTTGTGTGTACGTGTGTATGTGTTTATGTGTGTGTGTGCGTATGTTTATGGATAAATTCTAAAATTATATATATATATATAACAATATATAAATAAATTATATATGTGTGTGTGTATTTAGGCAGAAAATTTTCTTTTAGGTATGTCAAATTAAATAAATTGCAAACATTGTATCTACTTATTTTTATAAAATCTGTTCTTTCTCATGGATAATCTTTCACTTTTTATTATTGAAAAATGTAAGAAATGAATTCAAGCTTTGACAGTTGATTTTATTATCCATTTCTCAATGTCCCCAAGTACTTTCAATCTCCTTCCGAGTTGTGAGCTGTGGTTACAAATAATATCCGCAAACCTGTCTACATTCCTATTATAAAAAAATAATGATCGATAACACAACTATCCTACACCAAGAAAATAGCAAAAGCAAACTACACATTCTCGAGGCAATATTCATTAAAAAAAACTTTAATTAACGTCAATTAATAGATCAGCTAAGAATACTGTAGTAATATTCTAAAATGTCTAAAAAAAACAAAACAGTTTTAAATGCTTTAACACGTGCATGACCATAACATTACAATATAAAAATTCTATTTTGGATAATTTTCACGTTCTAATGAACGCTATGCATTTTGTCAACCGTTACATTTGAAGCAAGAAGGAAATTTAAAGTAATTTTTAGCAACACAGTTTGGCGATCATTTTTTGTTATCATAACTCACGCCCCCGAAAATGATCTCAGAAAGAGATTGAAAGTACTTGGAAACATCTAATAAAATCAACTATCAATGTAAAAGCTCATTTCTTATATCTTTCAGTTATAATACGCGAAATATTATCCATGAGTATGGACAGGTATTATTAAAAATAAGCAGACACAATGTTTGTAATTTATTTAATCTGACATATATATTTTTGCATGGGTGTTTCATTAAATTTGACAGATAAACACTTCTACAGAATATACCTTAGAATATAGAAACTCAAAAATGCTGGCAGTGAACTCCTTAAAAATGACTAAAAAGAAAGCGCCCTGAGTCATAATCATTAGGGATAGCTAGTTCACTCTCTTAGCATCCCAGTGAGAATAAATATAAGATCATCAACAAATAGTTTATGAAAGATTTAACAAAATCTATGTCTGCCGCTTTCAAAAAATATATATCAGAGAAAGGTAAAACTTGCTGCTCCAACATATATATATTAAATCCTCCCCCAAAATACCATGTAAGTAAAACCCCTAAAACCAAATCCTATTAATATTAAGTTTATTAATATTAAAAATGATCCAGGTGGAGGGCTCGATGTAAATGGTATTATCTATTTACAGAGCCAAGTATATTATCTCCTTTCTCTCTGTTTCCCTTTTCTTTTTTTCCATTTCTTTTTATATATATATATATATATATATATATATATATAAATTTCCCTTCCTTTCTCCATCTGAAGCCGGCATTGCTACCGAACATTTCCCTTTCTTTCTTTCTTTTTTTATATCTCCTTCCTCCTTTAAATCTTCCTATCCCAATTTTCTTTTTTCTTTCCTCCCATCATTCCATATCAGTGACGGTTAAATTTTGATTTTTTTTTAATACAGACATAATCTAAAAGTCTTCTTCTATAATCAAGTCTTAAACCCCCTTCTCTGTCCCACTTTTTTCAGCACTCTCTGTATCAATGTCTGGGCGACAAATTTTTTAACTTAATATATTTTCTCTCATAACTCCCCAATTTAATGTAAATTTCCAGTGTCTGGAAATGTTTTCGAGTATCTTTCCGATATGTGAATTTTTGTGCCATATTTGCAATAAAATTTTGTTTTTGATCGTTACTGAGAAAGCGAGATTTTCTCGCCAAAATAGCTATATTTGATATAATATATATATATATATATATGTATATATTGTTCAAAATAAATTAAAAAATGCATTAATTTGTTTCAGTTCTTGAAAAAGGCCACCCACAAACCGAACATCTGCTTTTACTGTATGCGCAATAAAAGCAATAATAATAATAATAATAATAATAATAATTTTTCAGGAGTTTTTTTTGCGTGTGGTAAAATGGATAACAACTAGGAATTAAAAATCGGAGAGAAGAGTTCGAATTACAGTAGAATTCGTTTCAAATACTATTTAAAAATGTATTAATCTATCTCTTTTCCCTTCAGCTATGGGTTAAATAGCAGGACAGATTAGATTTTATAGCCTTGGTTGGCAGTTTGCTGCAGAAAGAGATAGCAACCTACTACGGGAAAATTTTCTGCCTAGTCAGTTATGGATCGAAAGAGACATGATAACCCAAGTGTCTATTACAATTTAACTGACTGAATGGTGTAATTAGATTGTGCCGATGTTTTTTCATGAATTTAACAGTCTGTAGCTATAGCATTACCTGTAACTTTAAAAATCAAAACTTACAGAAACTATTTTTCAATTTGCTGTTGAATTAACTGAAAATACTTATGTATTTTAAAAGCATTTAACAGTTTCTAACTATAGTTACGGATAAACGAAACCAACTTCTTAAAGATTCCATGAAGTCCTAGACGAATCCATATAGTCCAGAAAGAGATTTTTATACATTTTGCTTCTCACCGTTTAGTACAATTTGTGAAGTGAAGAACAAAATGCATATTTATTATTATATCTATGTATTGTACATTTATGACACAATTTCACGCTGATATATTTTTTGTTTGGTTTAATGCAACGGATAGAGAGGAATTAATATTAGTGGTATTATTAGTTGTGCTTTATTGTAATCCGCGATGTGAGCTTATGTAAAAAACTATTTTTAATACTATCATGTACTTGTAAAATCCGGGAAATAGAAAAATTGGAAAAAAAAAAAAAAGAAAAATATAATTTTTCTTCTTTTTTCGTGTTCGAAACGAATTGTTTTGGGCCAGTTAAAATTTTGTAATATGTAATTAGCCATAACAAAATGTCAGGTTTACTTGATGAGGTCAGGTAGGGTTAGATCCTCAACAGTTGTTCCTGGGAAGAGATTGTAGGATCGGAAGACAGATAATGTAATCGAAAGAAAAAAGACAGAAAGACATTACGTCATGTGAGCTGTTGCTATTTCATTCGTCGAGCCATGGCTCCCCGCAAATCGTGTGGGTGGAAAATAATCTCATGGTCAAAAGCTTCGAGTCGGCTAGATCCCTCGAGAAGATTAGGGATGGTTATAGAAATAGAGACTCAGCGACAAAAAACAAAGTTGTTGGCTGGGTAGTTGTTGAAATTGCAGTCGAAATGTAACGACTGTGGAAAAGGTTCCCAACTGGTGAGCCACGACACACGGCTTGTAGCCTACAACAGAACAATGAAAAGCTCGCACTGCTATGAAGGGAATTTGTGAGATTTTGGGTAGTTTTTGGAATTGCAGTCGAAATGTAACGACTGTAGAAAAGCTTCCCTACTGGAGAGCCACGACCCAGAAGCTGGTCGCCTAACATAGAACTTATGACTAAATAGTTAATGTCAAATGAAGCCTGCCACCGATTAACTTCAAGAGTTAATGTTGAATAGGAATACCGAAAGAACGTAATTGTTTGAAAACTTATTTGGAGAATTGAAATTTCTGAATATTCTTGACGAAAAGCCCGCAATGCTATGAAAAGAATTTTTGAGACCTGAGAGAGATTTTCAGGCGGCAAGGATAAAACAACCCCACACCGCCGCCGTCACGTTCCCGCCATTAGCCGCCTTTGATTCGGTAGATTCCGTTAAGCTCCGATAAGAACCCGAAAGAACTTTGTTGTTTTAAAATTTACATGGAGAATTGACAGCTCTAATTATAGAGACTACGTGAAAAGACCTTAATGAAAATTTGAAGAGCTCTGTTTTCTTTGACGAAACTTAGAAAAGACAGTTTTATTTTGAAGATTGAAAGCTCTGATATTTTGAAAACTCTCTCTCTCTCTCTCTCTCTCTCTCTCTCTTCGTTGTAAACGGGCATTCCGACAACTGGGTTATCATTCCGACAACTGGATTATCTGCTCCTGTAACTAATAATTATTTTTTTTTATAAAATCTTTCTTCGTAACTTTCCAGGCTTCTTTGAGCTTATTCATGTATTTACTTGCTTTTTTTTTTCTTGTGTTTTTTTTTTTTTTTTTTGGTGCCGTGCTTATTTTGTTTTTAACCACAAGTGTACACAAGTGTCCGGTCTAGTTCTGGTAGAAATACGGCCACTGGATTTGCACAACACGACTTTCTGAGATCAAATCACAACGTGGGCAGTGCGTCCGTTGTTGTAATAGACGTCTTGAGGACCAGCTTCTGTAATGAGATCATCACGACCAGCAGCGGCCCGAAAGCGTTGACATAACTGGTACAGTTTCGACATCACCGCAGCAGGATCCGTTCCCGAACCAGCGAGCGACCGAACCAACCAGCCAGCCGGGTAGCAGTGTCACACATTGGATGTGCGTTGTGGTGCAGTGGATATCGGCTTGGAACAAGAACTCGGGTAGCCGAGTTCGAATTCCAGTTGAATTCCTTGCATTCACTTATGCGCAAATACTCTTGGAAAAGGTATTAATCCGTCTCTTCCCTCTAGTTATTGATAAAATAACAGGACAGATTGGGTTCTATAGCTTCGGCTGGCAATCAATCTACCGCAAAAAGCAATGGCAATCTACTGCGGAATAATTTTCTGCCCAGTCAGTCATGTCTCTTTCGAGATATGATCGCCCCAGCGTATATCATGTATGGCACTTAACTGACTGATGATATGTGCATTACAATGAGGTGTACAACATGCTAGTGCCACTTGACGTGTGCTGATACCTGGATCGTCACCGGCAGCGTGTGGAATGTGTTCTTCGGGGTCAGGCGTACATGCGGATTTCGGTCATCCTCGGTCCATAGTTTGTGGTGCAACGGATCCTGTCTCAGCAACGCGACGATAAACAGCAGCAAAGGTTGGATGATTCGACTACCTTTTGTCTGGAAATTCAGTTTGATACAGCCTCGCGTCTATTATCATTCCCGCGGATGTATGTAAAAATCATATTTGCCTGTTCTCGAATATCCTGAATTCCCAGCCATTGTTAAGCAAAACTCTTCCCTGGTAACTCACTACTAGCGTTGAAGGCAGACGAGCCACAAATATACACGGATGACAAATGTAACCTAGTCTATAGGGCACCACAGCGTCATCTACTGCAATCTTTCTTTGAACTTAATAACTCAAAAACGAAAGTTTTACGGATACATGCTTATATGAACTTTTCTCATTGTTATGGAAGGAGGAAAGCAACATGGTTGAAAACAACTCCTTGTCTTAAAATATTTTTAATTTATTTATCAAATATAATATT
Organism: Ascarosepion bandense; assembly: GCA_037127315.1. Lineage (NCBI taxonomy): Eukaryota > Metazoa > Mollusca > Cephalopoda > Sepiida > Sepiidae > Ascarosepion > Ascarosepion bandense. Next base: position 6,709,744 of record JBBBDQ010000460.1, on the reverse strand, counting down.
CACAAGAAATCGATATGAGAGGAAATCTTTTAGAATGATGTTTTGTTTAAAATTCGATTTGGGCACGAGATTTCGTTATCAGCTTTTCGAGCCGCCCAGATATCGCGTCAACTGATTTCACCAGTGACTCTTTTGGTATGGAAGACATAACATCTTGTATTCGCCCTTCAAGTTCTTTCAAAAGCTTCATTTGATATAGTAGACTTGCTCCTTCAACCAACCTGAATAACAAAAGTCATAAGGGATTAAGTCAGGACTTCTGCCTGGACACTTTTTTTTTTTTATAAGCGTTTCACCCCGAGCAAGGCATGTCACTGCCACTACTGCGCAGGGGGCTACGTAGAGTGGAGAAAGGCTGATTAAATATAGGAAATGTCAGAGGGTGGGTGATAGGCAGGTAAGGATACTGAGAATGAGGGTTGGGTAGATGAGAGTGTTCTGAGAATAGTTGGGAGTTAGTGTGATAGGAGGTGTCTATTGACCCTACATTTAAACCCCTGGAGATTGTAGCTGTCGGGAAAGCAGAGTTGTGGAAGGGAGTTCCACAGGCGGGAAGCGCGAGAAAAGAAGCTGTTGGGGTAGAATTTACGGTTACATCTTATTTGTTTAACTGTAAAAGGGTGGAACCTAGTTGCTAATCTAGTATCTCGTGTAAATTCGTGCTTAGGCGGCATCAGTGATCTAAGCTCATCGGAGCAGAAGCCATGAAAGTACTTGTAGAAGAGGCACAGGGAAGCCACATCACGCCGGTGCTCATACAAAATAGTGAGTTACTTTTCAATCACCTTGTAAATATATCTGGGTGTGCGCTGTAGTGTAATGGATATCGGCTTGGTGTGAGAAATCGGTAGATCTGAGTTCGAATTCCAGCTGGATTCTTTTCTTTCACTTACGCGAAAATACCTTTGGGAAACGTATGCATCATCTTTTCTCCCTCCAGTTAGAAAGAAATAGCAACTTACTGATAAAAATCTTCTGCCTAGTCAGTCATGGATCGAAAGAGACATGATCGCTCAAGCGTGTATCACGTATAGCACTTAACCAACTTATACATATTTTTTGTGTCTTTTTTGAGAATTTCATTTGCGTAAAATCTTTCGTACAATAAAAACGGAAGATGATGATGGTGTGCCTGAAATTGGCCTACACCTCAGATTTACCATGAAATAATGTGTCTGCCAAAATTATATATATATATATATATATATATATATATATATATATATATATGCCTCTGTGTGAGAGTGCGTGTGTATACGTTAATAATACATGTGTATTTGAGAAAAAAGATCACGTGTATTTAAAAAAACATTAAAAGAAAGTGACAACGACTTATGTACGTGTAACCTCGACAAAAGATAGGCAAATCTTTAATTAAGTTGTACGTACTTGTACGCACCCGGTTCTTGTATTTGTTTTGGCAAAATAAACCAAATTAAAATTCAGAGAGAAATTCTATTGTCATTAATTTCATTCAATATTTTCCAAGACTAGCGTAAGAATTTCTTTTTGTCTTGTATTTCTTTCTTTCATTCTTGTTTTATTTTTAAAACAAACATTCTCATTCTCTGAGTAATAAGAAAAGCAATACGAAGAAGGGGAGATTAACAAGTTTTCAGAATTTTTTCGCATTTCGGTTTTATTAAATATAGCATTATATTTGTATATATTGATTTTTTTAGGTGGGGTTACGACTAATCAACCTTTTGCAGGATGTTCGTCATGGTGCAGTGGATCACGGCTCAGAATGAATAATCAAAGATTTGCTAAAAAATAACTTTAAGAAAGGTATTAATCCATTTCTTTTCCCTCCAGTTATGGGTAAAATAGCAGAACAGATTGAGTTTTATAGCTTTGGTTGTCAACTTGTGCATCTCGTCTAGAGGATAGAGGGGCTTGTGTTGGGTCGAGATTCCCTACCTTTAAATAAGACAAGTTAAAGAACCATCGACGAACCCCCTCGTCGATAGCAAGCGATCGTCGATAGCCTATGCTCCACCGAGAACGCTGTAGTTTAGGTGTCAGTCTTTTGAAGGTTATTTAAATCCATAAAATATTTGTAGATTTGTTGGAGACTAGCAGTATAATCCGGCGTTGCTCGGGTGTAATGAAAGCTTTAAAACTAATCCATGGTCCTGGAGCTCAGACTCAGCCTAAAGAATATTTGCGTGAACTTTGGTGAGAATCGGATAAAAATTGTGGATTTGTATAAAGGACATCCAGACAGATAAACAGACACACATACAAACATCTTGCCTTATATATATATATATATATATATATTATCGATTTTATGTACTAATGTGAGAACTGCAACCTTGAAACTTCTGAATATCGTTTCTTATGTCTTTGTCTATGAGTGTATCAATTTTGATTAAAATCGGACCACTCTTTCTATAACCTGATTTTTTCGATAATCGATTTTCGATATTTATCTGGGGTACCTTGACACAAAACCTAGCTAAGAACACTCGCAGATGCTTATAGTACAACTGTGTAAATTTTCAAGAAAATCGGCTCAGCCGTTTCGGAGTCTATAGGTAACGGATACACACACTCACAGACAAAATTTCATTTATAAATAAGTTTAGATAATCATGATTTACAGATTCAAATCTTGCTAATTAACCCATAGCTAGTGGGGAAGTGGATTCATACTTTTCCAAAGAGCACTGAGACTAAAATTGGAAATCGGCTCCTCTATTTTCATTTCCGAGCCGTTAACCATTACACTACTCGCATATTTAAACTTACAGCCCTTGGTATTCCCCAGCTGTCATCCATCGAGGTACTGAACAGGTTCAATTTTTCTAAACTTCGGTGATCGTACAAGAACCGATGTTTTAACGCGATATGGCCGTAGGCCAGTAACTGATATTGTTAACTCCAATTGTAGCGGAGATATAATTTTTCAGATGAAATCATACGACGTTTTAGTTTTTTTTCACTAATGCATCAGTCTGACTGCCATATTTGGTTCAACGACTTTAGAAGTATTGATATTAGGCTGTTTGGAAAATAATATTCGATTGTAAGAAAAACCTTTTAATTGTCTTCTAATAATTATAATAGTTGCAAATAATATATTAATTACTCAGTCCTAATAATTAAAGTGCCTCTTTGTTAATTTTATATCAATCTCTCAGAATTTAAATTATTAAGTTGTTCGGAAGATAATGTCCGATTTTAGAATAAAACTTTTTATTGTATTCTAATATATTTTTATATTAGTTGCAAAAAACATATTACAGGATCCTAAGTTTGACTTTTATAAGAAATTACAGAATATTATAGCGATTAATACAATGAAGGTATTCATCATGCTGATCGATTGTTTTTGTTTAGTGGCAATATTTATGGCTTAGAGTAAATAAATTTTGAATACAATTGTATGTTTTCAGCTACAAATGAAAGTTATTGTTAGTCATTTTGCTTGAAAATGTATTGTAGGTAATTATACTATATATATATATATAAGATTAAATGAATTACATACATTGTGTCTGCATATTTTTAAAAAGATCCGTTCATAATCACAGATAATCTTTCGCGTATTATAATTGAAAGATGCAAGAAATGTGCTGTAACATTGTCAAATGATTTTATTATTAATTTCTCGATGTTCCCAAGTGCTTTCAATCTCTTTTCAAGATCATCTTCAGGGATGTGAGTTGTGGTAACAAAAAATAACCGCAAAACTGAATTGCTAAAAATTACTGTAAATTTTCTTGTTGCTTTAAATATAATTAATATACTTCACGTTGATTCTAATAAAAAATCAAAATTAACAATATATTATAAAAAATACAGTGCTGCTAACTTGATGTGTTACTTAAAACCAACATTATATATCAATTCAAATTTGAGAGCATGCATCTCCGACAAAAAACAAATATATGTTGGATTTGCAATAACAACATCAACGGGACCACTTTCATTACACATGTCTGACCATTCGTTCATTTCTGGATATCTACAACAATTCCTATCTACATTCGCAATATAAAAATTAATAATCGATAACACAACTATCCCACACCAAGAAAACAACAAAAGCAAACTACAGAGCCTCGAAGCAATATTCATTAAAAACTTAAGCCGGCAATAGAATCAGCTATGATTACTGTAGTAATGTTCTAGAATATTTATGGAAAGAACGGTTTTTAATGCTTTAACACGTGCATGACCATGACATTACAACTTTAAAAATTCTATTTTGATAATTTTCACGTTCTAATAAACGCTAAGCAACTTGTTAACCGTTATAAGAAACAAAATTTACAGTAATTTTTAGCAACACAGTTTTGTGGTTATTTTTTGTTACCCCTAACTCAAACCCCTGAAGATGATGTCGGAAAGATATTGAAAGTACTTAGGAACATCAAGAAATGAATAATAAAAGCAACTGTCAATGTTATAGCTAATTTCTTACACCTTTCAATAGTAATACGCGAAAGATTATCCGTGAGTATGAACATATTTTATTTAAAATAAGCAGACACAATGCTTGCAATTTATTTAATCTGACAAGTCTAAAAGAAAATTTGCTGCCTAAATACACAAATATATATATATATATATATATATATATATATTGCTGGTCATTTCACATTGCAAATGTATTTTTATACTTTCATTGTTTTTGCTTTTGTTTTTGGTGGTTTTTATTTTCCTACAGCTAGGACGATAACAAGCTTCACCGCCCCAAGTCAAGGCAAACCTGAGAACAACAGCAATTATGAAACAGATCCACGCTCCTTCAAACCTCCAAGATCTCAGTCAGGGTCCTTACCGCTGGATGTAGTTTATCGTAATACCCAAAACTATTGGGTATTGACTATTTTAAATGATTTAAATGCTATTTACACACTTATGGAAGTTAATTGAAACATCTGTTTTAGCTTCTTTTCTTTCACAAACGGTCAATATAAGACTTACTGTAGTAGCAGGGTGTAATCGATTCTATTTTTACCTTAACTTAGGTCATTTGCAATGGTAGCAGTAACATGAATCTATTTTGAGGGTGTATAATGAAATTTGCTTGGCCTTAAAGCATATTGCGTCATCCGTGATTGCATCAGATTTTTATCATGGTCAGACACTGTTGTTTCGACTGTCGATTGCTTGTTCTGCAGCCACTGTCTGCAATGGACGTTACTCCAAGGAAAACTGTAACGCTGCACGAACACACTGCCGAGCCATACAGAGAAGTCATGCATACTATTGGTGTCAACCTTTCAGTTGCAGTCGTGTCATCAAGGTGAAGAGACAAACTAGATTCATCAGTTCAATACGTAATCGAAAATGCGGTCGGAAGAAATAAACAACCACCCAAAAATAACGACGTATCCGCGATCAGAGAAAGTGTGAAAGATCCCCGAAATACATTATTCGTTTTGCTTCATTTTTTTCAGGAATAAATTGATTCTAAAATTGGACATTATTTTCCGAACCAGATTTTTAATTTTAAAAATCTCAGTCAAAAATCAAAATTGATTGTGTTTTATGGATCGTTACTAGAATTAAAAATTATTATTTTACTCTTGATCGTGTGATATCGAGATTGTTCTTTTAATGAAACGATTTCTGTTCGCGGGTTTATTTGATTTTATAAAACAGCTAACATAGTTTCTTGTTGGTTAGTTGTTTTGTTTCTAAGGCATATCAACCTCGGCGGGTCATTTATTGCCAACTAAAATTTATTTATTTATTGCTGGTAGTACCTTTTTCTTACAACAATTTATTGTTGTTTTTTTTATATAAGTTTTTGTGTCTAGTAATACTTTTTCTTTTCGAGTATCAAGATTCAATGGGATTTGTTTTTTTAGGGCAGGGCCCCCAAGTCCTACCCTTGTTATTTAACCTATAACTGGAGGGAAGGGACGGATTAATACCTTTCCCAAGGGTACCAGTGCTTAAGTGAATGCAGGGTATTTAACTGGAATTCGAACTCGGCTCACCGATTTCTCTTTCCGAGCCCAGACCCATCCAACTATCGTCCTATCAGTCTTCTACCAATATTCGGGAAAGTATTCGAGGCCATAATCAATGCTGAAATAGTTCAACATATTACTGCCCACAAACTTTTCTCTGACAGGCAATAAGGCTTCCGCTTTACTAGGTCCACGGCCGACTTGCTAACAACCGTAACGGAGTACATGCTCCAGGCCCTTGATGAGTCTGACGAGGCTCGCGCGGTTGCTCTGGACATCTCCAAGGCTTTTGACAGGGTTTGGCACTCTGGCCTCCTATGCAAGCTACGGGGTTACGGTATTACCGGTCGCCTGCTCGACCTAATCCAATCTTTTTTAAATAACCACGAAATGAAGGTCGTTTTGAATGGGCATGCGTCTTCATCCTACAGCACGAATGCTGGTGTCCCACCGGGCTCTATCCTGGGCCCGACGCTCTTACTTATTTTCATCAACGACCTCCCAGATGAGATCCAGTTCCCAAGTAGGCATCTACGCAGACAACACCACAATATACTCCCGCACCAGTAAGAAACCTGTCGTGGCGGACAGACATAATCTCGCTGCTGACCTTGAACTCTGTGGTGAATTGGGGCGAGAAGTGGCTTGTCAACTGCAATGCGTCTAAGACTAAGCTGTTGTCTGTCAACCATCACAGGCAACCTCTCCTGCCTCCCATAAGCATGGACCAAGCGATTCTCCCTGAAAGCAACACACTACGCCTCCTCGGCCTTACCCTCTCCTCAGACCTCAAATGGAACCACTATATTGAATCCATAGCTAAATCTACTGCTAATAAGGTTGGGTCACTATGTCGATCCAGTATGTTTTTCCGCCTGAATCTATCCTGCATAACCAACCAGCCGTCCGTGCATGGAGTACTGCTGCCATTTATGGTCAGGTGCCCCTGCCGTTCTCCTCAGTGTTCTTGACAGGCTCCAAAGGAGAGTCTGTAATGTGATAGGTACTGAGCTGGCGGCTCGACTGCAGCCACTTCCCCACCGTCGAAATGTGGCTTTTGTTTGCTCTATAAATACTTTCATGGCTTCTGCTCAGACGAACTTAAGTCACTGGTGCCTCCTCAACAGGTGTTTACTCGTGTAACCAGACTGGCAACTGGGTCCCACCCATTCACAGTCAGGTTAGCCAAATGCAGACGACAATTCTACTCCTGCAGCTTCTTCTCTCGCACTTCCCGCCTGTGGAACTCGCTCCCAACTCTTGCTTTCCTGACGACTACAACCTCTAGAAAATTAAATGCAATGTCAATACTCATCTGTTAACCACTGGACTCTAGCTCTCTCCCCACCCCCGTATACCCTTCCCTTTCTCTCCACCTATGTATCTGTCATCGCACCTGCATTCTCAGCTTTCTATTGCTCCTTTCTAACTAGCTTGTACTCCTCACTCTTTTCTAATTAATCTTTTTACAGTTATGTAGCCCCCCCCGCTCATCAGTGGCATTTCTGCCTTGCTCGGGGTGAAATGATTAAAAAAAAGTATCCACTGCATACACAACGCACATTCGTCACTAAATGCTTACAGCACCTGGTATTCCCAAGTGGTCACCCATCTAAATACTGACCAGGCTCAACGTTGCTTAGAACCGGTGTATTCAACGTGATATGACCGTAAGCCCAGCTAACATACTATATCGTAACAAAACGTTGGTTAAGATCTTTTCTTTTCACTAAATCTCACCAGCCTTTTTGCTCATACATTGTGTCGTCTTTTTTTCTGACGACCATATATTCTGGCTTCCTAAAATGTAATAAGCATATTTTACCTGTTCATTTCGTAGAAAGGTATTCCATTCCTTTAATTCGTCTTTTACTAGCCAGAGGCATTTTATCTTCATACTTCCCCGAGTTATCTGTTAATACTTTTCACACTAGTTTAGTTTCTGTTCATAAAATCTTTACAGCGTTTATTTCTTACTAATGGATGTATCACCAGTAGATGTTTCTTTTTGACCTCCTTACTCAATTAAGCTGCACGTATGAAACACGTTACTTTACAGTTATATGCTGAATAAATTCAAATAAAAATGTACAAATGAATACCACTGGCTTTTGAAATTCTCCCGGAAAATATTGTGCTAAAAACGTGTGCCATTAGCTTATCAGAGTCAATATTTTACTACGCCCAACAAAAATATTAACTGTATGTTTATAAGGAAACATTTAGTATTGAACGATTTAACAGCTAATGCAGTTGTTGGTTGTCATTGATAAAAATTTTCTCTTAAAACAATTTTTCAGGAAAATAGTTTTCACAAGTCCAGTAGATGTTATCGTTCTTTCCAGTATTTATATTAGCTGCTTCCCTTCAAGGAAACAATCGATATTCTTTGACCGGCTAGTACTGCTTTCGGTTAGGATTTAAGATTTTCTCTTAATACAATTTTTAAGGAAAATAGTTTTCACAAGTCCAGTAGATGTTATCGTTCTTTCCAGTATTTATATTAGCTGCTTCCCTTCAAGGAAACAATCGATATTCTTTGACCGGCTAGTACTGCTTTCGGTTAGGATTTAAGATTTTCTCTTAATACAATTTTTAAGGAAAATAGTTTTCTCAAGTCCAGTAGATGTTATCGTTTTTTCCAAAATTTATATTAGCCGTTTCCCTATAAGGAAACATCTGTTGCTCATTGACAACCAGTACTGCTGTCGGTTGACATTTATGAAATCTTTTTCTTAAAAAGACTTTTTCAGTAAAATAGGTTTCTCAAGTCCAGTAGCTGTTATCAGTCATTCTATTAATGTGAGTTCCCTTCGTAACTTTTTGATTGAAGTAGTATGGAAATTCTTGGTTATGTGTGTTCAAATTTATCCTCATGTCGATAGGATACAAATCCTATATCATCCAACAGTTAACTAAAAACACAAAGTAAAATTGCACACCTGCAAAATCGGATCGAAACTACTAAAAGCATTTTGGAAAAACAAAACCACAACCAAAAAACATTTTGGAAAAACCCAGACCAAGGCAAATTTTATCTATCGTTCATATCCTCCTAAAATGCACAACTTACTCCCGCCACCATTATACACTCTTACATCAACTTCATCCAACATGACTTTATTTTAAGTGTGTCTTGAGCTTTGTATTAAGGGGGAACTATAAAAAATACGAGTTTAGTACGACGGAGCATTGTTTTATGTCAACACAAGATAAAATCATCTTTGATTGTGGATGTTTTTATCTTAACGTCCTGCAACCTATCTGAAGATGGCTCATGTGAGCTGAAAGCTTAGAACTAGCGTAATAAAAAATATTCAAATGTTGGATAATTTTTGTCATTATTTTCATCTGAAATGAAAGCCAAATTACGATGTTTAGAACGGTTTATGATTAAACATAATTGTAATGGTTCTAGCGAGACAAGCTTGCTAACCATTACACCACCTTGGGGTGTCCGAGTTTATGGAGATATGCGAGTAAGAAGATATCGATTGACCCTAGATTTGGACATGATAATATTGTAGTGATCGGGTAAACGTCTCCTAGAGATTCGGTTTTACAAAGCAGTGGATCGTGGGAAGATGATACTCGAGTGGAACTTACATCTCACTAATGGCATACAAAGAGAATAAGGGAGGTTTGCTACTATGTGCGTGGTATGGTGGGTTTTAGCCGAGAAGTTTAGAACTGGTGGGACGAAGGAATTTAACGCGTCTGAAACCTTTCCATGGCTATAGTGATAAAAAGGGGTGGAGTTTAGACATTTCACCTGTAAAGAAAGGATTGCACGATGGAAAATGATTAATCACCCATAAAAGTTACCAAAACTAAACATGAAGGTGTTAACAATCAGTTAGGATCAGCAGTCATGTCAGAGCACTTATTAATACTATTAGTAGTACTAGTATTAGTAAATAAATATTTTAAATTATTCTGACATTGATAAAAGCTGCAAGGTAAACATAAAAGGAATAGTAAATATCCATTAAAACGTTCGTTCTTTAGTCCACAGAAGCCTGGAGGCATCAACACAAAACGCACCGGAAGAGAGCCAAAGACATGCTTATTATGCAAAATTCCATAAGCTTCAGACTGTCACTTTCATTCACAAGAACCAATGTTAGCCATAATATCATTCTTAGAATTCAAATTGTAAAGCCTTTGGCGGTAAGCGGGAAACATTACACAGTTTTTAGTCCATCCAGATGAATAATAATTTTTACAGAAATAGCGAAAGATCGTTTTTACAGGTTCTATTATAAACGAATAAGCAGAATATTGCAAATAGCTATATAACTACGAATATATATTGTTATGGTGAAACACACCTATTCCTCAGATAATGGACTCTTCCTCCTATATTAATAAGAGTTAGCAAGAAATTCTTGGGAGTTCTTAAAAGTTCATAGTTCTTTGAACTTCTATTGGAGTTCAGTAGAACTACGAGGCAGTTGATATTAATCAGTTTGCCGAATACTAAGGAGTTAGTTTTCAGCGGAAGATTACCAAATTCCTAACATTGTGGGGACGTTAAGTTGATTAGTAACCGACATAGCTCGATTATAACCTTCAGTGCAAAAACTACTTCACAACATATATATATATATATATATATATATATATATATAAATTTACGGTCAACGAAGGCGACAGAGAAAACTTAACGTGCGAGTGATAAAAGCACACACACACACACACACACACACTAAATTTAAATAATATCATAAAAACAATAAAAAGAACTAGATGACCTGTAGAGTAGAGTTGAATCAAAAACGCCAAAAACAATTTTGAAATATAAAGAGGAAATCAAATTTCGCAAGTCCGTGAAAATAATTTTTTACGGTCAACGAAGGTGGCAGAGAAAACTTAATGTGTGAGTGGGAAAAATAAATAAAAATAACAACACGCACGCATATGAACTTTCTGACGTACTTACCACTTGACTTATCAATTTATACACGATACCTTGGCCATCAGAAAACAAACTGATCACATGTGAAGTCACAAGTTTATTCGCCTGAAGAGAGACAACTTTAGACTCGAAACACGTGTAGCGATACGAATACCATTATGGACACAATATACCATACAAAAAGTCATAATTATAATAATAGTAACAATAAATCTACACTTTAAACAAAACGTGCTTCTCGCACTTTTTCGTCTTTACCAATTTCCCTCGTTGGAAACAACCCATATAATATATATATATATATATATATATATATATATATATATATATATATATATATATAAAAGAGAGAGAGTGGGGAACCACATTATGTCGGTATATATATCCCGACATACCTCTCTCTCTCTCTCTCTCTCTTTCCGACAAATAATTTCACGGCTTCTGTTCCGATGAGCTTAGTTCCTGTTGCCCCTTCTGCATGAATTTCGTTGGGCTACTAAACTATCGGTTAGGTCCCACCCTTTTACAGTGAAACCAATCAAATGTAACCGCAACTTCTACTCTATCAGCTTCTTTGCTCTGACTTCCAGCCTGTTGAATTCCCTTCCGTATACTTGTTTCCCTGACTGCTGCAATCTTCAAGAATTGAAATGCAATGTCAGTTACCATCTCTTATCTCTTCGACTCGCATCTCGTGTTCTTCTCCCTTTTCACTCTACTCTCCTGCAGCAATCTTCACACAAGTGTTTTCATCCTTCTCTTAGCCATTCTCTGACAACCCCCTTAACTTGTTCCTGTTTCTCAACACTCACCTCTTATGTAACCCCATGCGCACCAGTGGCAGTTCTACCTGCCTTGGGGTGAAATGATTAGAATATATATATATATATATATATATATATATGAAATGAATTGTTTGAACATTATTTTTTATCGATACTCGTATTTAAGTAGATATTTGGTTTTTAATGAAACAGTATTATATATAAGGGGAAGCTACCATTTGATCTGGTAACGTCTTAGACCTCTCGACCACGAAAAGCCTCCAGTCTAAACGAGGTTTTTATCAAGCCTATATAACACAATTTTTTGATCCATCGTAAACAAACATATCTGCTCTGAAATGTATCGTAATGTCAATAAATGTAAACATGTTACGGAAATCAACGAATTTTAACCAAACTTGGTTATATGCAACCGACAATTTGAAATGAATTGTTTGAACATTATTTTTTATCGATACTCATATTTAAGTAGATATTCTGTTTTTAATATATAGATATATATATTAATATATATATATATATATATATAGATAGATGGATAGATGGATAGATAGATTAGATAGATAGATAGATAGATAGATAGATAGATAGATAGATAGATAGATAGATAGATAGATAGATAGATAGATAGATAGATAGGGGTCGCAGGTTCGAATCCTGCCGAATGGCACACATTTTCGTAATAAAAATATCGTAAATTATCAGGCTGGTAGAAATAAATATATAATACTGTTTCATTAAAAACAGAATATCTACTTAAATACGAGTATCGATAAAAAATAATATTCAAACAATTCATTTCAAATTGTCGGTTGCTTATAACCAAGTTTCCTTAAAATTCGTTGATTTCAGTAACATGTTTATATATATATATATATATATATATATATATATATATATATAAACATAAAATTTCTGCTCTCCTTTAGCATGGATGGATGATGCTAAACTGTAACAGATCAAAAAATTGTGCTTTCTTAGTTTCGGCATTTCAATTGATATGATGGGGATCATTTCAATCTTATTCTGTTCAAATCTAGAGTCAATCGTCTTTTTACCCATATACCTCCATAAACTGCGCCTCTGTAACACGCTACCTCGAGTGGTTCTTGCGCCTTGTACAGAGTGAACATCATATTAAACAAAGATAGTCTTCAATACATTAAACACCCAGTGAGAATCGAAGTCACTTGTCACTCGTAATTAATCTAGCAAGACAAGCATATTAGCCATAACATAATGTCCAGTTGCCCCTAATACATTTTCATATATATATATATATATATATATATATATATATATATATATATATATATATAATTGTGTATTTGGGCAGTAATCCTTCATTTATACAAATTTAACTAAATACAATTGATAAGATTTTTTAAAATTTTTCTTGTGTTCTTATCTTTCTGAATGTTGGAGTGTTAATTGATCTTGCGAGACAAGTTTGCTAATCATTATACAAAGTCGAAGCATCCCTACTCCTCTTATAACCGAATTTTAAGAAATTTCTATGAGATAAACAGCAAATATGGTATTGAGCCTTCATGTAATTGTAGATTTAAAGAAAAATGTCGAATGGAGGGCAAATGCAGATCTACTGAGCTTATACATCAAACAATCATTTCGCCCAAAGAAAACTAGAAAAATTATATTTACATTGAAATTTCCGCGGGGGAATGAAAACAGAGATTTTATACCCATAGACACTCATTTTTTTAACCCTAAACTAAAACACCAGACAGCTCTTTCCGGAAAAGTTTGGAAATAGATTAAGAAAGGCCTACGTTCATAGATAGTTTCGAATATTATACGTTCTGTACGCACTCTTAATAGTTTTAGAGATAACATTATAATGCATAGAAAAAATTAGAACAATAAAATACAACAATCGATATCAACTATTCTTTTAACTATGTTTTAACGTTTTTCTTAACCCCCTTTTCCCTCTTTTTAATTTTATATTAATTTTTAATTCTTCATATAACCATAAAGCCATATGTTTTTTCGGGTTTTATTTTTATATAACTTTTTCCTTTTCTCTGTCTACTTTTGTCTAATGTGATTCGAAATTTATTGTTTAATAAATATTTGCTCTGTAGTTAAATTTATTGAGATCATATGTAGATAATTTTAATATTCTATAATCTTATAGAATATCTTATTTAATATTCTATAATCTTATTCTATAATCTTATAATATTTCTGTAATTTCCGTGTCGCAATGTAAAGTAGATTTTAAATAAAAATCAAATTTAATTTAATTACTCTCTCTCTCTCTCTCTCTCTATATATATATATATATATATATATATATATAATCATTTCACCCCGAGCAAGGCGAAAACGCCACTGATGTGCAGGGGGTTACATAAATGTAAAAAGATTAATTAGAAAAGAGTGAGGAGTACAAACTAGTTAGAAAGGAACAATAGAAAGCTGAGAAAGCAGGTGAGATGACAGATACATAGGTGGGGAGAAAGGGAAGGTTATACAGGGGAGGGGAGAGAGCTAGAGGCCAGTGGTTAGTAGATGAGTATTAACTTTGCATTTAAATTTCTGGAGGTTGTAGCCGTCAGGAAAGCAAGAATACGGGAGTGAGTTCCACAGGCGGGAAGTGCGAGAGAGGAAGCTGCAAGAGTAGAATTGTCGTCTGCATTTGGATAACCTAACTGTGAATGGGTGGGACCCAGTTGCCAGTCTGGTTGCACGGGTAAACACCTGTTGAGGAGGCATCAGTGACTTAATCTCATCCGAGCAGAAGCCATGAAAGTATTTATAGAAGAGACAGAGGGAGGCCACATTTCGACGATGGGAAAGTGGCAAATTGTAAACAAGTTATTATGTGACCGAGTTTTCTACCATTCGGTGTATTCAGGCGATATGCAATAACTGATTTTACCGTTTTTTTAAGAACGCTCACTTAAATGGGGATTTTTTGAACGAGCAATTTTCAAAATTAGGAGAAATTATAACGTTTATGTCTGAACCTAATATGCATTTTATGGTATGGTTACACTTAGTCATAATTTCTGTTTTCATTCAGTAATTCATTTTTGTTTGGGAATATTGAACACTTTTTAATACAACTGTGTACTGGTCTATTTTTATTATGACTAAAAAAGTAAACTAAGTAATGATATATATATATATATATATATATATATATATATGCGTATGTGTGTGTTTAAGCAGAAAATTTTCTTTTAGACATGTCAGATTAAATAAACTGCAAACATTATGTCAGCTTACTTTAAATAAAATCCGTTCATACTTACAAATAATCTTTCGTGTATTATAATTGAAAGATGTCAAAAATGAGCTGTAACGTTGAGAGATGTTATTATCATTCATTTCTCAAGTTACACTCGTTATATTTGAAGCGGAAAAAGATTTACAATATTTTTTAGCAACGCAGCTTTGCGTTTATTTTTTGTTACCATAACTCACACCCCTGAAGATGATATTGGAAAGAGATTTAAAGTACTTGGGCACCTTGAGAAATAAATGATAATAACAGCTGTCAAAGTTACAGCTCATTTCTGACATCTTTTAATTATAATACATGAAAGATTATCTGTGAGTATGAACGGAGTTTATTAAAAATAAACAGACATAATGTTTGAAATTTATTTAATCTCTCTCTCTCTCTCTCTCACACACACACACACACACACACACACACACATATATATATATATATAATTATGTGGAGACTTTTTGTCATTTAGTTTAGCAGTGTTCTTTCAGTCATACCGACTTTGAAGTTTCGAGAAGCCATTATTGTAATGTCTTCGTTCTTCGAGGTTTTTCCTTTTTTGCTACTTTTTCCAAAATAACTTAAGATCGCTTGAAAGAGGTCAACATAATAAAAAAACAATTAACCACCAAAAATCCCACATCCTAAACCTATACGAATAATTTAGAGAAATAGCAGCAGGAAAAACAAATGACCATGATGAGTGAAGACAATAATGCCTTCATGAAATTTCAACGTTGGTATGACTAAAATAAGCTGCTCAGCTAAGCGACAAACTTCTCCATGCTCTATTCTTATTTTGATATTGAGTACTTTATGACAAAAACTGCTGCTTGCCTAAAATGCCTTCCCACAAGTAAACTACTGAAAAGACAGAAATTTTACCACTAAACATCATTACACTTTAACACTATATATATATATGTGTGTGTGTGTGTGTGTGTGTGTGTGTGTGTGTGTGTGTGTGTGTGTGTGTGTGTGTGTGTGTGAAAAGTGTATGTATATAATTATAAATATCAATATATATATATTATATTGTTATATATATTATATTATTTATATATTATATATGCGTGGTACTTATTTAAAAGCGCTCAATATCAGTGATAGAGCAGACATATTCATATAGATAGGTGTGAATTTGTAACCCTGGGTTTCACGCTTTTGCGATCGTCAGACAATATATATATATCCTTGTGCAAATTAACTGAAACCAAATGAATAACACCGTTATTATTTACTTTACTTGTAAATCTATTTTTATGGTATCTCTTGTCTTCCTAAGATCTTTCACATTTTCCCTGGTCCCATGAACTTAGTCTCTTGGTTTTGTTTTTATCGTCCGATCGCATTTTCCTTTACATTTTTGACTGATGGATCTAGTTTGTTTCTTAATCTTAATGATAAGACTGAATATTGAAAGGTTGACACCAAGAATATCTGTAAAACTTGCCAATGTGTTGGGCAGCGTTACAATTTTTTGTGCGCTTCCATGCAGACTATGGCCGTAGAACAACTAATCGACAGTCAAGATAATAGTGTCTAGGCGTGATAAAAATATGATGCAATCATGATGACGAAATAATTTTCAAGGCCAAACAAACCATACACCCCGAAAATAGATTCATATTACTGCATACTACTGCAAATTACCTAATCTGAGAAAAATAGAAACTGATTACTCCAGTGGGTCTAAAACTGACCTTATGGTAAAAGAATGGAAACGAAAGCAGATGTTTCAGTTCATTTGCACAAGGGTGTATATATGGGAGAACAATATATAAATTTTTGATATATCAAGAATAATTTTAAGCGACAGAAATGAAAGCTTTTATGCGACGCTTTTAGTCATTTTTGACGCCGCTGGATATCAACTTTTATATGCCCGACCCTGATATCGATTAGTTTAACTCATAGTTACAGCATATATTAAAACTATATATATATATATAGTGGCCGAAGAAAAGTATTTTGTCAGAGAAATAAACTACATCTTATTTTAAAATTTAATTACGTAATCCCAATTCAACATAAATAAACAGTATTTGGAACTAATATCGAGAAGGTCCTTTATTTGATAATTTGCTCATTCGAGTTTTCATGGATTTGATAAATTTATCAACAATCGCCTGATTCATATTTTGCCACTCCTTTAGCAATGTTTCTTTAAAAGTTGCCACCTACGTGATTTTGGTTGTATGCTTACGAAGTTTTTCGTCAAGGTGCTTTCAAACGTGTCTTACAGGTTTCATGTCACAATTTTGGGCTACCTATGGCAATGACTTGATTCCTTGCGATTCCCTCCTTTGCTACTTTGCCCGTCAGACATGACGCTCTGGCTTCTTGAAAAAAGGGAGACATTCTTGACAATTTGATTGGTTTCAAATAGTGACAGTAGTCGTTTCCCTAATTTTAAAGATTATTTTTGGACAATTAAACCGCCACTCAACAAGAATTAGTTCCAAACCAAACAGCGCCCACAACATGTTTGAGGATCACCTGCAGACATTCAGTGTTCCGGGTCTCGTTCTGATTTTTCCAAACGTATACTTGTCTCTAATTCGGATATTGGAAGAATTAACTTTCATTTGACCTAAATTCAGACTGCCAAAATTTATAACCTTTGCTCACGAATTATCTCGCCGTGTCCATACTCCTGTTCTTGTTAGCCTCTATAATCAAGGGCTTTTTTATTGAAACTCTTCTTTGATAGCTTAGCTCTTTCAGGGTCTTTCTTACTGCATATGGCAACATTTTCATGCGGATGGCCACATCATTGACTCTCTGACGACGGTTTCTGAACACTTTCCTTTTCAGCACCATTTTCGTTCACTCAGGCACGATGCTTGGTCTTCCTGAACGTTGCTTTACACGAAACTGGCCTTTTTTATTAAATTTCTTGACAATATTATTAACCGTTTGATGATTAACCTGGAAAAACCTAACAATTTCTATATTTGACTTGCCACATTGATGCCGCCCCCTATTATTTGCCTCCTTTGGAATTCACCAATTTCCTTACTTACGTTTTCATTGCAAAATATAAATCAATTATCTTTCACAGATAAGAGTAGCCTTATATATATATATATATATAAGTGTGTGTGTGCGTGTGTGTATATTTTTATTTGTGATATTGTAATGTGTGTGTATATAATTTATGTGCGTAATAAATCTATTGTCTACGAGCACCCTCCCAATCCAGAGACCTATATCGTTCATGTATGTATAGTTTTCAGTCAGTACCTGATGATTGCATCGTGCATGAAACTCAGAGTTTTGCTCCTGTTGAGTAAAAAATGCATATTTATTATTAATACACAATGCTTTCTCTCTCACTATATATATGTGTTGAGAGAGATTTACAGTAGTATTTCAATGTGAACTCAATCCTACATATCTTAACAAACGCGCGCGCACACAAACGAACACACGCACATATATATATATATATATATATATATATATATATATATATATATATATATATTACCCTATCTATATGCAATTATTTCCGGAAATTGGGCATGCATCATGCAGAAGTCTATCAACAAAATCCCATTTGTTAATAGACAGAACAGATTCCATAAACTACTCGAGGCTATCATCATTTTTGTTACAAAACCTTTTTCCATTTTCGCTTTAAAAGTTTTCCCTCCATTCCCATTCATTTTGCTTTGCATAAATCTATCTTGTCAATTCAGCAAGTTTTCTACTGCCGCTTCTATTGAAGAATAGCGAAAATCGTATATTAACAATGGAACTCGCCACCCCTTATAAGCAAGAAGCAGGTGCTCTGGTTCGGTTTTTAATGACGTTGGTTAAGCCTCATGTTTACATAAGTAAAATTGAGGCATATATTTAAGTATATGAGGTAGAAATTTTTCCAACCTACCTCTTGATGCTGCCTGTTGTTAAATAAATTAAATAGATATAAGAGTTCACTGTATTAGGTTTTTTATCTTGAAAGTGTACAAACTATAAAAATAAATTGACTTTTTGCGGAGTTAATATTTATGCCAGAAATGGAAAAGTATGAGTAACAAGTCAAAGAAACTCTGAGGTGCGTTTTTTCACGGCTTCCTGACTAACTGGGACTCATAATGAGGAAGGAGGACTTGGAGAACTCACAGGTTGGATAAAGGGAAGGAAAGACAGAGGAGAAGCAGCAAGATGCTAGATCTGATCAGATGGATGGCATAGCGGGGCTTAGAAGAGATATCAAGAGAAAAAATATTGAGAGCAACATGAGACAGAGCCGTGGAAATCCATGATCGCCTACGTCCTGAAAGAATACGGCACAAGAAGAAGAAGAAGAAGAAGAAGAAGAAGAAGAAGAAGAAGAAGAAGAAGAAGAAGAAGAAGAAGAAATGGCAGCCTACTGCGGGAAAATCTTCTGCTCGGTCATTCACGACTCTTTCGAGACATGATCGCCCAAAGCGTGTATCGAGTATGGCACTTAACTGACTGACGAGATCGGAATCTAGTTTTTCTTCATTTACTGTTAAAATGGCTAAAAGCAACCGACACTTCTATTCTTACAGTTTCTTTTCTCGCACTTCCCACCTGTAGAACTCCACTCCGTTAACTTGCTTCCCTAATAAATACGATCCTCAAAATTTTAGATGCAATGTCAGCAAAAACAAATGACCATCTTGCACGGTAATACCATCCGTTAAATGTAACTCGTCATGACAGAGTGGGACAATATCTGCACTGGAAATTTTGCAATGTTTATAGGAAGGAAACTGCAAGAAATTCATATGTACACCAACAGGCATACTTACATACACAGAAATTGTATCAGTTTTCATGTACTTTACAATAAACACAGGCAGAACAATCA